>JAOQMS010000178.1:18656928-18688986 GCA_027563885.1 Erythroxylum longipes
GATAACTATTATTACATCAACAATATTTATCAAATATGTTTCCTTTTGTTACAGAAAGAATTTTTTTGGGATCCTCAGTTGGACGAGATCGTATATCGAGTATGGGAGTCGAGAGCACGTACACGATATCACGATTTCGTTGGTACGATATGTAGGGCGGCTGTACGAATTCCTTTTATTTCTGAAGACATTTGGAGTCGTTGGCTGACGTATTGGACATCACCTGCGGCAATGTCAATTTCACAGTGTAATTTGGCCAACAGACATGGAGGACCCGAGGGAGAGAGTCTTCTCGTACATACGAGAGGTTCTATTACCCACTAAGAGCATGCACAAAGACTTGTAAGTATTTATTTTAATTGACTGCTTTATTTTCATTGAATTTGCTTTATAAAATCTATTTTAGTTATAATTAACATTTTATTCTTATGCAGGAAAAGTCTTTGGGTGTGGCACCTACACCCCGTCAACTGTTTCTGCACACTCATACTAAGAAGCATGACGGGGTGACATTCGTCAATGAACGTTGTAGAGAAGTAAATGTAAGTGAAATTTATGATTTAATATTAATAATATTCTTTATCATTATCACTTACTAATATATAACATTGCTTTTTGATAGAACCAAATACAACAAACTATTGAGCGGCTGTCTCAGCAATCCGAAAATGTTGATGAGGCTGACACTTACTTAGAAGCAGTTGGTGGTAGGGATCATCGTGGGAGGATATTCATACTAGGATCATTTGCGAATACTTGTTATTTGCAATCTTCCATATTGAGTACAGCAACATCTACTGGGTGGTCCAACAAAGTAGAGGTTGAGAGCACGGTGTAGACATTGTCCACCCAGTTGCAACAGACATTGGAAGAGGTGCGTCAGTTGCAAGAGTCGATGGTTGCGCAACAACAGACGATAGTAGCACAACAACAGTCGTTGAATCTATACGCTCAGCTTCGTCGGGAGATCGATGAATTGAAGGGCAAGGGCAGCAAGTAACCGCACCTACCAGACGATCCACCAGCTCCTAATCAGTAGTATAGTGTTGATCATTTACTTTGTATTACAGATATTATTATTTACAATGTAATGTTTTTATTATTAATTAATATATTTTAATTTTTAATCATTAATCAAAATTTTTATTTAATTAAATATATATTATAAATATCTAATTAATAAAATTTTTCGACAGTTATAATTTAAATATAATGGAAATATATATATTTTAAAAAAATTAATAATTTCCATTGGTAAATGTCTATACACTATACCGACGGACAATAAGATCCGTCGGTAATGAGTAAGCTTATTTACCAATGGTAATGTTATGTCCGTCGGTAACTTTACCAACGGTATTATAAACATTCCGATGCTAAATTTACATACGGTTTAGCAACTTACCGTTGGTAAAATTAGTGTTGGAAAATTAATTTCCGTCGGTAAGTTTACCGACGAAAAATGTTGGACGGTCGGTAACTTTTCAGTTGAAATTACCGACGGTTATTTTATTCCATCGATAAACTTACAGACGGAAAGTTTCTTTACCATCGGTAAGTTTAGCTACGGCTAAATCTCTGACGTTTTTGTCCGTCGGTATATTCTTTCGGTAATGTTAAATATCGATAGAATATTTGTCATTTTCGTCGGTATTTTCTGTCGCTAACTCACTATTTTCTTGTAGTGTTTCATTAACAAAAAGCAAGGCTATAAATCTGTTACAAAATCACAAGTACCAAAGAAAATATTCACAATCCTAAATAAAAAAGTTTTAACTTCTTCGAGATTTAATACCATAAGGGCAATTTGGCTAGGAGAATAAAGGAAGAAGAGAAAATTGTTATTACCTCTTATTTCTTGTAATATTTGATAATAATAATCAACAATTTAAAAAAACTTAACGAGTTCAACTATGAAAATTTTGAACTGATTGACTTTTTGGTTTGGTGTTAATTTTCTGATTTTCTTTACTTTAACAATAAAAATCATTCGATTTATTAATCAAATTTTATAAATCAAAATAATTCAATTAATTTTTATTTAATAGTTTTATTTGTTAATTAAATTTTAAATTCTTCGAAGGGTAAGTATGGTTTCCTTCAATTATATTTCAAAATTTTTAATTTTATTCAATCTTTAATTGATTTTATGACAATATTATACAGGTCAAACTTTTTAAACATTAAACCTTTTGTCTTACTTATTTAACTTTCGACCTGGTTTTAAAAACATTGATAATAATTGTTTTATAGATGTTATTCTTGTATTCTATTTAATTGATTTATTTTTCTTGTTTCAATAAATATTTAGAAAGCACAATAAATACTGATATGAATAAAGTATTAAATTAATAAAATAAGACAAAAATTAAGGCGAGAAATAGTAACGCAATAATAAAATAATAAAAGCAAATAGTAGTGCTTTTTTAAATTTAGCAAAAGTAGTGTTTCGCCAATTAATAATAATAAAATATAAATATAAATGTTAGAAGTTAGAAGTTAGAAGTTAGAATTTGTTAGTAATAGGAAAATAAATATAAGAAAATGATTGTTGTTAGTGTGTAGAATATAAAGTGTGAAACAGATATGGAATTTTATAATTTGATGGGTTACAAAAGACAATTCGCTATAGATCATAATATTTATAATAAAAAGTGAATAAATGCATGAAAAAATAATAGTCAAATAGGAAAGCTTACTTTTTATTTAATGATGATATATATCAAATAATTTTAAGAAGAGGAGTTTTGTAATAGCAAAGGAGAATTCACAGAAAAACTTTGTAAGTTTCGTAGGGACAAGAAGGAAGGTATTGTAGAGAGGAGGAGATAATATGAAAGGATTTGTAAGAGAGAGAGAAAAGAAGGAAGAAGAATAAAGAGAGAGGGAGATAAGAAGGATTGCATGTCTCATTATAATACGTGCCTTCTATTGGCTTTTTTTATTTCTATTTTTTTAATTTTGTTATAATATCATAACCACTAATTATAGTATGGTTACAGGCTTTTGTCTGCTGTAATCTTTGTCAGATACTTGTTACATCATCTATTTGTTGAGCTATAAGAATTATGTAGATTTTGTTGACAAACCAATCCTTTTAAGGTTGTGAATCACTTTTCTTCACAGATTAATCCAAAACATCCATCTTGTAATAATTTTTAAAGGGAAAATGTTCTTCCTACATTTTTGCTCCAAACAATAAAATGACTTGTGATCTTTATTGTAAAATATGGTAGATTTTGTTCATTCCCATTTCTTTTACTTTGTTAGCTACTTCATTATAAGAGTTGTTTGATAGGTAATAACAGCTCTTCCTGCAGTTGTACATAAGATCTATTTTGGAACTCCTTTAAGGAATGCAAGAGTATATTTATGGAGTTTCTCTCTACCCTACAAAACAAAAGCAGGTCATCTGTAAAAAGCCAGGTGGGTTAACTTCATACCTTTGCATTTGTGGTGGAACTAGAAGTCAGGGTTTGCTCTTGTCTTGCTTGCTAGGAGTATTTTTAGGGCTTCCATACAGAGAAGAAACATGTAAGGAGAGAGATGGTACCTTTGCCTAAGAATCCTCCTCACTTTTATTAGTTTAGTGGGTTCACCGTTCACATTCCTCTATCCGTTCTCTGAACAGATCTGGAAAATCTGTAGCTTTCATCTTGTTAAAGAGGAAATTCTAGCTAACTAAATCATATGACTTGGCTAAATCTACTTTACTATGCAATCATCCATTCTTCTCTTTGAGTTATACCTTTTTAGTAACTCCTGGCATAGGAGAATATTGGTGCTTACAAACCTCCCTTTTAAAAATGTGTTTTCCTCAGGGCTGACTATTTTCACGAAGCTTGATCTCAACCTATTAGCCAAATTCTTTGTAATTATCTTGTGTAAGAAGTTGTAGCAAGTAATGGGTCTAAAATGCTACATTCTTTCAATATTGCTCTATTTGGGAATTAGACTTATATGGGTCTTGTTCCACTCCTTAAGAATTGTTTTTTTTAAGAACTCTTGAATTGGTCTTATAACCTCTTCTCCAAGTATGTCCAAGTTATTTTTTGGAAAAAATCTTCCATTGTATCCATCAGGTGTTGGGATTTATCCGGATTAATAAAAAACACAACCTCCCTTATCTCCTCCCTTATAACTTTCTTGATCAATTGGCTCTTACTGTCATCATGAACCTTCTTAATTCCTAATATCACCTTATTAGAAATAACCCTAACTTAGGTTTCATTTCCTATATTGCTTATAGAAAAAGTCAAATGTAACCCTTTTCTTTTCCTCCTGCTCCTTATGCTTCCTATCTACATTGTTTACCAGTAATTTAATGGTATTCTTATTCCTTCTTGCTACAATAAAACCCATATAATACTTAGTACACCTCTCTCCCTCCTTTAGCCAAGTCATTCTGGATTTCTATCTCAGAAGTGTATTTATACTCAACAAAATTTGGTTATATTTCATAATCAGCTTAACTTCCACCTTCTTTAGTTCCATATCTTTAGGATTTGCAATTAACCTCCTCTGACACTCCTTTAAATCCTCTAATGCCTTGTCTTTCTCCTTCTGTTATAGCATAATTGAGTTCTTGCTCAACTCTTTTAACTCCTCTCTCAGTTCCTTTGGCTTGGAGCTCAATATAAAGCCATTGGTTTTTGTAACTGCCAGGTTCATCCCCTCCTTAAGAATGCCTTTAAACTTATCTTTGTACATCAAATGATTATAAATTCTAAAGAGAGCACTCCTTTTCCACTCACCTATTACTAACTCCACCACTATAGGGCTGTGGTCTCACACATTCGGTCCCTTAAAAGTAGCATTACTTAATGGAAACTGATCTATCCACTCACCATTCACCATACATTTATCTAGTTTCTACATCAATAACCAATCCCCAGCTTGCTTGTTACTCCAGGTATAAACATTCCCATACCATTTTAAATTAGTTAGCCCTGAGTTTGTCACCGATTCTTACAACTCCCCATTATCCTACTGTTTCCATCTTTTGCCCCTTTTTGATTTTGTAAATTTGAGAGTATAGTTGAAATCCCCCAATACTGTCTAAGGAACTCTAGTGGAGTTACTAAATCTTTCTAATTCCCTCTAGATACACTGCCTTTGAAATTTGTGATTATTTGTATACACCGCTTTAATAACAATCACCCTGCCTCTCTATTTATTGAGAACTTCATAGTGTATCAGTTGGTCATTTACAACCTACTTCACCACATCCAATTTCTGGTTATTAAATCAAATTATCACCCTACCATTCAAATGATGATCATGGTTGGTTATCACCTTCCAGTGTTTTTCCAACAACCATAAAGCTCTTTCCAGTTCTTGCCTCTTTATCTTGGTTTCCAACAAACCAACAAAATCCACCTTCCTACTCCTAGCCAATTCCCTAACTCCAAGTTGCTTATTAAGGCTATTAATCCCCTTAATATTCCATACTAGTATCTTCATCATGTCTTCTTTTTCCTGGACCTCTTCCTTCTAGACTTTGTATTCAATCTAGGTGAGATAGACACAACATCTAGAGATCCCATAACTTCCCTTACTTCGATAAAAGGAATCCTAGTCAACTCTTCCTCTATCTGCATGCTCTCCATATCTGAACTCGCCCTTTTCTCCTTCACTAGTAAACTCATTTATCATATGGTTGAGATCACTAGATTCAGGGCCTCCCCCATCTGTAGCTTAATCCTTTCTTCACTATTTTCCCCCAATTTGGTATCCTAGTTGGTCTGAAAAACAATTTCTTATACTACTATGCCAACCTTATTATTATCTTCTATATTTTTATCTATGGAGGTCAATTTCTCTTCCCACCGTGCCTCAGATCCTGCTTTATTAACCCCTTCTAAGTTAGTGTCCTTGTTTTTATGATTATCATTACTTTAGGATCCTCCTTCAACTGAGGTAACATCCTCCTAATTAGTATCTTTCTCAGGGTGTTCCTCTTCTTCCTGTTTCCTTTTATATTTCAAGTTCACCCTTTCCTTCTCCTTGTTCTTGCTATCCTGAACATTACCTGCCACTTCTTTTCCATTTATATTGTTTTCCTTTTAAACTAAAGCATCCTTTGACCCTACTGTCCCTCCTGGGTTTCCTTCTCTTTCCATAATTGTTTTTCCTCTTTGGATTTTGATTTCCACATATACAAAACCCTTATAAAGTTTTATTCTAGTTCACCATTCTCCTTCAATCTCATTATTCTCAAAGAATCGGGGAGTTTCTTATCAATACACACCCAAGCATACCTAAATCTCTTCATAAGAGAAGTATTATCATATAATCCTAGGGGTTTCCCTATTTTACTTTCAATATAGCTCATACCATCTGTGAAACAATATTCTAAGGGCACCTTGTTAATATTGACCTATCAGGGGATGAAGTTCAGCTAGCTTATGTACAATTTCACCCTCGATTGCCACCTGTTGATGAGTATAGGGTGCCACATCACGTGCCATAGCCCTAATTGCAAAACACTCTATGTGTTCTCCTCTGTATCGAGCTTAAACACAAAAAGTTCATCCTCGTTCACCAAAACATTCTCCATTCCCCTATTCCTCCAAAGAGCTATAGCCCATTTTCTAACTAAAGGAAACGCCAGATGCTTCCAAAGGAAAAGACCCATAAGTGAGCTTTTCCATTTCTACACACCTTGATGTTGCACTTCCAAAGGTGCCTGGATTGGCCTCTCCTCTTCAAATTCCTCAAATATCAATTTGCCAAGACACCTATAGTTGCCTACGATTGTGCGAGATGTCTTCTTCCCATTCCCATTTGTTTCTTTGCAGTGTTGTCTACCTGTTGAGCCTCCTAGTGGGGGAAACCTATGAAGGGTTATTTATATTTGTTGTTGTGTTTTGGGGAATCCCTATATCGGGGAGAGGATGGTTTTTTTTTGGGCTTTTTGGGTATCATTATCGGGTGCCTCTTGTACCATTCAAGCTTAGGGTGGTCTAGATATTTAGGGTGTTGTGTGTTTAGTGAATGGAGAGAAAGAGATCAGCATGTCGGGAAGGAGAAAGGAAGTTGTTAGTAGTTTGTTGGTGGGTCTAGAGTACTACTTCACACTATTTTTCCAAAACTCAAAGTAACAAGTGTTCTCAAAAAGATTTATTTATTCTTTGGTACATAGATCACAAAATTCGAGTTTGTACATCTACCAAAATTTTTTAAATGATAGTTACTTGTCTTAATAATAAAAGTAGCTATCTAGGCATAGGGTTCCTTATTACTGCAAGGGCTAAATTTCGTGGTTTTTTTATTAATAGACTAAGCCTTGTCTTTTCTGAGTTTTTGAATCATATAAATTTAAGGTGAGTGAAAATCTTAGAGTTTCATAGTTTGGAACTCTGAGATCCCGACACAAAATCATAAATGAAACATAAGAATGGACAAGCAAACTCTAGTTCTGCTCCAACACAACACCAATAAAAAGTCTCAACTAGTAAAGAGTCCGAGGAGGATACTAAACCTAATGAAAAAAAATAACAAACACATGGAGGGTTGCCTGGACACCATAGAGGTGCAAATGAAGGACATTATGAGCCATTAGCGCCAACAGTGTTATAAAACAAAGAAAATACATAAGTACTTTACCGTTCAAGGTGTTCAGATTCCATTACCTATACCATAAGTGCCTCAATCCCATAATTCTTCTTGCTTTAACTTTCATTATTGTTATTTATCTTAATTTGTATTGTTTTTTCCCACATTAAGGACAATTTGTTATTTAAGCATGGAGACTTTTATACATTGGAATATTATTTGTGTGTGAATTCGGCATTTGCATTATGTTAGTTTTGATTAGGTTAGCATAGTGTGAACATTTTTTGCATGATGTGTGAATGTGTCAATAGTATGAATTAAATGGAATTGGCTTACGTTGAACTTGGTCATTTAAATTGTAAAGACATAATAACTTGTGAATTTTGTGTTTAAAGTATCTTTTGGATGGATATGTATATTAATTAGGATATAACACTTATTCTTTCATTTTTATGAAATTTTTTTTGATACATTTATAATTACACTCATTTAAATTGTTTAGCATCATTGGTACCCTTTCATGAGAGTGATTGACTAAGAAGAAATAAGGTAGGCTAAGAAATTAAAAAAAGTGTATTAAATAAAATTCCTATTTGGATGTCCTTTTTCTGGTTAAGAACAGACCTGTTATTCGGTTGAGAGTTATGATATAGCTGAGTAACCGGGGGCATTCATGACAAAATGTTTGTCTTTACGTCAAAAAGCTAGAAGGATACTCTAACCAAACTAAATAAAAAACGTAACCTAGTTGCGTAACTGGGGGAGATTCATGACAAGGTTTTTACCTTCACATTAAAAGATTAGGTTATCATTAAAAAAAATCAAAAAATGGAGTTAAAATAAATAAAACCTACTAATATTTTAAAAATGACAAGAATTTTCATGAAATGTTATTTAGTGACAGTTTGACTTTTTAATTGATCAATAATAATAAGTGCATGCTTACAAGTGTCATAGGTGTACGAATAGGGTGTTAATATTTAGAATGATATGTATATTCAAATCAAATCACTGAACTTGAAAGGAATAAGTTTTTATGTTAGCACTTTTAAAGTGGTTGATGTTTGGACTAAGTTAATTGCATAAGATTTGATGCCATTATATCATTATTGTAAGTTGCATAATTGTATGTTTATTTGTTTTATTTAAGTGTGGTTTTAGTTTTCCTTCAAGACAAGCAAAGGTTTAAGTGTGGGGATGTTGAAAGGTATAGATTATAATATGTTTTAAGGTATTTGAGTATGTTTTAAATTATTTTTTATGATAATTATTGACAGTAAAACCTATCTACTCGTTTTATGCTCAAAAATCACAAGTGAACGGGTCATGACTTATTAAAAAGAGCAGATATCGATCCCATAGGGATTGATGTCTAGACACCACTTAATTCAGACAGAACTTTGTTTAAGAAACGAAATTATTTAACGCAAATAATCTGAAAAATTAAATTAAAATTAAAAACTAACACAAAGCAATAGACAATACCAAAATGCAGAAAAATTGGAATTCAAGAATCTAAAGACTAGAGATTACCTTTTTTCCCTATTTTGTCTCCCCCCTATTTTTTTAATGGAATTATGTCTCACCTAAGATTTTTGAATGTATTAATTACCCTCTCTCAAGGTATAATTAATTGCCCATAATCAAATTAAAGGGAATCAATTGGAAGGTCTGTTAACTTACCTAATGATTCTAAGGATTAGTAATCCTTTTTAGAAATCGGATTCAACTAGTTACTAAACTATCTTATGGGTGATCAATTGAATTCGTCAAGATTTCTCTTCTAACTAATCAATTGACGTGATGATTGTACGTCTATAGGCTGCCAAGTCTCATTGTACAATCCTACATAATTAATCTTACTCACTCTTGATAGTTGTGATTTGCATTATGTTTTAGGGTTTAATTTGTTAGGTATTTAGTGTTAATTTGAGTGTTGAGTGTGTATTTATGTTTTAATTGTGTTAGTTTATATGTTTAAGTGTTTTTATGGGTTAGTATGAGTCTTTGAGCTTAAATGTTATATTTTTTGAGGTACATTGATTTGTTTGTTAGTGTTTCAGGGTAAACGGTAAAGAATGACGAAGTTTCGTGCCAAAACCATGGCCCACAATTGTGGCACAACAGGCCCACGATCGTGACAAAAAGAGGCGAGCTGACAGGACCCAGGCTTGATCATGCCATAGTCATGATCGTGACAGAGAGCTCTGAACCAGGCCATGATCATGTACTTTGGGCCACGATCGTGACAGCGGCATCAGGCAGACACAAAAACAACTAAAAACGCCAAGTTTCGTAAGACTTTTCAGACCGTTTCAACCCCGAATCAACCCTAAGGCTTCCAAGGTATAAATAGAACATGAAAGAATAGAGGAGCTCCTTTTTGCATCAGTCAATTCCAAAACCCTAGAGAGCATATCGAGAGATTTGAGGAAGGAGACGAAGGAAGAGAGACCTAGAGAAGAATCTTGACGCGAAGTACTTCCCGGAACAGGTGGTTTCCCACAATTGCTGCCTCCACGAGTCCATTCCGATAGTATTTTTCATCTTTATTTCAATTTTATTGATGTATAGAATTGGGATAATCGTTGAGAATAGTTGTTATTGAATGTCTATTTTTGTCTAAACTCACTTTCGAGATTTTGATTCTTAAGATTATTGAAGTTTGATTTATTATGTTTTCATTGAGTTATTTGTGATTCAATATCTCTTCTTAATAATTCGGTAATAAACTGAGAGGGTGAACCGAGTGAATATCATCAAATTGGGCTAACGAGAGTTAGGTAGTTTGATAGATAAGAATTGAATCAAACCTGTAAAATCGTGTAACAAGATCGAGCATAGGTTTCCAGTAGGTTATTAGACAAATTTAGAACTAATTTAGGTTTTGGGTATATTGGAAATCGAGAGATTACAATTCCATAATTTAAATTAGAGATTATAAATTAGGGTTAAAGATTATAACTTGAGAGAGAGTAATCCACCTTAGGACCATCTAGACTCGATAATTCGATAATTCCATAATTGATTAGATTTTCATTAATTTCATATTAAAACCCTCTTTCTCTTAATTGGTAGTTTCTAGGTTGATTCTGGATTAGGTTGTGTAAAATTGCTATTTTTTAATATTTTATGAGTTTAATTCTTGATATTGATTGTTGATTGGTTAATTTCTGTATTAGTTGTTTATTTTGATTTATTGCAAAATTTAGTCAAGCCTTAGATTTTAGGATTCGATTAACCCTCCTCGTGGGAACGATACCTTATTTACTATGCGAATGATATGTGTGAAAAAATATCAAGGTTATAAATATTAAAACTTAGCATACGTAACCTTGCGATCAAGTTTTTGGCATAGTTTTTGGGAAGGCGATAGTTTAGTTCTATAGTTTAAGGCGTTAGATTAGTTTTTGATTTTATTTTTCATTTCATTTCAGAAATCGTGCTCTTACATGAATACAAGAGCATGAGAGGTTTGAGTTGTACAGTGGAGACGTTAGATTTAGATATTACTCGACTAGAACGAACCCTTAGGAAAGCTCAGCAAGAAGAAGAAGAAGAGATCAGAAAATCAATAATGGCCGAGGAGTTTCAACGGAATATGGATTAGGAAGCGAACCAAGGACAGCAGCGGAGGATCCTGATGGACTTCCTAAGGCCGAGGTTTAACCCATCGAACCAAGGAGTGGCTAGGTCACCTGCTCAAGCAGCCTCGCTTGAGATAAAACCTGCAATCGTCAATATGCTTCAATAGAATGTGCAATTCGACAGATTGGCAAATGAGGACCTGAATGCGCACATCGTCAATTTGCTCAAAATCTGTGATACTTTTCGATATCATCAGATGTAATTAGAATCAGGCTGTTTCCTTTTACTCTTAGAGATAGAGCGAAGGCTTGGTATCATTCATTGAGCCCAGCTAATATCATGACATAGGATCAGCTTGTGCATGCTTTCTTGGACAAGTACTTCCTGTTGACAAACCACTAAGATTATAAAAGAAATCACCAATTTCTAACAAGGTGACAGGGAGTCAATCTACAAAGCTTGGTAGAAATATAAGGATTTGCAAAGGAAGTGCCCACACCATAACCTACCAAAAGAGTTCCTTTTGTAGACTTTCTACAATGGAGTGAACTTACCAACTAGAGGCACAATCGATGCAACATCAGGAGGATCCTTGATGCGAAAGACTATTGATGAAGCAGAGGAGCTAATTGAGGAGATGGAGGGCAATAACTGCTAATGGACGAATGAGTGAAGTAGGCAACCAACTACTTTCAGAGAGTAGAAGGGTGTAGTCGTGGTCAATCAAATGACTGAGATGCAAGCAAAGATCGACAATTTGATGCGACAACTTAATGGTATGAAGGCATCGTCTTCAGCTCCAGTGAAGGCTGTACATCTAAAGTGTGAGCTCGATGGACAGTTAGACCATAACACTATGGATTGCTACCTAATGAAGGAAGACATTCAGGAGAAAGTGAACTATACAGGAGCATAGTATGGACGAGTAGGGGGTAACAATCCCTATTCCGATACTTACAACCCGAGGTAAAAGAACCACCCTAATTTCTCCCGGTGAAACAATAATGGCGGACAATTTAGGTTTCAGGGACAATCAGGCTTTCAGTAAGATAAAATAAGCTCAATGGAGTCGAAGTTAGACAAGATTTTGGATAAGATCGGAGGTATGGAGGAAGAACATAGGAGGATCGAGAACAAATTCGAGCAAATAACAAAGAACCACGCCTCATCTATACATAATCTGGAGGTTCAAGTAGGCCAGTTAGCGGAGGCAATGTCTACTCAGAATGCTAGAACTCTTCCAAGAAACACCGAGTCTAATCCGAAGGAAAGAACCATAGTCATCAGTCAGACCCAAGATGAGGAATCAGAATAGGTGCAGCAAGAAGGAGATGAAGGAGATAAAGGAGGGGGTAAAGAAGACCTGTCAAGTGAGCCAGGGATTGAGTCAATTAAGGCAACTAGACATGTATTTCCCTTCCCTATTTTGGCTCAGCAAGAGTTAAATGCAAAGAGAGCAGTAAGGATGTTAGAGGAGAGTGAGCAAAACAAAGTTGAGAAAGTGACAGAATAAATACAGAAGAAGCTCATAATTAAGGACTTTGTCAAGATGAAGGTTAAGGAGCGAATATCAGAAGAGAAGCTTAACATTGCTCAGAAGAAAGAGGACCCAAGGGACTTTTTCATCCCCTGTAGTATTAATAGAATCATTATAGACAGGGCATTCACGGATCTAGGAGCGAGTATAAATATAATGCCCCATACCTTTAGTTTGAAGTTAAGGTTAAGAGAGTTGGTGCCCACCAAGTTTTTGGTAAAGACGACTTACAGAATGATGCACAAACTGATGGGGATTATAAAAGATGTGGAAGTAAAGGTTGACAAATATGTCTTTCCCATAGAATTTTACATATTGGAAATTAGAGAAGATATGGATATCCTAATAGTTCTTGGAAAATTGTTCTTGGCCACTCCGTGTTCAATTATTGATGTTAATAGAGGCGAATCAACTCTGAGGATAGGATAAGAGCATATAACCTTCCAAGTGTCGCAAAGAGAGTACGAATCTCCTTTCCCTCCACAGAATAACAAAGAACCTGAACTCGAGGCAAATGGGAAGATATCGAGGATCCTACAAATGCAATCAGGAAGAAGGGCTCGTGAAGAAGAAAGCGAAGAAAAGAGAATTTCAAGGAAGGTGGGAACTGTAGCATGGTAGATAAACTTCAAACTTTGAGATTAATGAAAACGCTACCATTGAACCATTTATTTTGACCATCGTGAGCTTAAAGGAACATCAAGCTACCGATGTTAAAAGAAGCACTGCATGGGAGGCAACCCATGGAAAAGTAATTCTTTGATTGTTTTAGTTAGAATGTTTGAATTCTGTAGTTAGGATTATTTTTGTTTTGAATAAAATCAAGAAGAAATAGGATTTTAGAATAAAGTGGATGGTTTGAGCAAGCAAGTAAAGAGAGGTAAAAAAGGGGCTACAAAAGAATCAAGGAGTGAAATTGGAAAGATTAGAGAAAGAACCAAAGGAAAAAAATAATAAGAAGAAAGTGTGGGACATGGCCTGCGACTGGCAATAAAGATGGGTGCGAATTCTTTAATTTTTTTAATCATTTTACCCTTTTAGCCACCTATATATTTAGTTCTAACTTCACTTTTACTTTCACTTTCATTTGAACTTTATCTCTCTAGACTTCAAAGTCACAAAAGCTCTCACATCTTTCTACAAATTTTTCAACCTCCAAATTCTTCCAAATTGTACACAATTATACCGCGCATTAAACAATCAGCCCGACGGGAGCTATATGGACAACAGTAAGTTGTGGGACGTGGGATAAGAAATCGAGCAACAAACTTTGGTGCACCTTTCCCGATCTATACAGATGAGGAAGGTACTAGTTTCCGATCCCTTAATGCTAGACAAATTTTAGTTCCAAAATATTTTGATGTTGACACAGTCGATAGGCTAGAGTTGCGTGAGAGGGTAGAAAACCTAGCTAAGAGAATCCAATGAGCCTAATTCATACGATTCTAATTTCCTGTTCATCAGGAGCTTACACTGGAATTTTTCACTTCGCTAAGTTATGACCTTAAGAATCCCAAGGAATTGTGGTTTAGGTTAAGAGGAAGGGCTTACAAATTGAATGTAGAAATCATGTGCAATATGTGTGGATTCCCTAAATCCTCCATCATCGATCATCATGAAGATTTTTGTTCCTCTCAATACTGGAATGAGCTTACTAGAATTGATCAATTTCATATCAAGAATGTTCATAACAACATCATAAGGTCCCACAAATCCTTGTTGCTGCACAAATTTATATGTCAGCTAGTTTTTGACAAAATCAAAACCAACAAATGTCCCACAAAGGAACTTTTTATGCTATGGTGCATGGATCATAGTATTCCAGTCTACACATCCACACATGTGCTAAAAGCCATTGTTGTGACTCCGCACAAGAGGAGCAACAATCTTGTAATAGGGTACATATTTTATACCATTGTGAAATATTTTGGGGTGGACCGTAGTGGGTTAATTATCTACTTACCTGAATTCCTAAACCATCATCGCTTATGGCGGGCTGAAATCCTTAAGTCCCACAACATGAGACTTAGGGATATCATCCAGAAGACACATTTCAGGACTAGGGCAAGTAAGGGGAGTTCAAGCTCAGGCCTGCCACGGTAGGGAGAAAAGTACAGTGAAGAATTCGAGGAAGAGGAAGAAGAGCGAGGCTGGAAGGAAGTTCTAGATGTGATCTTCGAAACCAATAAGACACTTGCAGAGAACATTAGAGTGATAAAAGAGATGGCCTGAATACAACGCTGTCAAAGCCAGAATATCTGTCGAATCCACAGATATTTGGAGGCTTAGGGCGTTCAATTGCTGCCTTCAACACCATCACTACATCCATCTCTGGATTTATGTCTAACCCAATTTTTCCATTTAGTTTTTTTCTTTCTTTTCCAAATTAGCCTTAAGTTCTAATTTTTATGTTTATTTTTAATTTTATTTTCTGTCTACTTTAATTTTTGTCTTTTAGTTTCTTTTATGTGTTTGTGTGCTCTTGTCTCATATTGAGGACAATGTGTTGTTCAAGTGTGGGGAGGGATTCTGTGTTTTTTTTTCTTTTGAATGTGATTTTGCATATTGTATGATAGTATTAGGTTGCATTTTATGAATTGTTTGAATGTGTCAATGGCTGAGATTTAGTGAAATTTATTTAGTTTTGAACTTAGTCTATTTATTTGTGAATAATCATTAGCTCGCAAAATTAGTGAATTAGGGGTCTTTGGATGAATATACAACTTAATTAGGATTTAGTATAAATTAGCACCCCCTAGATTGTCACACTCATTCATAATTTGAGGCCTTTCAATTTAAGTAGCTTAATTTTCATGAAAATAAGTAGCTTAAACAACAAGGTAGGCAATAAAAAAGTATTTTTTATTAAAAAAGTCATTATTTTGCTGGCCTTTGAGTTATGAATAGAGCTAGTAGCCAGTTGAAAGTGTGACATAGCTGAGTAACCGAATCAACACGCATCACAAATGTGTGCCTTCGCATAAAAAAGCTATAATGATTTTTCAACTAAGCTGTTTAATAAAAACATGACTTAGTTAAGTAACCGGATCGACATTTATTACTAATGTTTACCTTAGCGTAAAAAGACTAAGTCTATGCTTAAAAACAAACTAAATAATGAAAAAAGTGTTTCCTTAATAAACCTACAGAACTTGTACTAAGCTTGACTTTTTATGATAATATACTTAGGAACAGTTACAAAGTCTGAAGGACCAAAGAATTATTAATGTGTGTGTACAATTGAAAAGGGTAAATAAATTAACACTTAGATCTCGATTAGTTTGTATATTTAGTTCAAAACCCCTAGACATAGATTTTGCTTGTTAATGGTTAGATATAACTTGTATGATTGTGTTTAAGATTAAATTTATTTCATGAAGTCGAAGCCATTGTCTCATTACTGCATTGTGTGTTGTGTGTTTGTTGTTTTGTTTGCTTGAGGACAAGCAAACGTTTAAGTGTGGAGATGTTGATAGTTGTGATTTACATTATGTTTTAGATTTTAATTTGTTAGGTATTTAGTGTTAATTTGAGTGTTGATTGTGTGTTTATATTTTAATTGTGTTAGTTTATGTGTTTAAGTGTTTTTATGGGTTAGTATAAGTCTTTGAGCTTAAATGTTATATTTTTTGAGGTACCTTGATTTGTTTGTTAGTGTTTCAGGGTAAACAGCAAAGAACAAAGAAGTTTTGAAGAGTTTCGGACCAAAACCATAGCCCATGATCTTGGCACAATAGGCCACTGTCGTGACAGAAAGGGGTGAGCTGACAGGACCCAGGCTATGATTGTGCCATTTCTGAACTAGGCCACTATCATGCACTTTGGGCCATGATCGAGATAGAGAGGGTTAGGCACTAGCCACGATCATGGCAGGCAAGGCCACCATTGTAGCCTGGGTTAGGCAGACACAAAAATAGCTAAAAATGCTAAGTTTCACAAGACTTTTCAGACCGTTTCAACTCCAAATCAACCTTAGTGCTTCCAAGGTATAAATAAAACATGAAAGAATAGAGGAGCAATCTTTTTGCATGAGTTAATTCCGAAACCCTAGAGAGCATATCGAGAGATTTAAGTAAGGAGTCGAAGGAAGAGAGACACGGAGAAGAAGCTTGATGCGATGTACTTCCCGAAACAGGTGGTTTCCTACCGTCGCTACCTCAACGAGTCCATTTTGACATTATTTTTCGTATTTATTTCAATTTTATTGATGTATAGAATTGGGATAATCATTGAGAATTGTTGTTGTTGAATGTCGAATTTTGTCTAAACTCACCTTTAAGATTTTGATTCTTAAGATTAATGAAGTTTGATTTATTATGTTTTCATTGATTTATTTGTGATTCAATATCTATGCTTAATAATTTGGTAATAAACTGAGAGGATGAAACGAGTGAATATCATCAAATTGGGCCAACAAGAGTTAGTTAGTTTTATAGATAAGAATTGAATAAAACCAGTAAAATCGTGTAACGAGAGATCGAGCATAGATTTCTTGTAGGTTATTAGACAAATTTAGAACTAATTTAGGTTTTGGATAAAATGGAAATTGAGAGATACCAATTCCATAATTTAAATTAGGGATTATAAATTAGGGTTAAAGATTAAAACTTGAGAGAGAGTAATCCACCCTAAGATCGTCTAGACTCGATAATTTGATAATTGATTAGATTTTCATTAATTTCGGATTAAAATCCCCTTTCTCTCAATTGGTAGTTTGTAGGTTGATTCTGGATTGGGCTATGTAAAATTGGTATTTTGTTTATATTTTATGAGTTCAATTTTTGATATTGATCGTTGATTGGATAATTTTAGTATTAATTGTTTATTTTGATTTACTGTAAAATTTAGTTAAGCCTTAGATTTTAGGATTAGATTAACCATCCTTGTGGGAACGATACATTAGGTACTATGCAAATGACTCGTGTGTTTGCAAAAATATCGAGGTTATAAATATTAAAACTTACCATATGTAACCTTGCGATAAACTCTCTCGATTTATTGCAAGATAACAAATAAAATCACCAACCATCAAAGACAACTTCTTTCAATTCAATAAAATAGGAATTCTAACAAAATAGGTCAAAAGCAATCCCTAAAACTAAGTTAGCCACTCATAGTCTCCATAACATCATCAACACTTAAATAAACCATTTTAAAAAGAACAGAAGAAGTAAATTTGACAGAAAATTGGATAAAGGAACGCCTTCTCTTCTTTGCCAAAATCTGGAAATTTTGGTATTGATATGCCATTTTCCCCAATCTTGATGATGATCCCTGACTTCAATCCTTCCTTAAGGCTCGAAACTTGTGTTCTTCACTCAAGGATGGTGTTCCTACAGAAGGGTTTTGTCTCCCTTTGATGATGGAGGCTTAATTATGCTTTAATAGTCTAAAAATCCTAAGTTTAATGAAGCCCCGCATTATGAATCAAATTATAATTCCCACACGATCGTGGGAATTGGCATGTTTAACACGATTGTGGGAATTTGCAACAGTTGGACTCCTCTTTTCTTTCCTCTTTGATCTCTAGCTTAATCTTCAAGTTGCTCTATCTTCCTTCCTATATAAAAATAGCCAATTCTTACCCTAAATTAACATCAATCTCATGGCAATATCCATCAGAATGATTCAAATGCGGTTCTATTACTGACACAAAGCACATAATATGATTAACGATGCATCCTATTTAACAAAATGCAAGCAATGCAATTGAGAAAGTCAATGTTACCTCCCCAAAATTAAAGTTCACATTGTTCTCAATGTGACAAGTCAACCACCAAATAAGGAAAAATCACCTCAAACCAAATAAATGAAATTGAAACACACAAATGACATCAAACTAAACAAAAAATGATAGTAAACCAAACAAAATAAAATGACATGAAACCCAATAAAAGAAAATGACATGAAATCAAACAAAAGAAAATGACATGAAACCAAACAAAAAAAAACAAAATTTAAAAGTGAAAGGGTAAGAAAAGCTTATTCAGATGATGGTGGAGACGGTGTTGGTGAATGAGCTTTAAAATTATTCCTCCAATATAAATTGAGGAACCTCTTCTTAAAGCTTTGCTGCTCTTTATGGAATTGCCATATTTAGATACCGAGCTTATTGATTTGAGCTATCATTTTTTGTTGATTGGCAGTCATCTGGTCGAGGATTTGTTAAAATCAGTTGACCTCCGTTGGTGCACTCGGTTCCTCCTTCACTGCTTCTTTCTCTAGCTCTGGGATTGCTCGGGATATGGAGGGTCGGGAAGTGACTATACTGGTGCCCCTTCTGTTCCTCACTGCAATAATTGTCTAAGGATTTTAGAGTTCCATAGAATGGAACTCCAAAATCTTAGAGCATCTCAAATACGATATGTCAAACATATTATGTGGAGTTGTACGCACCTCCCCCACATTAAGGTTATAAAACCTGGCTAAAACAGTAACAGCATGAGACATTCTAAAATATGAACTATTTTTATTCGCCACACTCACTATTGAATTCTAAAAGGTGTGTTAATTTTAACTTTCTGATCCATGCACCATAAAAAGAAAATTAGTCGAGCATTTATTACTTTTAGTTTTATTGAAAACAGTTAAGCACATAAATTTGTGTAAAAGTAAGTGCTCGGTACTACGGATTAAAGAATTTGGTGCATTCTTAGAGTCAAAGTTGTCTTCCCTAGTAAGAGTTTTCCAATAATCATCCAAATAAAAATCATCGCGCTCATCTAAAAATTTAGTGTTTGGTAAATCAAAAAGACCGCGCATGACAGTATAATCCAATTTGTAAACAATATCGAATAGCCTAAACCAAGAAACGTCCATTTTAGTATTATATCGGACTATCGTGAAAAACTTTATGGTCATCATAGGGTGAATAGGTACGTCCATCGAGCAAACCTATTCCAACCTATGCTCGCAGCTAGTTGCTCAAGTTTTCATCTCCCTCTTATGGTTTCTAGCAATTCAAAATCAAAATACCTAGGAGTGACTAATTCTCTATCCCTAACGTTACGGAAACGCGTACCTTCTTCCTCTGAGTAAATTGGAAATATTAAATGGCAAGTCACCACTAAATTGCACTTACCTTTACCGAAAACTTGCAAACGAAGTTCTTCAACTGATTTCGAGCCATCATCTTCCTTGGTGCCATTATAAGAAGAAAATCTACAAAACATGAGAAAAAGATGAGTGAAATTCGTATTTATGAGAGAGAGAGCAAAATCTTACCGAAATCCTTGTGTTTTTGAATGATTAATGCATGGAAAGATGAAAGGCTTGTAAGATTAATGAGAAGAGATGAAGAAAATACCAAGAATCTAGAGGAAAATGAAGAGTTTTAGAGAGTGGGAGGAGAGAATTTCATAGGTTAGAGAAAGAGGGAGGGAAATTTTGAAGATTGGGTGAAAGAAGAAAAGGAGAGGGAAAGTTAAAATTTCCCTTCTAATGGAATTCTCACGATCGTAGGATTCTCTCCATAAAGTTTCTAGAGAGATTTCATATAATCGTGGGAATCACCCCATTTCCCATGATCGTGGGTTTTTTGTTTAGAAAGTTTCTAGAGAGATTTCCCATAATCCTGGGAATCAATCCAATTCCCACGATCGTGGTAAGAGGTCATTCTCACGACTCCAAACCTTCTTCGAAGCTTAATTTTAGTTCTCCACTATCCCATAACCTACAAACACATCAAGTTAATATTATCATCAAGAATTTTAAAAGAAAACAATTTGAAATTCAAATAAAAACCGAATTGAACATCAATCAAACTCAATTCAAGCATGCTTATAACTAAAGAAACACACCAATGAATAAACGAAAACAATTAGAAAGGGAGTAGAATTCCATAGGTTGCCTCCCTATGAAGTGCTTCTTTTACCATCTGTAGCTCGACTCTCCTTTTTTGCTTAAGGCGGTTCAAATGACTAGTATAATGGCAGTGTCGAAGTTGATCTCAAACTCTTTATATACGCCAACCCAGTATGGACTCCACCTTCCTTATTGTTTTCCTTCCTGCGCCTTCTCCTACGCGATCGTTTCTTCCTGGATGCATTCCTAGGGTCTTCGATATCTTCCCATCCTACTTGAATTTTTGATTCTTTGATATCCGTTAGGAGTAAAGGAGGATGATAGCCTTTCTTGGAGACCTTTAAAGTCAAAATTTCCTTTCCAAGTCTTAGTGTTAATTCTCCCCCATCCATGTCAATTATTGAACGAGAAGTAGCTAGGAACGATAGCCTAAAAACCATTGGTGTTTCTGCATCTTCTCCAATATCCAGTATATAGAAATATGTGAGGAAGATAAATTTATCAATCTATATCTGCACGTTCCTGATGATCCCCTTCGGCTAATGCACTGTTCAGTTAGCCGTTTTCATCAATATTTTAGTGGTTTGGCTGTCTTAAATCCAACTTTTGACTAAACGAATAGGGCATCATGTTGATACCATCTCCTAATCTGCAAATGCCCTAGCTATCTAGATCCCATTTATACTGCATAAAATGAAGAAATCACTTGGGTCTTCTTTCTTTTGTGTTATGTGTGGATTTCCTTCTAATATATGCTCGTTAACCTCTTTCTTCACCGGTTCCTTTAACATGAGCTTTGTTTGAAGTTGATTTGTTATATCCGTCATCTTGCTTGGCTAAACTTCCTTAGAATTCCTTGTTGCTCCACTTGAAGATTACTTTCACTGAGCAAAAATCTGATGTGGAAGTCCAAGTTGAAGTTCCCTAATTGGCTCGCTTATTGGTCCACTCGGAAGGACTTCCAAAACTGTTTGTCCTTCTCTCTTGACTCTGTCTTTCTCCTCATATTGACTTTCTTTTTTCTCTATCCGAGTGAGGCCCATGATTCTTTCCTTTGGGTTAACCTCAGTGTTGCTTGGTAGGCTACCTGCATTTCTTGAAGAAAAACATTAGGGAGTTGACCTACTTGAACATCCAAGTTATTGATTGATGAGGCATGATTCTTTACGGTTGGTCGAAATTTGCTTCCATCCTCTTCTGACTCTCCTCCTGGCTTGCAAACATCCTCTTCTGATTCTCCTCTTGAGCTGCCAATTTGGACCCCAGCACTTCCATCATCTTGTCTATCCTACTCTCCATCGCTCGAATTCTATCTTGTTGGAATCCCGATAGTCCTTATGGTCTTACTTGCCCTCCTGCATTGTTAATACTCCAAGAAAAATTTGGATGGTTTTTCCATCCCAAATTATAAGTATTAGAGTATGGGTTATTACCTTGTTATGGCTGGCCCATTAATTTACCTGTTCGGTACCACCGACTCCTAATAGGAAACACTCCACTGAGCGATGGTTATTCTACCTGCACAGCTCACATTAAACTTACATCGCCTTCACCGTAGAGGAGGATGCTCTTTGCTTATTGTTCAGTTGCTTTGTAAGAATATAGTCAATGAATATCGTACCTTTTTGTTCCTTCTGCCCCTGTCTGCTCCTCTTGCCCGACTACATGTAGTTATTGCTTGCCAGCTCTTCTAAGAGATTGTGAGCTGCGTCCACCGTCTTCCTCATTAATGAACCTCCAGCTATTACATCGATGGTTCCTCTCGTACTCAGATTCACTCCAGTGTAGAATGTCTGAAGCAGGAACTCTCTTGGAAGACCGTGATATGGACAACTTCTCTGAAGTTCTATAAATCTCTCCTAACCTTCATAAAGAGATTCCCCATCATTTTCCTGGAAATTTGTAATCTCCTTGATAATCCTCTTCATCTTCGTCAATGGGAAATACTTGGCAAGGAATGCTTGGGCAAGTTGTTCCCAAGTCGTTATCTATCCTGAATTCAGCGAATTGTACCATGCTTTAGCCCGATCCTCAATGTGAAAGAAAACACTCTCAGCTTCACTGCATCATCGGACATTTCATTGAATCGAAATGTGTTGCTGATCTCCAATAAATTTACGATGTGGGTGTTCAGATCCTCTTTGTATAGCCTATAAAATTGCACACTATTTTGTAGAATGTTGAGGAGCACCGACTTTATCTCAAAATTGTTTGCTTGAACCACCAATCTTGCCACTCCTTGAGGACTGAAACCTGACCTCTTGAAATCCATTAGATTCCTCTCTAGTCCTCCTTGCTTTCCTTTTTCAGCCATATCTTGTTATGAAAAATTTAGACGCTTTGCCCTTCTCAACTCTCTTTTGTGTCTCTTAATGTTGGGAAATTCGTCTTCACTAACTTCTTTCATTCTTCGTGTGCTCCTTGTGTTCATGCACCTGCAATTACATAAGGATAAGTATCAAAATTATTAAATCAAAGTAATCTAAATTAAACAAGATGCTAAACAATCAATCTCCGGTAATGACACCAAAAACTTGTTGATGGTAAAACCTATCTACTCGTGTTACGCTCAAAAACTGCAAGTAAACGGGTCGTGACTTGTAGTTAAAAAAAGCGGATATCGATCCTACAGGGATTGATGCCCAGACACCACTTAATTCATACAGAACTTTGTTTAAGAAATTAAATTGTTTTATGCAAATAATATGGAAAATTAAATTAAAATTTAAAAACTAACACAAAACAATAGACAATACCAAAATGCAAAAAAAATCAAAATTCAAGAATCTAAAGAATATAAATTACTTTTTTCCCTATTTTATCTCCCTCCTATTTTATTAATCGAATTGTGTCTCACCTAAGATTTCTGAATGTATTAATTATCCTCTCTCAAGGTATAATTAATTATCCATAATCTAATTAAAGGGAATCAATTAGACAATCTCTCAACCTACCCAATGAATCTACTGATTCAACTAGTTATTAAACTATCCTATGGGTGATCAATTGAATTCGTCGATCTCTCTTCTAACTAATCAATTGATGTGATGATTGTACGTCTATAGGCTGCCAACTCTCGTTGTAGAATCCTACACAATTAATCTTACTCACTCTCTCAATTTATTGCAAGATAGCAAATAAAATCACCAATCATCAAAGACAACTTCATTCAATTCAATAAAATAGGAGTTCTAACAAAATAGGTCAAAAACAATCCCTAAAACTAAATTAGCCACTCATTATCTCCATAACATCATCAACCCAGAAATAAACCATTTTATAAAGAATAGAATAAGTAAAATTGATAGAAAATTGAATAAAGGAACTCCTCTTCTTTGTCAAAATCTGGAAATTTTGGTGTTGATATGTTATTTTCCCCAATAATGATGATCATTGACTTCAATCCTTCCTTAAGGCTCCAAACTTGTGTTCTTTACTCAAGATGGTGTTTCTACAGAAGGGTGTCATCTCCTTTGATGATGGAGGCCTAATTATGCTTTAATAGTCCAAAAATCCTAAGTTTAATGAAGCCCCACATTATGAATTGGATTACAATTCCCACGATCGTGGAAACTGGCATGATTCCCACGATTGTGGGAATTTGTAATAGATGGACTCCTTTTTTCTTTCCTCTTTGATCTCTAGTTCAATCTCCAACTTACTCCATCTTCCTTCCTACTTAAAAATAGTCAATTCTTACCCTAAATTAACATCAAACATAAAAGAACAACAATGGAAATCAAACTAAGCAAAATCATACAAAATGAATCCTAAACTACAACAATAATCAACAATTATGCAAGAAAACGCATGTCAATTACCTAAAAAAACATATACTAATGCCCAACTATCAATAATCATATGCTTAGGACTTAAAATTGTGTTATTACTAATGTTTCTATGTGTTTTACATATTTGATTAGTTTAAAGCAAGAATTTGATCTTAATTTTATATTTCAAGGGGTGTTTGAAGTGTTTGCAATTGATGGGAAACAGGAAATTGAAGAAAACATAAGAATTGGAAGCATGAAATAATGCAGGTCATGATTGTGACTAGCAGAGAGCAAATTCCAGCAAATTTTAACCTTTTCAGCTTGCGAGTTTTTTTTTTTACTTTTGACGTTTCATGGTTATTTTTAGAACCAATTAAGTAGGGAAACCTTAGAAGCCTCAAGAAGTATTTAAGAATAAGAAAAACATGAAATAGGTAGCAGCTGATAGATTAAAAGAAGATCAAAGAGGAGACATCAAATGAAGCTCCAAAAATTCCAGATTTCTAGATCAATACTCAAACTAGTTTTTCTTTCTTTTCTCTTTAATCATTTCATTGTCTTGATTGTTTATTTGGATTACCAAGATGTTAAACATGATTATTATTTTCTAAATTCATATTCGGAATTGTTTTTTTTTTTAGAATTTAAAAATTAATTAAAAATTGAGATATTTGCAGCTAGGGTTTCACCTACGAGGGACAGACCATTTGGACACTAACTGCACACGGTAATGGTAAACAAAACGGCAATGTAATTTGGACATATACTAAACATGGTAACAAAAAGGGCAACGTAACATAACATAATGGAAACAATGTCGTTTAACACTTAGGGTATAACAACCCCTCTCTTTCACGATCCCTTGAGAAATTACTCGATTTGGGAGCGAGAGGGTGATAATGATGGTGGAAACAATGGTGATGGGGGTGATCAGTGTGTCTCCCCGAAGTTCTTCTTGATTTTACGGTGCGCCAAGGATATTTCAAGCTCAAGTAATAAATTCTCCTCCAATATTGCAATGTCTTTTAGCGATTAGGGTATAACAATGTTTTGTTCCTTTTTGTTAGACATTGCTCTGGGATTTCCTCTCTGCGGTGAAGGACGGAGGGGAAGAGTGTTACTCAGGTAGGTTTCTTGTTAGTATGATTTCCTCCTTAATGAATGAGTCTTCACATTATAATGTTCTATCTATTAGTGATAGAGGCTAGGTGGTGATCCTTTAAGTATAAAGTTACTAGGAAGGAATTGATCTGACAAAAGCCCCTCCTTTCCACCAGTTATTTTTGAAAGTAAGACTTTTCTAAGAAAGTAGGTGATTTGCTTAGTTGCTTGTTCTTGCTTTCTGAACTGCTCTGACTAACCCCATGATTGTATAAAGAAGTTCTGAGTAGCTAGCAATTAGGAAGAAACATCGAGGATTAGACTCTCTATGTGAGAGCCTCTACTACAATAGAGGTTCAACTGATGTATAATCTGTTGTTCCCTTATGCTGGCCAACATGAGGTTAATAAGAGAGTTTAAGGGGATTGATTTCTCTCTGAATCTTCTATTATTCCTCTCATTCCATATTTTGTGAGCACGTGTAGTAACCGAGATCAGTAGGATGTCCCTATCATATTTAGAAAAATATAGGTGAGATAATTCCAGTAGGATATCAGAGAGTCTACTGTAATTTAACCTAGGGACACAAAGAGTAGAGATGTTAGACTAGATCTATCTAAAGAAAGCACACTCAAAAAAGAGATGATCTTTAGTTTCATCCTCAAGATTACATAGAATGCACATTTTTGAGGAGGATAGGAACTTCAGCCTATCCATAGTGCTGAGTCTGTTTAGTATAGCTAGACAGAGAAAGAAATTAGCATTAGGTCTAAGAAACTTGTTCCAAATCATGGGGTACCATCTTACCCTATTTGTAGAACCATCCCTAATTTTTTTGACTACCTTTGTAGTTATATCTGAAACTGGAATTCCATTCCATAGGAAAATATCTCTTTTCCCAAGGCTTCTAAATTGTATAATGGAGAAGTGTCTAATCTCATCCGATGTTAACAACTAAGCCCTATTTCTAGCTATCTCATGGAGCCTTGTTTTCTTAGAGAATCTTTCCAATAGGGTTTGTGCCATTTGATTTTAAATTAATGCTCCTTGTCCTGTCCAATTGTCATACCATAAGGAGAATCTTTCCCCTGTCCCTATTTGACAAGTAATGTTCGGTTTAATCTCATCCCTCATTCTTAAAAGTTGGTTAAAAAACCAAGTATAACTGTTTCTGATTCTTAGAGCCCAAAAACTCTCACCTTTCAATATGTAGATATGTATCCATTTGATCCACACAGATTGTTTTCACCTAGGATTCTCCAAATCCTCTTGAACATTAGAAGAGTGTTTTTCTTGCTAGTTGACTCAAAACTAAACCTCCTTCTACCTTAGGTTGACAGATAGTCGTCCAACTGACCTTTGCTATTCCTTTCTCACCATTTCCTTTACCTCATAGAAACTGCTTCATCATCTTTTCAATAGTTTTAATAAGCCCTTTTGAGATAAAAATATGGGAACACCAGTAGGTATTCAGTGACATAATAACCGATTTCAGAAGTTGTAATTTCCCTCCATAGGATAAAGCTTTATTAGTCCATGATCCTAATCTTTTCTAGATTTTTTCTATTAAAGGGATGCATTCACAGAATCTAAGTCTCCTTGATGAAATAGGAATTCCCAAATAAAGAAGAGGAGGATCCTTAAATACCATTTCAGTAACTAATGATAAGGCATTTGACATATGAGAAGCTCTTTTGGAGAGAATGAAATAGCTTTTAGTGAGGTTGATACACAGACCCGACAGCTCCTTGAAAGAATTGAGTGTACTTATCAGTAGAGAGACTGAGTGGACATTAGCTTTGCTGAGTAGAATGAGATCATCTGCAAAACATAAGCCTATTAGGGAGAGTTTCTCACATTTTAAATGATGTCTGAAACTGGAATCTTTTGAAGTGTTATGCTTCAGCATTTGAGTAAGGACCTCCATGCATATTAGGAATAGATAAGGGGACAGAGGCTCCCTTTACCTAAGCCCTTTTTTTCCTTTAAACATCTCTGTAGGGCACTTATTTATTAATAAACCGTAGGAAGCAGTAGTAACGTACTCTTGAATCCACCTTCAAAAACTGTGGGGGAAGTTCATGACCTTCATGGTTCATAGCAGAAAACTCCAGTTAACATTATCAAAAGCTTTCTGTAAGTCCACTTTCATAGAACAATTTAAAGGACTTTTCGTGCATTTATATCCTTTCAAAAGCTCCTGCACTAGAAGAATATTATCACAAATATCCCTGTTGTTCATAAAGGCACCTTGATTCTCACTAATGAGAAAGGGTAGAACCTCCTTTAGAGTACTTGCTAAAATCTTAAGCAATGATCTTATAGAGGAAATTTGTGTAGGAAATCGGTCTAAAATCACTCAAGGAGGTCAGATTGGAGGTTTTAGAAACTAGATATAAAAATTTCTTATTAATCTCCTTAAGTAGAACTCCTTTTAGAAAAAATTCATAAACAGCCTCCTCAACTAACCCCCCAGCACTACTCTAGGATTTTTGATAAAAGATCCCATTTAATCCGTCAGGGCTAGTTGTCTTAGAGCCATTTATATCAAACACAACCTTCTTAATTTCCTGATCTGAAACTGGTCTAATTAACAAAAGATCTTCAAGATCAGGGATTCTTGCTTGAATATACTGCCTTAGGTCACCTCTAGACCCTAAAGGTGCAACATCTGCACCTAGGATATTTCTGTAGTAACTTAGTGCATCCTTTGTGATTCCATCTTGTCCATACACCACCTCTTCAATTTTAGATTTGATGGAAGTGATTCTGTTTACATTCTTCCTAGCTAATACTAAGTTAAAGAAGAACTTAGTACATATATCCCCTTCCTTTAACCAATTGATTTTGGCTCTCTGCTTCAATAAGGAACATTGATTGTCTACTAATTGCAGATAGTTCTTAAGGGCTTCTTTTTCTGCTGTGGCTAGTGTTCGATCTGTGGGATTTTTAGCCAATAATTTTTGAATAACTGAAAGTTTATGTTTAGTAGTTTTTGTCTCCTTAGAAATGTTCTGACCTCTCTTTGAGTTAAGTCTCTTCAATTCCTTTTTAATAGATTTGAGCTTTTGGAGGCATGTGCACTACTTAGTCCCATAAAAGTCACACTCCAACCCCTTCCTTATTACTTCTTGAAAACCTTCCATATTTACCAGAAAGTTGTTGAACCTAAAAGGATGATGGATTCTAGGAGTAGGAAACAAATTTCCAATCCTTATAGGAGTATGGTCCAAAATTCTAGGGTCTAGAAATTGTACTGAGGTTCTTGAGAAAATATTGAGCCATTCCACATTAACCATTACCCTATCCAATTTTGTCTTGATGTGCTAACTAGAACTTTGCCTATTTGACCAAGTGAATCTATGGCCTTCAAACTTTAGATCTATAAGTTCTACTTCTTACATACAGTCGAACATATCAGAAGAGTAGTTGAGAAAGTTATAGTTTCCTTCCGCTTTTGATCAGAATAGAGTGGTGTTAAAGCAACCACTAACTAACTATGGAGCATTAATCAAAGCCTTAATTCTTCGTAGAGAATTCTATAGATCATTTCTTTGGAACACTGTATTAAGACCATAGACAAATGTGGCTAAAACGCAACAATTTTCCATTTTGAAAAAGAGCTCAGTGTGGATAAACTGTTGATTATATTCTTGAGCTTTAACCTCCAAAAATTCCCCATCATAGGCAATAATAATCCTACCATAGCTATGGCTTAGGTGGTTTGTAAGAAACTGCCATTTGCTACCCAAATAACAAAGTTTATTCAAATTAACTTCTCTAATTTTGGTTTCCAAAAGACAAAAAACCAGAGCCTTTTCCCTTAGGACAAAACCCCTTAATGCATTTAGCTTAGAGGGGTTATTAATTCCATAAACATTTCATACAATCAAAGTCATATAAGATTACTTTTCCCTTTGGAGCCTTTCTTATTGCTCCTATTACTTTTCCTAGAGAGAACTTGCTCAAATTTCTTGTATGAAGAAACGCCATTCTGTAGATCAGACTTTTGTATACTGTTTTCATATTGCATAGGATCTAGAGCTCATCCACTTAAAATATCTCCACTGGTTTCCAGAATGTTCTGCCCCGTGTTCATTAGTGTATTGTTTTGTTCACTGGGTGGATTCGGACATGCTCCTTCCTACTGGAGGGAAATTGGGCTCTTCTCCACCTGATAGCTCTCCCCATTTATAGGAGAAACTTGTTCAACCTGAACTAGTTCATGGTTTTCAACTATTTGTTTTGCCTTCTCACATTCTTTACTGTCCTATGTGAAATTCTTTTCCATACCCATCACCTCCCAATAATCACCCCTAGTAAAGACTTTGCCTGTAGGTTTCTATTCTTTTCCTTGAGCCTTAAGAGACGGTTTCCATTGGTAAGTTACCAGGACTTTATCCTCTTTAAGAGAATGTTCATTGGCTAACCTCAAGATAGGGATATTTTCTTTTATTTCTTTAGAGATATCCATACTCACACATAACCATGCAAATCCTACCCTTTTCCTTAACGCAGTGTTTTCATCCATACATATTGGTTTCCCTAAGTAACTCCCTAGTATACTCAATCCTTTGATAGTCCAATATTCTAAAGGAATATTATGAATGTTCACCCATAGAGGAATGTTTTTAATTCTAAGTTTTTTTAATTCCATTCTTGGTTGCCAATTTTAGAGAAACAAAGGGAGTTGAGAGATGTGCCAAGGGCCTTCCTCAGTTATCTCTTGAGCTTCTAATTTTGAAGAGAAGGAGAATATCAAAATTTCCTTCTCAGTTAGCATTACCTCCATAAGACCTCTTCCTGTCCAATTTCTCTTTGCCCATGCTTGTATCATTGGGAAAGTAGGCCTTTTGTTTATAAAAAATCCAACTAGGGTGGCTTCCCATGTCCTAGCTCCTTCCTACATAATGTCTAGACTAGGAGCCACTATTAGCTTCCCATCAATCTCCACAGGTGGGCTGAAAACCAGGGATGAACTTAAGTTATCTCCTATGACTTGCTTTCATTTTTTCCTAGGACCATTTACAATGTCGCCTACTATAGGGGATGAAGATTTAGGAGAGGTGGTAAAGGTAGAGGGAGGGGCCATTGAAGAGTGGGATGGGGAAGAAGGAAGGTGTTGGCCCCCAGATTTTTTTTCTCTAGTTAAGTATGATTTAAATGAATTATGAGGTTTTGATGAATTTAATTTTTGGAGTTATTTTTATGTTAATGTTAGTAAGATTATATGACATATGTTAATTGAATTAAAGTGTTAAGGTAGTAAGATTTCATAAAGGGCATTTTTGGAAGACCGCATAAGGTTAAAAAAACCTAAGCTTATAAGGAAGGGTAAAGTGGACTTTTAGCATTCATTAAGGGTAAAAAGGGAAGAGGAAAGTGTTGTCTTGGTTATTAGAAGGAGAAAAACGTGAATTGAAGAGAGTGAAGTGAGAGAAACGAAAATTAGAAGATAAAAGAGGGAGAGAGTGTCGTTAGAGAGAAAAGAAAGGAGTGAAAGAAAGCTAAGCTAGGTTTTGATTTTTTTTAGTCTTAAAGAGTGATTTTGAAGATGTTCAAGAAGGGAAAAAGGAAGAGGAGGATTAGAGCTTCCATTAGAGCCAACAATCTCACTATGTGGTGAAGATTCAAGGTAAGTTTGATTTTAATCTTTTGAATTTTTGAAAGGGTTTTAGTTTATAAAGCTTAAGAAATGTGTGGGTTTAAGAATTCTAGGATCAATTTTAGTGAATATGTCTTGTGGGTCCTCTAATTTGAATCCTTATTGAATGGAAATTTTGTCTTTGAAAAAAAAAGGGAATCAAAGAAGGCAAGAGGAGCAAGAGTAGAGGTATTTTTGAGCAAAGTTTTAAGCAAGGAAATTCAAGGTAGGTTTCATGTTTATAATTGGATAATGAGCCATTATGTTTTCTTTTTAGTCAAGAAAATAAAATGATTTTTCATTGCTTTATAATTGTGGCATTTGTTGCTTTTGAATGATTTGAGAAGTTGCAATGTGCTTGATATTTGAATTTGGTTGATTAATTGTGAAAAAGATGATGGAAGCGCTTATGAAATATTTCATGTTCATGAAAGACATGTTTTGAAAATGTGCCATTTGGGCAACATGTTTATAAGTTATGAAATGTATGTTATATGGGTTTGGTTTGGTCACGTAAGCATGTCAAGTGCACTTTGACTAAAGGCTTCTCCTGCCTGCCCGCTAGTGGCATGGAGCTCCTTCACGGACTCACATAAGTTCACGGCTATGCAAAACCATTTTGTGAGAATGTGATAGTACGTTTTGTTTACAGCTACACAGGACCCTTATGAGAAATGTGTGGTACGTTCTGTTTTGGACCTACCCAAACCATTCTGATGTGTTTAGGTGTTCATGATATGTTGACAAGATTGATGCATACATGATTTGTTTTATTGTGAATTTGGTTGAAATTTAAGACCCATGTGTTTTATGATTCAATAAGAATTTTCTATGATAATGAACATTTAAAAGGTTTTGCTTGTTATTCATTATAAACTTGTTACCTACGAGCTTTTAACCTCACCCCCTTTTCTCCCCATCTTCAGGTAAAGAAAATGAGATCGAGTAACCAAGAGTCAAGGAATCACTCTAATTTTCCAATGTTCCTGTATATTAAGTTAGATTTTGTAAAAGCAAGACTTTAGATGCATTTCGAGAATTATTGAGTTTGGTAT
>JAOQMS010000178.1:18689086-18703229 GCA_027563885.1 Erythroxylum longipes
TATGCTCATGACTTTCCAAGTTGTACATTGCAAATTTCAAGTTTTTCATAAGGGTCAAATTGGGTTCTGACTTCAGCAGAAAATTTGTATTGATCTAAGCTGAATTAGATAAAGTTGTCTTCTTGAAAGTTGTAGATTATTTTTCTATCTTTCCAATGATATATAGTATGAAATTTTTGGACAATGGAGTTGAGAGATATGATCATTAGAAGTTTGTGATACTGCTTAGGATGGGCATTCGGTACAGCTACGTTTTTCTGAAATTTTGACCCTTTTAGAAGTAAAGTTTGTTTTTGAGGTATTCATAGAAGTTGTAGATTTAAAAGTCTTCTTTAAAACGATAGAATGACCTTAATCCGATAGTTGAAGTGAGAGTTATGCCCTTTTTTCTAAAATAGATCTGAGAAAGAAAAGCAGAGGAGGAAGAAGTAAGTCGCGATCGCGACGCGTCGCCATCGCGACTTTGCTGATTTTCGCTCAGAGTTGCGATCGCGACAATCGCGACTAGTCGCGACCGCGACTTTGCTGGTGTTCCCAGACTTGAATATGTTTCACTCTTTTGACCATAACTTTGTCATCTGACCTCCAAATGACCTGAGTTTTGAAGCATTGGATTCGTAACACATTTCTCTACCTCTCCATAAAATTTTATAGCTTTTAGTATTGATTACAAAAAGATTGATTGAATTAAAGTGAGGGGATCGGTTGGAAGAGTGTGAGTTGGATATTTTTACTGAGCATGCTTCAATATTTTAATGACATCATGATCTTTAGAGCTCCAAATGAGATTATTATTGTTTCTAAATAAGCTAGAGACATAGAGCTACAAATTATCTGAAGGGATAGAATTTTAATTCAGTTCCTAAGACTTTCAATTTCTGGAGTGAAGTTGGGTATAGTGTACTGTTTCAGTGCAAAAACAGTCCGAAAATGTTTGTGCTATAACTTTCAGTTTTTTGAATCAAATTGAATGATTTTGGTGTCATTAGAGACTTAAGCCAATGGGGAACAAATGTTTTGAAGAGGTGCAATTGAAATTCCAATTTGAGTTTTCCCAAAATCTATTCAGAAATAGGAAAAGTGAGTTGTTTTTGATTATTGACTGGTGTAGTCTGCTTAAGACTAATTATCCTTAAGACTGCTTCAAATCTAATTGAATATTTAAAAGTAGTTTTGTGAATGAAGATGTTACAATTTTATTATTATCAATTTCAATGGGATTACTTGATTATATCTCGAGAAAAAGTAATTAAAACCTTAGGATATATATGATCAAACATAATTGGATAAACAAGAATAAGGGGAGACAAAATAAGGATATAATAATTCCTATGTTTCCATCTTTGACCATATTCATTCTTATCGACAACTCAATTATTAATCAATTGTTTTCTTTTATTAATTATTTCAATTTCAGTAATTTATTTCAATTATATCAATCTTTTAATACCTTAAACAAATTTTTATTCATGTTGTTAGGTGTCTAATTGATATTTGTGGGAACAATATCTTTTGTACTACAAGTTATGATTCGTATACTTCCTATATTAAAAGTTTTCTATATAGAGCTTATCAGCAACATACACGAATTATTTTGCAGTAATCTTGGCAATCATGTCGCATCATTCTCGAAGTCAATGGTCTAAATTTGACTATTTGGTTATAAGTATTACAAGCTAATAAATGTGAGTTCACTTTGATCGTCATGCATCTATAATGCTATAGCAAAAGTGGAAGACCCATGATACTAATCCAAGCCGGTTGTTGCATTCCAAAGAGAAGTCGAAGACCATGATAGCACTCTAGATGCTTACATCGTGCTCCAAAGGCCTATAAGTAAAGCTAAGATCTAAAAGCTAAAACAAGTCAGTTATAACCTAGCTTATCTTCTCTCGTTCAGACCTATGCTTCAGAGTTTAAACACTAGATCAAATTCCTAGCGTTTTCTTGTCGGTCAAATCGATTCGGGTCAAGAAACAAGAATAAACATGTAAACTTGAAGATATTAAAAACCATGAAAATTATTTTTAGTTTTTAGTTTTCCTTTTTACAATATATTTCATTTTTAATTAGATAAATATTATGTATTAGTTAAACTAAATCTTATTGAAATTTATATTCATTATAGTCTAACTATTCAATGACAATTATTGCAAATTATTTTAAATTTTAAATCAAACTTTCATTATTTTAATAAGAGTACTTTTAAATTTTAAAATATTTTTGAAGAGATGGAAAAATAAAATTATTTATTTAATATTTTAAGTAATAAATATAACTAGTTTATTATAAAATAGAAATATCAATTATTAAAATATTTATTTTAATAAGGTATTATAGATTTATTTTTAATATTTATTAATCAATATTACATAAGTGATTAAATTAATACTAATTATTTAACCAATTAATATAACTAATTTGTATCAAACTCTTGCTTAATATTTTATTATATATAATTACATTAATAATAATATTATATAAATTTTGATTTAATAAAAATTTAAAATCAAAATTATGAAACAAAGACAAAAAATAACAATATAATAAAATGAATCAGAACGTAGTTTGTAGGTAATAATGTTGATGTTGAAGTATTATGCTTCATGATACACTAACACACATAACACATATTGACACTTTACTGCACATATATGTAATATGGGACTAATTATATATATTTTATTTTATAAAAGTAGTATTTTATTATGTATAATATCAATAATCATCGATATTCATAGATCATTAGTCACTGAATATTTTGCATTTAATATATCCATATTGGAAAAAGCACAAATGCGTAGGGCCGCCATTACAAGGCCGAAGGAAGGACAGTAATATGAAGCAGGAAATTTTGCTAGCTGGTTGTAGTTGCCTCATTAATTCTTGAAAGAAACTTGAACCTGTCCAGTGTTATAAGCATGGATATCTCGTTGCGTTAATGCGGTATTGATGACTGGCCAACTTCTATGGTTTTGTTCAGCTGGTTTTCAGCGAGGGGTGGAACAAGAACACTACTCAGTCTGATGCCTCAACTGAGAAAATTAAGCATTAGCAACATCTCTTCCAATGGAAGTACGTTTCCCTGTATAAAGATCTCTGTTTTTATGTTGAAAAAGTTTGGCAAGTGGTTATTATCAACCTACAGCATGGCTTGCTTGATAATCCTATCCATATGCAGAATCTCATCAAGCTATTCATTCTCCTTTGGACTTCCTTTCCTTGGTGAATCCATCATTGATGTATTATTCTGTTCGTGATAGCATAATGATCAATTGATGTGTGTACAAGGGTCCAAGTCGAAACATTCAACAGTTGATTTATTGTGTTTTTACGTTAATTATTGTGTTTTAAACCAGCTTTGAACATTGTTAGTCATATTCCAATATAAACACGTGGCGTATGCACGAGGGACTAATCCCAAATTTTATTGCATGGCAGTTGGGGTTGGTCGAATATTCATTGCAATGGGACGGCTCAAAACAGGTGCATTAAGATGTACCTAATATCACAAGATTCGTATTTTCCTCGAAGCATTAAAGATTCCGAAATTGGAAAATGTAACAGAGGAGCAATTTCTACCCCAAACAGTAAAGTGAATCTGAACATGGAATTATCTGAGAAGTTGGTTAAATGAGCAAACCAACCACTCTTTCCTTCTGAAAGGACAGATTAACAAACGTTTCAAGAAGAGATCCTACCATATGTGAACCGAACGTATTGCTAGTTGCCTGAATATCACATAAATTCTAGTATTTTATTCTGTCGTAGCTCTCTTAGGGATTTAAGATTATAGTCCCTACATTCATATTCGAAACCAGGAGTTTAGAAGGTGCTGCATTTAGGTGGCGTCTTACAAAGTTGTTAGCCACAGACAATATAAGCCTTGTTAACCTCATGTGCTATTAGCATTTCTACTATATTTTAAGGATGCTAACAGTAAAATACTTTGCGTGAATAAAAAAATTGAAAAAAGAAAACAACCAGGTTTTGGATAAGGTTGTGTGATGCTTTGGACACTCAATAGGTAAAGCAAAAAAAGATAACTACAATCTATTACCCTGTGGAGAATATACGAGTTTGTAATGGATGACAGATATTTGAAGTGGATGACAATATTTAGCGTTTATTTTATTATTATTATTATTAGGTTAAGTAGGGAAAGGCTTAGGCTAAATTCTTAAGAGTTAAGTATTACATGTTTAAAAGTTTAGGTTAACTACTAGAGTAAAATCCTAAAAGACCTTTGAGAATAACAAGGATGTTTTTAAGAGAGATTCTTTATCTAAATCCTAATACGTTAAAAATTTTTATTGCGAGTCATGTCTTCAGTAAGTTTTAGCAATGTCATATCATATTCTTAATCACTTCTCCTCAATTCTTCTTAGGCTTTCCTTTTTCACTCTTACAATATCTAAATACAATCTTCTAGTATCTTCTTACTAAAGCATCTGGGTATTTCCTTTTAACATGTCCAAATCACCTAAGTCTTGTCTCTCTTAATATTTCAATAATATTAGTCACCTTTAATTTGTCCCTTACTATTACATTCTTGACCTTATCTTTTCTAATAAGATTTCACATAAGCATCCTCATCTTCGTCACTATTAACTTATGACTATGCACTTATTTGATAGGTCAATACTCTGCCCCATAGAGCATGGGCAACCTAATTCTAAACGATAGAATTTGCCTTTAAGCTTGAGTGGTATCTTTTTATCACCTAAAACTCCTAATGCACTTCTCTATTTAAGTCACCATGATCTGATTCAGTGAACTATGTCTTCATCAATCTCTTTATTACTTTGGATGATAAATCCTAGATACTTAAAACACTTCTTTTGTGGTATAACTCTGAACCAATCTTCACTTCCATATAGGAAGCCACCTTATGTCCCAAAAAATTACAGTCTATGTACTCAGTCTTAGTCCTACTAAACTGAAGCCTTTTAACTCTAATGTATCACTCCAAGGATTAAGCTTGACATTGACACTCTCTTTTATCTCAACTACTAACACTACAAGAATTGAACACAATCTGCGACATTTTTATAACGTCGCAGAATCCAATTTGCGACGTTTTAAAAAACGTCACAAAAAACGTCGCCAAATGTGGTGTAGGTAAAACCTTTCTGCGACATTTCTCATAAAACGTCACAGAAAATATGGACATTCTGCAACGTTTTAAAAAACATCACTGAAAGATTGATCTTTCTGCGACATTTCCAAAAACGTCGCGGAAGACATTCTGCGACGTTTTTGGAAACGTCGCAGAAGACATTCTATAACGTTATTATTTTTTAATTATTATTTTTTCATTTTTTGAAAAATATTTTAATTTAATAATTTTTAATTTTAATAATTATTTCAACAATTTTTAAAGGAATCTATAAAATTAGTCCTTTATAATTAAAAGGTTATATTTCTAGTCATATAAATAAAATAATAGTCTTATAAGTTATCAAATTTATTGAGAAATCACCTGAGTAATATTAAGTTTACAACAAATTATTGCATAAACAAAAAAAAACACAGAGTTGGAATTTTTTCTTTTATTGTTCATTTACAACGGAACGACAAATTACATAATTACAATTATTAAATGCTCAACAAGTCTTCTGTTTCTTTTTTTCATAGAACGAAAATTTGATAAAAGATTTTTTCTTCTTCTTCTTCTTTTTCTTTTTTCATCTCTTATTTTCGCTCTACCCCCATCGTCATACTCTTTTGCATCTTCTCTTTGTGTATCTTTCGCATCACATATGCTTCCCGAGACTAGCCCCTCCAAACCTGCTTGCCATAGCCAAAAAAACTTAGTGGATCAGAACCAAGAGACACACTATAGGATTGGAATGCATAGTTAGTACTCCAATCGAGAACAAGTATTGCAAAATAAGAGTTGACGAGGAAAAGCACTAGGAGTTGCGTCATTTATATAGGCTTGTTTGGAAAGTCCGCATGTAAATGCTGACATTGTTTGGGCGGCGTTTGCTTGGTGATCAAGAACCACAGTGAATTGGGTGGGCTAAATTAAATCAAAGTGTTGAATTGTAATCACAATAAAATGGGCATGTAAAATGTACCATAAGAATTCCCATCAATTAGTATCTTGCTATTCTCTACACAGCTATAACACAGCATGTAACACAATTTCTCTATAAATGTATATATGTAAAAGTACTTGGAACTATCTTTATATACCTGTGAGCTTCTTTAGATTTGATATACATAGAACCTACAGTACAAAGGAGATACCTGCAACAGAATTGATGAGAAAACAGTAAAAAAAAGCCAATACTGCATTGACAATAGACAAAATCAATTAAAAATATGGTAAAGGTTAGAGGTAAGAAGCTCTGTATTCAGACTGTCATATTAACTGACTTGTGTCAAGAGAAAACAATACGATCACTGTAAAATGTCTCAGACAAAAGAACCAGCAACATTTGCAGTTTACTTCAAACAACCAGAACATAAAATGAAAGAATTAAAAAAGACCACATTTGATACTTCAACAAATTCAAGCAGAGTAATGCTCGATCAAGATGAAGTGCATCACATGGTGAAATGTATCAGAACTTAGTAGTGGAACCTTTCTGTATCCAACTAAATCAACAAGGCACATCAGTTAACAAATAACAGTATAAAAATGGGTTAAAACTTTCAACACTTTTACATATCTTCACAAGTTCCCTATTTGGTAAACATCTGTAGGAAGACCCAACAACAATATAATCATCTTTAAAAGACAACTCGTTAATAAGCCATAGTTTGCACTGTTACCAAAATCCAGATGACGCAAATAGACTATACAAAACTAAACTGTCCTCCTTTGTATCATAAAGGAAAAAGCAACTAGCCACAGAAACACAACTGAAGGAACCAAAAATTATTGAAGAAAAAAGATAGGCACGAACAATCTAGGTAATATGTTGCCTGCATTTTGCATAAGTTCGTAAAGCTCCACAATTGAGCAGCCATGATGCGCCTCTTCCTTAAAGAGCATCTCCAGTTTTCTTAATTCATCAAATGATCGCACATCTGCCGCATCAAAACACAATTCACATCCTCCATCTTTGAAAATAACTATTCTAGAGTTGGGAAGTTAAAAATATATAGAACGGGAAACCAAGATTCAATCTACAAATTAGATCTCGTACAGAAACTCACAAAGTTCATAGTATTTGTGAGGAGAAAGCTTCGAAGTTCAAAGCTTAGAGAGCATTTACGTCGAATACTTCAAAGCATCTCTGAGATTGTTGGAGTCCTGTGCAAAATTTTTAGGGTTTGACAAATTCATTTTGCGTTCCTCCAAGAAAAGCAAGTAAATAGGAAATTGGGTTACTAGAGCTCGATGCATGTAGAAGGCGTTCTGTTGAAGGCTGGTGATCCCAGTGGCTAGCCACTTCTTCTCGTCTTCCACACCATCGACGATCATTTTCTCTCTTTTCTCTTATCTCACTTTTGTTCCAAGAGATCTTTAATTGTATCGGACGAAGCTTGAGTTTTGACTTGTGCTCTGTGAACTTCAACCTCCGGTCTAGCCCTACCACCCAAACACAACTCACTCCCCTTTGGATCCACGTAATCATCTACGAAGCGGGTCTACCATTTGGCACTGGACTCTACTGTTACCTTCTTCTTCTTTTTGTTTTAGGGTAAACGTTGCGTTTCGCTTACTACAGAGAGAAGGCAGAGAGAAGAAACTAATTTTGGGTGAGAAGAAGGCAGAGAGAAGAAAGCGAAGAAAGCTGCAGAGAGAAGGTAGAGAGAAAAACCAATTTTGGGGGGAAGAAGGCGGAGATAAGAAAGAGAAGAAAGCAAAATGGTGGGAAATGAAAGAAGAAAATGTTACTTTTAAATAGCCAACAGCAACGTTTTGTTGAACAAAAACAAAACGTCGCGAATTTTATTTCGCGACATTTTAATTTAAAAACGTCGCAATAACTATTACGAATTTGCGACGTTTTTATAAAAACGTCATAAATAATCGAACTTTTCGTGACATTTTTTAAACGTCACGAAAAATCTTTACATTCCGCGACGTTTTATTAATAAAACGTCGTGGATTATATTGTTTTTTTGTAGTGTAAAATAATGTCATCAGCAAACAACATACACCAAGGCACATTCCCTTGGATATTCTCGGTAAGCTCATCAATCACTACTGTGAACAAAAAGGTGCTAAAAAAGGAGCCCTTATATAGTCCAATATTGATAAAAAAATGCATTGTATCTTGTCCTATCATCCTTACTCTAGTTTTTAAACCTTCATATATATCCTTAATAACCCATATGTAAGTCATAGGAACTTCCTTAACTTCTAATCACCTCTATATGATTTCTCTAGGTACTGTATCATATGTCTTCTCTAAATCAATAAATCTATGTGTAGGTTACGTTGGCTTTCCCTATAATATTATATTAATCTTCTAAGGAGATGTAAAGCTTCTATTGTAGACCTTTTTGGTTAAAGCCAAATCAGTTTTTTGAGATAAAAGCATCATTTCTCAATCTCTTCTCAATCGCCTTCTCTCATAATATCATGGTGTGACTAAGTAATTTGATGCTTTCATAGTTGTTACAACTTTGCATGTCCCCTTTGTTCTTGTATAAAAGAATTAACATACTAAATCTCCACTCATCTGACATTTTGGCAGACTTAAGAATCACATTAAAAATCTTTGCTAGCCATGTAATACCTTCTTCACCTAGGCTCTTCTATACCTGTATACCTTTATAGTTATCTCATTTGGTCCTACTGTCCTTCCACTTTTCATCTCCTTGAATGTTTTTGTTTTAATTTCTTCCTTTGTAATCTGTCAACCATAAGTAAAGTTACTAAACCTCTCAGGGGTGATAAGATAAACTAAATAGATGTTATCCTTTTAGTTTTCATTAAAAAGGCTATAGAAGTACCTCTTCCATCGTCTTTTGATGCCATTTTTAGCTATAAGCACCTATTTTACTTCATATTTTATACAACAAACTTGATCTAAGTCTTTCGCTTTTCGTTCCCTAGCTCTCGCCAACTTAAAAATATCCTTTTCTCCATATTTAGTTTCCAATCATTGGTATTGTTTCATGTAAGCTCCACTTTTAGCTTCTGAAATTATCTCCTTTGCCTCTTTCTTTTGCAGTTTATGACTTTCCTTGTTACCTATTATCTTCATGTCTATGGTGATATTTAATAAAGCTTTATAAATAACCTTCTTGATTTTAACTTTTTCTTGTATAACTTCATTAACCACTAGAACTCCCTTTAAGTACCCTTAAGCTCTGTAGAAACACCCAAGGTCTCTATATGTTTATTCCTTAAAAAAGTTGCAATTGTCTCCCTCAGCAGTTAGCATCTTCTACTAATTTCCATTCTTTTCCCTACATTACTCTATCCTTAAATTGTTTCACTGTATTCCCTTACAAATTCTACCATCTGACTCTGGTACACCTCTTAAGACTTCTCTTCTTCCTCCAACCCTTAATAATAAGATCCAAAACTAACAATCTTTGCTAAGTTGACAAGCAAGCATTAGGTATCATCTTGCAATCCTTAAAAAAAGAGTTGGCTATCACTAACTTATACGCTACTGCAAAATCCAACAAAGTAGTCCCGCTATCATTCCATTCACCATACCTGAAACTACCATAAATCTGTTAGTAACCATCCGAGGTTGCTCCTACGTGACCATTAAAGTCTCCTCCTAGAATAACTCTCTTGTTAGGGAGGACTTACTGAATCATCTCATCTAGCTCTTTCCAGAATTGGCATACTTAAGTTGTTCATCTAACCCTAGTTGAGGTACATAAGCACACACCAAATTTGAAACAATGCCCTTCACCACAATCTTTAAGGACATAATGTTATTATTAGTCCCTTTTACCCCATAATATGATGTATGAGTTCTTTGATAATCAAGATACCTAACTCATTCTGTCTTCTCGAGGACCCTGAATATCAAAGTTTAAACCCATTAATGTCTTTTGCTTTAGCCCCGTCCACCTTGTGTCCTAGATGCATTTTATATGAATCTTAAATTTTTCTAAAGTCTCCACTAGTTTTAAAGACTTCCCTATAAGGATCTCCATGTTTAAATAACTTATTTGTAATTTGTCAACATCTTTTCTTCTTTTATACCTGAAACTCACCGAAGAACTAGCCCCTGTTCTATCATCAGAAGTCAAAGCTACCATTCCTATCCAAATGCCCAATATAAGCTAAAGAAGACAAGCCTAGCGAGCCCCCAATTGACTCTAATAATACTCAAGAAAGGGAGCAAAAATTGATATTAAATTTCAAAAAGGGTGTCGTAATAAATGGGTGTGAGAACTTCAAGTATACATGATCACATGTCAATCTAAACTAAATGATCCAAAGCATGAAACAAAACCGTTAAAAATAACTAACAAAATATTAAGAGGGACTATATGACATTGTTCAATCCCTTCCATTGTTTGACTTAATTATTAGTTGTTGAGTGGGCACTATGGATGACTCATATACCTAACTCCAACCCATGACAAGTCAAGAGGTCCCCTAGACCTCATGTCCTTTGGGAAAAGCTAGGACCAATGGTCAGACGTTATAAGGGAGGTAGTTAACATGGAGAATGTTTATTGATATTGCCACAATTTGGAGATCTGGCAGTCATCGAAAAATGGAGAGTTTGCAGACTTTGGAGGGTGAAGTTAAGACCTTGAAAGAATATTTTAGGACTGGAAAGACGAAAGATGCAGCTTGGAGACAGTCTCAGCTTGAAGGTTTGCTCTTGTTCCTCAGAGAGAAAGAGAATGAAATATTTGAGGCTTTGAGAATAGACTTAGGAAAGCATCACCTTGAGGGATATAGGGACGAGGTATGTGAAATGGTCGATTGATAAATCCTTATTTCCTTTCTTTTTAAGTTTAGTTTTCACTTTCACGTTTTCAATGGCATATGAGAACATGAACCCAATTCTAGTTACTTCAGAAGTGCTTAATCCGTGGGAAAACAGCCAATTTATAAAAAGTTAGATATCTCCTGTGATTTAGAAAAACTTTTAAGTCTTTTTGCAGGTAGGAACGTTAATAAAATCAACAATTTTTGCACTGAAAAATCTGAAAGATTGGATGTCAGGAAAAAAGGTAACTGTTTCTGTACTACTTACACTGCATTCTTTCATTTCTTACTATAAGAGATACTTGGATGTGTTTTCTTGGGTTCATGAATGGTTTCTTTCTAGATGATGTTTGCAAAATTTCTACTTTTTCTTGGAGGGATAGCTGCTGCATTAGTAATAATCAAAATTCTTTACAGGCGAAGCTCCCTTTAGTTGCTTTGCTTACGTCTGCCGAATTGGTGGCAGAGCCTCTCGGTCTTGTCCTCATTTTGTCATCTTGGAATTTTCCCTTTGGTAAATAAATTTCTAGTTTCTTCCCTATAATTTGTTCTGACCTTCATATTTAACTTGATTAGTATTCTCAGAGCGATCATCAAGTTGCTAACTTGTTTTCTTCATTGAATCCAAAGGGCTGTCCTTAGAACCACTAATAGGAGCAATAGCTGCAGGAAACACAGTGGTTATAAAACCTTCAGAAATGGCCCCTGCTTGTGCTCATCTTCTAGCCACATGTATGACTACTTACCTAGACGACAAAGCTATTAAGGTTATCCAAGGTGGACCAGATGTTGGGGAACAACTTCTACAGCAGAAATGGGACAAAATCTTCTTCACAGGTACACTTGAACGCACGAGTTCATTCTCAGTTGTAAACTTGAAAGCATGATCCCAGGTATAGAGATAATTAACAAATTAGCGTGATGTCATGAGCTCTTTACCTCTATGCTACGAAATCAGGTTATTAATATTCATATGCGCTTTGTCTTATATAATAATATTTTTTTCTTCAGATCCAGTTTATCAATGAAGAAATCACTTTCAACCTGCTGCAATATCATTGGACTAACCAATACACTAACTTGCAGTGATAAAACAGTGTTGTTTAGTTGACTGTCATCCACGAGGTTCATGTTTCTAAATTTATCATCATTTTGTTGAACTGCAAATCAATGTATAGGAAGTCAAAAAGTCGGTCGGATAATTATGTCAGCTGCCGTGAAGTATCTTACCCCAGTTGTCCTGGAAATGGGCGGAAAATGCCCTGCAATTGTTGATTCCCTTTCTTCTTCTTGGGACAGAGAGGTACTATTATCCATGTTCATCATATAGTAACTCTAACAAGCTATAAAAAGAAATTTAATTACTGCAAGATGCTAATTGCTTTTAATTTCTCCTTTTTATCCTAAGGTGACGGTAAATAGGGTTATCGTGTCAAAATACGGTGCGTGTGCGGGACAAGCATGTATAGCAGTTGACTATGTGTTAGTGGAAAAGAGATTTGCTTCCACTGTGGTATGAATGTGAAAGAACTAAAAAGCAAGAAACTGTATAAACTAAAATTCCGTATCTACCATGCAAGTGACAATCTGTAGATTGGCGTCTACTTCTTTGCAGGTGGGATTGATGAAGATCATGATCAAGAAAATGTTTGGGGAAAATCCAAGAGTTTCAAACACCATTGCAAGAATAGTTAACAGAAAGCATTTCTTAAGATTGAAGAACTTTCTAAAAGATTTTGCAGTCCAGAATTCTGTTGTATACGGCGGTTCAATGGATGAGGAGAATCTGTAAATGTTGCACACAGTCTCACCTCTCGTTTTCCTTGTTCTAGCTTGCAGACAAGTATCTTGGTAGATCAACTTAACAATTCATCCCGTTCTACCTTCACGTACCTAACTCTTTTGCAGGTTCATTGAGCCAACAATCCTGTTAGATCCCCCACTTAACTCCGCAGTAATGACAGAAGAAATATTTGGCCCACTGCTTCCCGTAATCACAGTAAGAAGCATCTTGCGCTTCTTTCATGACTGTACTCAAGATAGGGTTGAATCTTGAAGTTTTGATGTAAATATGCAGTGTGGAAGCTATTGATAATCATAATTGCATTTCTGTTTAAAACAGTTGGAGAGGATTGAAGACAGTATTGAGTTCATAAACTCAAGGCCGAAACCACTAGCAATATATGCCTTTAGCAATAATGAATCATTTAGGAGGAGAATACTATCTGAGACCTCTTCAGGAAGCTTGGTGTTTAATGATGCAGTCATTCAAGTAATACAGTTTACCTTGCTGTTTTCACCCTTTTGAACTGAAGCTAATCATTATTTATCAAAAACTGAATTATCAAGTTAATGCAATACGTGTGTTTTTTTTTGGGTGCAGTATGCAGCAGACAGCTTACCATTTGGAGGGATTGGTGAAAGTGGGATGGGCAAATACCACGGAAAATTCTCTTTCGACACGTTTAGCCATTACAAGGCAGTGGCAAGAAGGAGCTTCCTCACTGATTTTTGGTATAGATTTCCTCCATGGAATACAAACAAGTTGCTGCTTCTCGAGAGAACTTACAATTGGGATTATGTGGGACTGCTCCTAGTAATTCTGGGCTTAAAGAGGTCTAGAGAGAGAGCATACGGCCTCTAGCAATCTTCTTACATCTCCATCAATCTAGCATTAATTTGTATGAAATAATAAGCAAAGCAGGATGTCCTTGAACTGCATGCGTCAAATAACTTGTTGAAGCACTCAGGTTCTAGGCTCTTTTACTTTTGCTTAATTCTCTCTTTTTAGGTCCTATGTATGTAAAAAATTTGCAGCCCAAATTTGTACGAGAACTTTTGACATCTGTGACAATCTATTTCTCTTGTACATGGACCAAAGGTTCATTGATCTAGTATTGGCATATAAGTAACCGCGATTTTTCACCCAAAATCCGTAGACTCTCTTACCTTGGGTATACTTACAAACTCGTCATCTGCAAGACATATTGCAAACATATTGCACTTAGTGCCTGTTTGGATGAGCTTATATCAGTAGATCTTTTGTTAGTAGAGCTTTTTTTAGAAGCTCCAAATTCTAAAAAAGCCATTTCTATTAAAAAAGTATATTTGACTTTTACATCCAAATACTCATTTTTCTTAAAAATAGTTTTTGCGGTAAAAAAAGTACTTTTTCTGTTGGCCCCCTAATTTTTTCTTGACGAATAAGCATAATTTAAATAAATTATGAGGTCCTTAAGGGATTATTTTGTGGAGTTAATTATTATG
>JAOQMS010000178.1:18704169-18719237 GCA_027563885.1 Erythroxylum longipes
TTCAAATTGAGGTGATGCCATGTGGAGTAACTGTAGTGATTGCACGTAGCGCTCCCTTATCATAGGATATGTATCGGTATGACCTACGGGCATCCCGGTGCGTACCCTACGGTGAGGGGGTGTTACAAATATAATCATTTAGAAGTCACGTATATAGGGTTATGAGATAACAAGAGAAACTTAAGACTTACTAGTTAAAGTATTGACCCCTATTATCAAGGGATTTTAAAAGACCTACACAACAATTATATCACACTCAACAATCATAATATTGAGAAGATCAAGATCAAAACAAGATCACTGATATAACTACAGGCCGTAAATTTATCTATTTGACTTAGATCCAAAACAAAAGACTAATTAGTTGTATTTCATATAGAAAAATTATAACATCCTCTTACTTAAGAAAACTAATAAGAATCAATACTTTATTTAAAAAATTTTTTAAATGAATTAATTGAGTCAAATTACAAATTTAATAAGTTCGCAGACAAATTTTAAGAAGTATCTCAACCGAAACAACTCCATTCAATTAACAATTAATACTAGACCATGATAGTTACTATATGTTGTAATAAGTTTACTACCCCCTATAATCACAAACATAAATAACTCACTAAATTAACCATTTAATGTATTACTAATGTATTATGACTTGTATCTATGATATTAAATTCAAAATTATGCACAAGCACATCAATTCAGTTATAAGTTGAGATTCGAATCACAAAATAGGACTTATGATTCGTAAAAAAAAAGATGAACAACATTATATAGAAAAAAATATGAGCAACATTAATAAGAGCATGCATTTTAAATATCATAATATAACAAATTATATATATATAATCTGCAACTTTATTAATACAAAAAATTGTCAAATTATAACAATAGCCACAACCTATCACAAAACATCATAAGAAAACAAAATACTTATGTTGCCTATATATATATGTGGTCATAATATACTCATAAAATATATCACCATCGTTAACCATCTAAGAAGCTTAAAGGACTTAACATACTTCACACTGTAAGTGTTCTTTATATTCTTGGTAAAGAATGTTTCGTATAAGTTATCACAATTGAGTAGTTATGAGTACTTTTGTGAATTGAGAGGATGCAATTCAATCGTTATCTATTTCAATTGGGATCAATTGACTAGATCTTGTGAGAGGGTAATCGAAACCTTAGGATATCTAGGATCAAACATAATTGAATTAATAAGATAAAAAGAAGACAAAACAAGGTTATAATGGCCCCTAAGTTTCCATTAGTGATTAACTTCGTTCTTATTGCTAGCTTTACTGATTCAATTGTTTAGTTTTTATTACTTTATTTTAATTTTAGTTAATTTATTTTAATATAATCAATGCAATGTTTTATTACCTTAGACAAAGTGCATTCAAATTTTTAAGTGACTAATCCAATCCTATTGGGAATGATATCTTATATATAATAATAGTATACTTGCGGTATTACATACATTAAAATTAAATAAAAAGTTTTTGGGGATATTTTCAGGGATTAAGCTAGCATCTTAGTCAATTTGAATTCCTTTGATTTAAGGAGGTTGATATCATTTTCTTTAGTGATTCCAAATGCGTGAACACACAATCCATAAGGAATTCAAGTAAAGTAGAGAAGTCAAAAGTTTCAAACATCACAAAGCAAGAAGGAGAGATTCGAAAAGCTAAATGAATAGAACTAATAAAAAGAAAAAAGGAAGAGGAAAGAACCCAAGGAGCACAACAAAGGACCATTATGGACTTCGTGAGGTCAGGGTCCAATATGAATCAACAAGGGATTATAAGACCTTTAGTGCAAACTGATACATTTGAAATCAAACCAAAACTGCTGAACATGCTATAGACTAATATGCAATTTTATTAACTAGTCAATGAGGACCCAAATGCTCATCTGGCTAATGTCCTAGAAATTTGCGGTACCTTCAGTTATAATGGGACGTTGAAAGATGCAACTAAGATGATTCTCTTTACTTTTACACTTAAGGATCAAGCTAAGGCATGGTTAAATTCACTCAACCAATGAACACCACAACATGGAAGTTGCTGGTGCAAGCCTTCTTGGATAAGTACTTCCTTTTGACAAAGACTACAAGGTTCATAAAGGGAATTATAAATTTCTAGCAAAACAAAGGGGAGTCCTTATGTGAAACATAGGAGAGATTTAAGGAATTGCAAAAGGAGTTGTCCACATTATAACTTATCAAAGGAGTTCCTTCTACAAACATTCTACAACGGAGTGAATGCACCTATGTGAGAAACCATTGATGCTATAACTAACCACTCTTTAATAAGGAAAATAGTTGAGGTGACGCATGACCTACTATAAGAGATGGCAAACAATAGATGTCTTTAGAAATAAAAAAAGTTAATAGTAGTGTTGGGACCCCGTCCTTGCGAGTCACGTGCCTGAAGTCTTAAGTGACATCTGGACGCACATCCCACAAGAGTGGCGTGCCCACACCAGACAATCATAAAAAAGAACTCACTTTTCCTATTTCCAAACAGATTTCGGGAAAACTCAAATTAGAATTTGAGTTGGACCTCTTCAGAAAATTTGTTCCCCATTGTCTTAAGTCTCTAATGACACCAAAAACATTCAATTTGGTTCAGAAATATAAATGTTATAGCCCAAACATTTTAGGACTGTTGTTGTACTGAAGTAGCACACTATACCCAACTTCACTCCAGAAATTTAAAGTCTTAAATACTGAATTAAAATTCAATTCCTTCAGATAATTTGTACCTATATGTCTCCAGCTTATTTAGAAACAATAATCATCTCATTTGGAGCTCTAAAGATCAAGATATCATCAAAATACTAAAGCATGTTTAGTAAAAATGTCCAGTTTATGTTCTTCCAATTGATACCCGCACTTTGATTCGATCAATATTTTTCGAATCAATACCAAAAGCTATAAAATTCTATGGAGAGGTAAAGAAATGTGTTAGAAATCCAATGCTTCAAAAATCAGGTTATTTGGAGGTCGGACAACAAATTTATGGTCAAAAGAGTGAAACATATTCCAGTTTGAGAATACCAGCAAAGTCGCGGTTGCGGCTAGTCGCGATCGCGACTCTGCGCGAAAATCAGAAAAGTTGCGATCGCAATGCGTCGCGATTGCGACTTGCTTCTTCCTCCTTTGCTTTTCTTCCTCATATCTGTTTTAGAAAAAAGGACATAATTCTCACTACAAATATCGGATTAAGGTCATTTAAAGACCGTTTTAAAGAAGACTTCTAGATCTACAACTTCTATGAAGACCTCAAAAACAAAATTTGCCTCTATAAGGGAAAATTTTCAAAAAAAAACGTAGCTGTCCCGAATGCCTATCCTAAGCAGCATCACAATCTTCTAATGATCATATCTCTCAACTCCATTGTCCAAAATTTTCATACTATATATCATTGGAAAGCTAGAAAAATAATTTACAACTTTCAAGAAGACAACTTTATTTAATTCATCCCATATCAATACATATTTTCCTCTGAAGTCAGAACCCAATTTGACCCTTATGAAAAACATGAAATTTGCAATGAACAACTTGGAAATTCATGAGCATAACCATTCAACTACCAACTTTACTTCATTAAACTCCCTAATCTCTACTCATTTGACTCATCCCTTACAACTAATTCTCATCATTCATAAAAACCCTATCTTTCCTTCTTCCATAATATCTCACTTATATGTATATATATATCAACGGTTTTTGTTCAAAGTTTATCAACTCAATTGGATAACTCTTCCAAGAACGTCTAATTTCAACTCACATCATCCATATTTCATTAACAAAAAAATAGAAGTTTACAAAAATTTAATGGCATTACAAGACACATTACATCATCGATATCCAAAATTCAAAATACAAAAGTTACCAAACTCAATAATTCTCAAAATGCATCTAAAGTCTTGCTTTTACAAAATCTAACTTAATATACAGAAACATTGCAAAAAATAGAGTGATGCCTCGACTCTTGGTTACTCGATCTCATTTTCTTCACCTGAAGATGGGACGAAAAAGGGGGTGAGCTTGAAAGCTCATAGGTAACAAGTTTATAACGAATAACAAGCAATACCATTTAAAATGTTTGTTTTCATAGAAAAGTTCTTATTGAATCATAAAACACATGGTTCTTAAATTTTCAACCAAATTCACAATAAAACAAATCATGTATGCATCAATCTTGTCAACACATGTAAACACATAAGCACATCATTATGGTTTAGGTAAGTCCATGAACATGACGAACTACATAATTCTATATAATGGTCCTAAGTAGTCGTCAACGTGGGGGAGTCCATAAAGGAGCTCCATGCCACTTGTGGGCAGGCGGGAGAAGCCTTTAACTTGGTCAATGTGCATGTGAAATCCTTTAATGGATTACCCCAAACCCACATAACATGAAATTCATGAATTGTAAACCAATTTCCAAAATGGCACATTTTGAAAACATGTCTTTTGTGAACATGAAATATTTCATATGCAATTCCATCATCATTTCACACTTCATCTACCAAATTCAAATATCAAGCACATTGCAATTTCTCAAATCATTCAAAAGTAACAAATTACCACAATTATAAAGTAATGAAAAATCATTTTATTTTCTTGACTAAAAAGAAAACATAATGGCTCATTATCCAATTATAAACATGAAACCTACTTTGAATTTCCTTGCTTAAAACTTTGCTAAAAAATGCCTCTACTCTTGCTCCTCTTGCCTTCTTTGATTCCTTTTTATCAAAGACAAAATTCCCATTCAATAGGGATTCAAATTGGAGAACCTTACACGACATATTCACTAAAATTGATTCTAGAATACTTAAACCCATGCATTTCCTAAGCTTCATGAACCAAAACCCTTACAAAAATCCAAAAGATTAAAATTGCTCTTACTTTGAATCTTCACCAAATAATGAGATTTTTGGCTCAAAAGAAAGCTCTTATCTTCCTCTTTCTTTTTCTCTTCTTGAACAACCTCAAAATCACTCTTGAAGACTAAGAAAAGATGAAACCTAGCTTGTCTTCTTCCTTCTTCTCTAAAGAACGACTCTCTCTCTCTTTCTCTTCTTTTCGTTTTTCTCTTCTTTTCTCTCCCATTTTCGTTTTTCACTCTTCTAAAATAACAAGACAACAATTCCTTTTCCCATTCTACCCTTAATGAATGCTAAAAGTCTACTTTACCCTTCCTTTAATGCTTTAAGACTCTTAAACATAGTAAGATGCCAAAATTGCCCTCATACACTCTTACTACTTTAATTTAATTAACCAATGTAACAAAAATCCTACTAACATTGGAATAAATAATTAAAATCCAATAATAATTGTATCATGACCTTATAATTCATTTAATTCATGCTTAACTAGAGAAAAAAAATCTGGGGGCCAATAAGTGGTTAACCTTTCGAGATTAAAAGGAGTGTTTAGTATAGATTCAATGGTAGCGTTGCAAGCTAAGGTAGCAAACCAAAAAATTAAACAGCTTGAAAGTCAGATCTTTCAGCTCACTCAAAGCAATTCAACATAGATACGGGCTATGTGGATAAGAAAGTCACATTACCACTTATTGCTCCCTATTGGAAAACAAAAATAGCTCAACTTTATAGGAGGATAATATGGTCAGGGAGGTAATCCCTATTCAAACAACTATAATCTTAGGTGGAAGAACCACCTAAATTTCTCTTCTCTAACAATGTAGGAAATCAAATAAGAGCTTAAGGCCCACTAGGATTTTATCAGGATAAGCTTGGTTCATCAGAATTGAAGATGGTTTATAATCAAAAGCTAAGATGAGACCCAAACGAGGATGAGAGGAAAATTTAACTAAATTAAGAAAAATCATGCATCTTCTTTTCACGATTTGGAAGTTCTAGTGGGCCAGCTAGCGAGTGCATTGTCTACACAAAGTGTAGGGAGTCTCCTGTTTTCTATGATTAGTAACTAAACATGTTTATTGTTTAGTTGCGATGAACCATAATTTGGGATAAAATGCTTTAATATTTTATTTAATGTAATTATATTGATTGAGTTATTGTGATTCAATTTTGCATTTTTATTCTTGTTCTAATATATCCAAAATATTAGTGTATGATTTGATTTAATATGATTGAGATTGAGAAAGCCTCTTGTATGAATAAATCTATCATAATTGAAAGGAGTTGCATGCAAATTTAGAGATAAAACAACATAAATCCTCTGGATTAGGGCTAAATCTAATAGTGGAATTCATAAATCGATAAAGCAATCCTAGGGGTTTTAACAAGAAAGATTTATATTAATTAACTAATGGATTAGCTATTAATAATCTTGAGAGAGTTATGAACATAAGATAAGAATTTCTATAAACCAATAATCAATAATATGATTTCATTATAGAGCAAACAAGATGGTGGCAAAATATTAAAATGCAATTTCTATTGGTCTCATTTTTTAAAAGATGCTTAGGAATTTGTTGCACAATATGATGGATGCTAAAGAGTGGGAAACCTTTCCAAAAGAGATGAGATGCCACTTTTTAACATTATAGAGGTTGAAGTTTTCGATGATTAGGGTCTACATTTCATAGGACCATTCTCATCCTCTATGGGGAACACTTAGTCGAAGTGGATTATGTATCACAATGGTATGAAGCAATGGAGACATCAAAAAATGATGGTAAGGTGATGAAAAAGTTGATCAAGAGTTTATTTAATAGATATGGAGTGCCAGGAGCCATAATTAGTGATGGAGGGGCCCGTTTCTATAATAAATCTTTCGACACTCTTCTTAAGAGATATTGAGTCTAACATTGAGTAGCCACACTATACCATCCGCAAACAAATAGGCAAGTGGAGGTTATTAACTGTGAGCTTAAGATATTACCGGAGAAGATGGTCAATAGTTCAAGGAAAGATTAGACATTGAAGCTTGGTGATGCTTTATAGGCTTATCAAACTACTTTAAAGACCCTAATTGATACAACACCATTCCAACTTATTTATGGAAAGACTTGTCACTTGCCCATAGTGTTAGAGTATAAGGCATATTGGGTGATAAAGGACTTGAATTTTGATTGGGGAAAGCTGGTGAAAAGAGACTCCTATAGTTAAATGAGCTAGAAGAACTACGGTTGAATGATTATGGTGCATAAAGGAAGGTCATGTAATATTGTACATGGTATAACTACACGTTCTGGCACAATTATATATCAATAGCAATGTCAATTATATTTCAATCATGCATCACATGCATCAACTATAAAAATACATAGCAGAAAAAAAAAAACTAAGAAAATACAGAATCAAACATGTGCCAGTAGATGGAATAAAACAAAACATGAACTTCAGATGTGTACCTTACAATCTCCTTTGTTCTTCATTGTCTTCAACTCTTCGGGTTGTTGTAAACCACAACGACCAAATGAGGACGTCTCTAATGATATCCACACAAAGAGCGAAGCCTAAAACCTCTTAGGAAGAATGTCTAGAGCACACACAAATTGCTAGCTTTATGGTGTGTGCTTTGAGAGAGTGTTTTAGAAGATGGTTAACAATTCACAAAAAGACACTTTGTTTTCTTACAACTTTTACGCAAAAAATGGAATGTATTTGACACCCTTTGGCCTCCCTCTAACCCCCAATATCAATGGAGAGTTAGTGGGAATTAAATGGCTATTAATCCAACTTAATTTAGCATCAAAACATTCACCCCTTCTTTAAAGGGTAATTTTGTCATCTTGCTTATTAAAAGGTAATTTTGTCATCTTACATAATAAGCAAGATTCAAATGTGTCATATGATTCACAATCAAATAACCCTAAACTACCACACTTTTGTAGCTCAGTCATGCATCACTCATATATTGGATCCCCATCCAAGACCATTTTACTCATTCTTTGCATCTCCAATGCGTGTGACCCATTAGGTTCACAGTTATATTAGCCACTTGAATTAACACTTAATTCAAGCAAGTCATAAGTAGTATCTAGAAATACATCATGACCACCAATTAATTAGAAAGTCAGTTGTTTGATTATGAACCCTTCTATAGACAATGTTCCCATGCAATTTGTCCTTTCACCATTCTATACCCCAATTGGTTCAGAGTATGGTTAAAATGCCAACTCCTACTAGACTAACTATGTTGCATCTAGCCTAAGTGATGTTAGTTCATATCCTTGAGGCTTATTACTCAATTGGATATGTCACTGAAGACTATATTCATGAAATTTCCACTCTGGCTAGAGATTCTCGAGTAATAACCACGACAAGAAGATGTAGGTATCATCTCCTCCTATCAGGAGTGGTGAATCCATTATTGGCTACTCAATTACCTTTGAATACCTTTTGTTGTACCCAATCACCACCCTATAAGCAACATCTGAGAGGCAACGAGGAATGGAGTTAAAGTATAGGATCAGTATCTAAGATATCCCTGAGCACCTCAAGTCTAAGGATATTTGCACCATTGCTATGATGAGACTATCATTAAAACTAGAATAGATTATCCATATGACTATCTCATGGATGGTCATCCAATGTATTTACTACTCTTAGCAAGCATTCACATGTTAACTCTAAACAGCTCATGCTTACAGCTTATGGGATTCACTGCTTGATCTAATCAAGGAGTATAAAATGTGCTAGTATGTTCAGATTAATAATTTCCCATCTCATTAATCTTATGACTAGGGATAATTTAGAGATTAACATAATTACACATGATAGGAATCTCATTATCATGATCTCATCATGATTTCCTTCTTGCTATGTAATGTATCAAAGACTTCATTAATTCGATTTAAGATCACTATCAATTCATAAAGAATATGAACATCAAATTAACAGAAATCCCTTTTCATTAATCATAAAGATTTGTACAATAAGTGCTAAAGGCGATTACCTTTAGAACACTTCTCTAACCCGTGCCGGGAGCCCTACATATCTTGCACGATCATACACCACTTGCACAATCTTTCAAGGACCAATTTACCCCTCCTCAAAACCCTAACACCTATATATATTCTTATTCTTTTTTTTAAAAAAGTAAAAGTAATTAATTGATTAATATATATGTACAACCTTAAAAGGATCAAAAGTACAATACAAAAAAATATTGGAGCTAAATGTCTTAGTTACAAGTTGGAATAATGATTTTTAATCTAGTAACCATCTTCTCCCTATTTTAGTAGAGAAATTCGCAGCTAGTCTTCTTGCTACTAGGTTGAGTCTATATTGAAGAATGATTTTCTATTATAGTTGTTCCTCATCTCTTACCCCCATCTTGAAAATTATTTTGTTCCTTTCTTGCCAAATGATGTAAACCATTATTGCAAGACTGGTTTTCCATATTTTGTAATCTGTCTTATTCCTTATTCTTAAAGTAAGCATCCTACCTATTATTAGGTCATTCTAGGTGTGGACTATTTTTCTGGTGTTTAATAGTCCTTATATTCTTCTCTAGATGTATATTTGCAATTGACCATAATGTGATAAAATGATTCAGGGTGGGTATAACACAACTCAAACATTGTTGAGGCAATTGGAAACTTAATTATTTCCTTAATTAGGAGTCTCCCAAGAATCCGTAACTAGGGAATGAATACAAGTGAGGGGATGATATCATTGTCCCATACAAGTTTTCTCTTCTTCAATCTATTATTTGGTTCTTTTGGAGAAATTTTCTACAACTTTTTAAACTAAAATCTTTGGATCCATTAACATTCGATAGGACTTCATCTAGTTTTGCTTCTTGACATATAGGCATATTGGTTATGATGATTTCCATGCCTATACTATTATGGTAAAGCCATCTCTATTGACTGTTTCTAATAAACTTGCTAACCTTTGTGTTTGGATTGATAACAAGTTTTAGATGTTATCTCCTTAATTTTGTATAATGGACCTTTTTTCTGCTATTATCTTCACAAAAATAATGTTAAATCCCCATTCACAACTTTTTGGAAAACCAGGTTCTGCATCGATTACCTAGTTCCCATTGTTTGCCTTAAATTTCATGAAATATTCTGCTTGAGTTTTATGCTTAATACGCTATTCCCTTTGATGTATACAATGTGTACCCACTTAACCTATCACTCATCTTTTTGACTGCATAACCACCATAATTTCTTTTCCAAACTTATTTTCTAGAGCAGTCTAGCTAAATAGATCCATAAACCTCCTAGGTTCTTTGGTTAACATATCTAACCCCCATATAACTTTTGGTTTACTGTTTCTATGGTCTGCTCAATCCAATAGGAAATCCCTTATTTTCTTATCTGTCTCCTTTAAAACACACTTTGGAAGTGAAAGGTAGCTTATATAGTTTGTAGCCAAGTTATTCAATATGGTTTGCACTAATTGCAATTTTCCCCCATAACTTAGGAACCTATTACACCAATGATTGATTTTTCTATTGAATTTGTCTATCAATGGCCTATAATCAGAAGCATCAATTCTTTTTTGGGATATTGACACACTTAAGTATTTGATAGGTAGTTTGCCTTGGTTTAGCCCCATGTCCATTTCTTTCAATACGACATCGCTTTTTGCATTTTCTAAGAGATAGAATCAGCTCTTATTTAGGATGATTCTTAGTCCTAAAACTAATTTGAACTCCTTGTAAGGGGTGGTTAATGGATTGTTTTTCAGCCCTACAAAATAGTACTTTGTCATCTATAAAAGCAAGGTGAGATATTTTAGTGCCTTTGTATCTATGGTGGTATTGGAATCTAGTGTACTTTTCTATATTACTCTTGAGGAAGTTAGTAGAACCTTTATGCATAACACAAACAGGTAAGGAGATAGGGCATACCCTTGCCTTCATAGTTTCTTGACTTTAATTAGCTTGGTAAGTTCTCCATTCACAAATATAGCTAGAGAGGAAGTAGTCTGACATTCTTTAACCTATTCTCTAAGCTTAAGGGGGTTTCCTGTTGCTTTAAAAATGCTTGAAATGAAGCTTCAACTCATATATTCATAAGCCTTTGCAAGGTATATTTTGATTGTGCAATTCTTCATATTTGCGTTTATATTGTATCCTTTAAGGAATTCTAGATTTCCTATAGATCTTCCACTTATGAAAGCATTTTGGACTAGGTTGATAACATTCCTCAGGCTATTCTTTAGTCTATTTGCAAGTATTTTTGTGATGACCTTGTAGAAGACATTACAGTAGGCTATAGGTCTAAACTCGTCCAACTTGCTAGCATTGATCTACTTTGGAATGAGACTCACATATGTTTTATTCCATTATGTCAAGATAAATTTATTTTAGAAGAATTACTTAATAACCTCAGTCACCTCTTCTCCTTAAATGTCCCAGTTTTGTTGGTAAAATCTTCCATTAAAACTATCTGGGCCAGGTGATTTGTCAGGGTATATAAATAACATAGCTTCTTTAATTTCATCTCCTTTTATATCTTTAGTGATTTCATCCCTTTTTGCTTAAAAATTTGCTTAATCCTCTTCAAAACTTCTTCTAGAATTTTTTTATACTTTTACTCCTTACCCAAACTGTTTACTAAAAAGAACCATAAGTGATTCTTTTCAAATTCTCTTGATCCTTAAAATTTTCACTGAATTTTCATCTAGACATTTGATATAGTTCTTATTTCTTCTTGCTTTTATAAAGCTATATAATATATGCTAGGTGTATATTATCATATGTTTTCTAGGTGTTTAAGTGTTTTCTTAGATGATAATTATGTATTTAGGACTAAAATAGTTTTTTTTTCAAAATGAAAATGGAATATAATTAAAAAAATGTATTACAATCAAGACATAGTGCTTGGTGGGGGTACCCTTACCCAGGTTACAAAACCTTCTTGCATATGCTTACAACAAACAAATAGAAGTGAAGAAAAGAGTTATATTAGATATCTAGAAAAAATAGCAAATCAGATATTGTTTTTATTTTTTTCAATTTATTGAGTGGTTTGGAGCTAGAATTTGAACTTAATTTTATGTTTCAAAGAGTGTTTGTAAGTGTATGGAAACAAGAAATTGAAGAATAGGGAAGAATTGGAAGTATGAAATACTGTCGGTTGATAAGTGATATTTGTTATAAGATTGTCTAATTCATTTTATGTGATAATATGTATGTTTAGTATACATACTACAATTTTTAGCCTAGGTTTTATGCTATTTTCATATAATTTGCATGTGTATGTGATTGTATATGATAAATTGCATGTTAGGTTATAAATGAAGGTTTTTAAGCTTAGGTTTTGCATGCTTTTCATGTTTTTTGATGTACACACATTTTGCATAGTTTTGTGTCAAAGTTTGGGCTTGATTTGAACCTTATTTGGGTTGGTTATTAACTTACTTACATGTGGACCTGTTGTAGGTATCAAAGGAGAAAGCTGGACTTTTCTAGATAGAAGTTGGAATCTTCCAACTTTCTAGCTAATAATTCCAGCTTGTACCCAGCCATCCTAAGTTAGTTTAAGCACCTAAAGGGATATAAAATCCCATTTTTAAACCCTAGAAAGGTATAAGGGCATGTATCACACCAAAAGGACAAAGATAGACATATTTTTTGGTGGATTGTGAGGGAGAATCAAGTGATTTCAAGAGATCTCAAAGTTGACACACCAAGTTCTAGCTTTGTTTTTCAACTCATAAGCCTTCTATTCTCTCTTCTCTCATTTGTTTTTGTTTAGATATTATATGGAGAAGATATATGGACTTGTTGTGATGATGTTGTTGATGATTGTAATGGATTTCTAATTAGATTTTAGGGTTGTTCTTACCATAACTATGTAAGAACTCACTTTGGTTTAATGTATGACTTGCTTTAATGCTTATGATGTGTAGACTTCATATGCCTTGCTTACATTGAGAAATGGAGTTAGAAAATCAGTTTAGATGTACAATGAGAGTGGGTAGCCATAAGAAAACTTCACATGTTAAGCTAACATGAAATACAGAGAGGGATCTTGGATGTTTTAATGGCTTTCTAATAAGTTACTTCATATCCCTTTAACGGTTAAGTGTGTAGGTTGAAAGATCACATACTGAACTTTAATCATTGTTTCGGGCTTAATTGGTTCGAGTATTGAGAGAGAAAGGGCCAATACGTTAGAATGCATAGGACTAAGCATAATCCCATTACCAAAGTGAGGTTTGGAGAGAATGACCCCAACCTTTATAATTTGATTCTGTAAACCAAATTGTGTTCTTATTTTTGTGACATTTTGAAGTGTGTTTGAAAGTCTTTAAATTGTGAATTTTTGAAAATTAAATCTCTCATTATTTTTTCGCTCAACCAAAAGTCAATTTGAATTATAAGGTGACTAACTAATCCTCGAGGGAATGATACCTTGCTATATTATTTTATATGATCCGTATACTTATGTTATAGCAACTTCAATTAATTTTAAAACTTTGAGCTAAACATGAAGTAGCTATAAAGTTTTTGGCATTTTTATTAGGGATTGTGCCTAAAATGAAGTGTGATTTGAATTGTTTTGAAGGTAATAGAAGAGAAGGAATGTTGTCCCCCGAAATTTTTTCGTTGAATTAAGCATAATAGTTTATGGAATAAGCATGGAATTTGAATGTTTGCCTTAGAATAATTTTAAGGTCATGATAGAATAATTATTGAAGTTTAATTATTTATTCCAATGTTAGTAGGATTTTATTACATTGGTTATTAAATTAAAGTAGTAAGATTATATTGAGGGCAAATGTGGCATGTCACTTAAGAATAAAAGTCATGAAGCATAAAAGGAAGGGCAAAGATGACTTTTTGCATTCATTAAGGGCATAATTGGAAGAAGAAAGTGTAGTCTTCTTCATTAAAGGAGTGAAAAATGAAATTGAGGGAGAGAACGAAGAGAAAAACAAAATAGAAGAGAGCAATGAGAGAGAGAGTCGTCCATTAGAGAGAAGAAAGAAGAAAGAGCTAGGTTTCATCTTTTCTTAGTCTTCAAGAGAGATTTTGAGGTTGTTCAAGAAGAGAAAAAGAAAGAGGAAGAGAAGAGCTTCCTTTTGAGCTAAAAATCTTATTATTTGGTGAAGATTCAAGATAAGCCCATTTTTAATCCTTTGGATTTTTGGAAGGGTTTTGGTTTATGAAGCTTTGGAAATACATGGGTTTAAGTATTTTAGAATCAAATTTTGTGAATATGCTTGTTGGGTTCTCAATTTGTATTCCTATTGAATTGGAATTTTTCCAATGTTGAAGGAATTTAAGTAAGGCAAGAGGAGCAAAAGGAGGGACATTTTAAGCAAGTTTCTAAGCAAGGAATTCAAGGTGGGTTACATGTTCATAATTTGAGTTAATGAGCCATGAGCAATTTTTCAAATCAATGGATTTAAAATGATTTCAATTGCTTTATAAATGTCACATTTATTGCTTCTTGAATGATTGAAGTAATTTCTATATGTTTGGTACATGAAACTTGTTGATGAATTATGAAATGACGATAGAAATTGTTTTGAAATATATCACGCTTATGAAAAATCATGTTTCCAAAAAGTGCCATTTTAGGCAACAAGTTTACAAGTTATGAAATACATATTATGTGGGTTTGGTCTGATCCATTCTCTATGTCAAGTGCACTTTGACTAAAGGCTTCTCTCGCCTGCCCGCAAATGGCATTGAGCTCCTTCAAGGACTCCCTCATGTTTACGACTATGCAAAAACTACTATGTGGGATTGTGTTAGTTCGTTCTGTTCACGACTACACATGACCATTTCATGGGAATGTGTTAGCTCGTTCTATTTATGGACCTCCCAAACCATTTTGATGTGCTTATGTTGTGTATGAATTTGTTTACAAGTTTGAGAATTTGAGTAGTACATGTCTTTTGTTGTTTATGATGTGTTTGACAAGTTTGGGAAATACATGTTTTATGGTTATAAAGCATTTTACTATGATCATGAATATTTTCAATAGTTTTGCTTGTTTCTTCGTTATAAACTTGTTACCCATGAGCTTGTAAGCTCACCCCCATTCCTCCCCATCTCTAGGAGACGAGCAAGAGATCGAGTAAGAGAGAGTCAAGGCATCACTCCAAGATTGCTAAATTTATTTTGTATTTTAAGTTAG
>JAOQMS010000178.1:18723539-18733626 GCA_027563885.1 Erythroxylum longipes
TATGAAATACCTGTGATATGCTTGATTGTTGCATGAGTTGAGTGAACCATCGATGATGGTTACCTCACTGAGTTCGCGAACTCACCCAAAATTGCAACATATTTTTCAGGATCGAGAGTAGACTCTTAGCTCCAGAGGGACTTTTCTAGTCGTGTAGATCGTGTTGGTGAAAGAGGTCATGGCTCACAGGTCGGTCAGCTGGGACTTTTGGGATGACCTGGATAGATTTGATGTATTTTTCCTCTTTCATGTAGCATGTTGTACTGGGTTTTTAGAATTAATGTACAGACAGTAAAAGATGACAGACGTGTAAACTTCTGGTTTTGATGAAATGAAATGAGGAAATTTTCGTTTTCAAAAACATTAGGATTTTTATACGGACGTTTTATTATGATGCCATGTGAAGTGTTTGTAGTGATTGATTGTAGCTCACCCTTATCGTAGGATATGTATCGGAATGACCTGCGGGTGTCCCAGTGTGTACTCTGCGGTAAGGGGGCGCTACATTTTTCATTATTTACCAAACCCTTTACTCATTTTTAGTAAAAGATGTACCTTTGGATTTTGATAATGATTGTTTACCTGCTTTTGACAAGTTAAAGGGTGCATTGACATTAACACCTATTTTACAGCCGCTAGACTAAAGTTTACCATTTACATTGATATGTGATGCTAGTGACTATGCAATTGGATGTGTATTACGGTAGCATAAAGACAAAAAATTACATGCCATCTACTATACCAACAGGACTTTAACAGGACCTCAACTTAACTATCGAAACACAAAGAAAGAATTATTAGTTGTAGTTTTTGCATGTGACAAGTTTTGTTCGTACTTACTGGGTTTGAAAGTTGTTATGTTTATAGATCACGTAACATTGAAATGTCTTTTTACCAAGAAGGATGTGAAGCTCCGATTGATCTGGTGGATCCTACTTTTACAATAATTTGATATAGAGATCAAGGATAAAAAAGAGAGAAAAATATGGTATTTGATCACTTGTCAATATTAGAATGAGGGGAATTGTACCCACAAGTAGAAATCAATGAGGAATTCCTTGATAAGATGTTATTCTTGTTAAATGACTCAAGTACTACATGGTTCGTAAACATCACGAAGTACATCACAGGTGATATCTTTTCTCCTAATTTTTCTTACTAGTGGAGAAAAATATTTTTATATGATTGTGCACAATATATGTGGAAGGAACCAATTTTGTACAAAAGTTGTGCTAATGGATTAATCAGGTGATATGTTCCAAATAATGAATTTCGTGATGTTTTAACTCACTGTCATAGTTCTTTGTATACAGGACATTATAAGGCCAACAAGACAATCACAAGAGTGTTATAGTGTGGATTCTTTTGGCCAATATTGTTCAAAGATGCACAGGACTTTATGAAAAGTTGTGACAGACGTCAGAAAGTCTAGAACATTTCAAAAAGAGATGAGATGCCACTATTGAAAATCCTAGAAGTTGAAATCTTTGATGTTTGGGGGCTAGACTTTGTAGGTCCATTTCTGTCCTAGTTCAAAAATACTTATATCTTGGTGGGTGTTGACTATGTATCAAAACAGGTAGAGGTTATAACAACTCTAAAAATGATGGTTGAGCAGTTCAAAGATTTATCAAGTGAGTATTTAATAGGTTTGTAGTGCAAATGGTCATAATCAATGAAGAGGTACACATTTCTGTAACAAACCATTTGAGGCTTTGTTGAAAAGATATGGGGTACAAGATTGAATCGCAATGCCTTACCACCCCCAGATGAGTGGTTAAGTAGAAGTGGTGAATAGAGAGCTAGAAAATATTTTAGAGAAGACTGTCAACAGTACAAGAAAAGACTAGGCAACCAAGATAAATGATACAGTTTAGGCCTACTGGACAGCTTTCAAGACAACCTTTGAGATCACACCCTACCAATTAGTTTATGCTAAGGCTTGTCATTTACTAGTGGAGTTGGAGCACTAGGCATACCAGGCAATCAAAGAGTTAAACTTTGAATTAAAAGCGGTCGGTGAGAGAAGATTATTGTAGTTGAATGAATTGGAGGAGCTGAGATTGCATGCCTATGAGAATGCCAAACTATATAAGGAATGAGCAAAGAAATGGCATGATGCTCATCTGAAAAAGAAGGTTTTTGAGGTTGGAGATATGGTCTTATTGTTTAACTCTCGCCTTTGATTATTGTTTGGTAAGCTAAAATCAAGATGGAGTGGCTCGTTTTAAGTCACTAAAGTTTTCTCACATAGTATATTGGAGTTGACCAATGACAAAGGTAAGACATTCAAGGTAAATGGCCACCAATGTAAGCCTTATTTTAGAGAACATTTTCCCTAAGATCAGGAGGTGCTTTCTCTCTCCACCCTATTGGAGTTATGTAAATATATTGCCTTGGAAAGCAAGTGTATTTACTTATAACTTAATTTTCTTCCATGAAGAAACTTTTGTAATGAAAATATTTATTATTAATAAAACAAAAGAGTTTGGTTTTTATGAGCATTATATATCTAGTCATAAGGTATCGATATTTTTTTTAAGTAATATATATATACATAGAGATGTATGGGAAACATATATATTATAAGAATCTAAAATAATGGATTCATAGTTGAATAATCAAGTTGGTCGCTTGATTATGGTTTAGACTGTAGTGTTGCGATTTATCTCCGTGTAAGTAAAAGAGTTTACTTTAAGGGAATGATGAGTTTCAAATCATGATAGTAGTTGACTATGGATAATGGCACTATTAAATGAATCTTGAATCAAGTATGTTTATAAAAAATAAAGTGGACAGTTACTTTAATCTTAAAACATACAACTTAAGCATACGTTTATTATGGACCACAATCTTGAAAAGTGGTGAACTCATATGTTTCATTATAATTCTTGATATGATTGGAATGGATTTTTATAAAGTATTAATCTAGGGTCTGCATGTTGGAATTATTAATTGAAACATGTATTAGGGAACATTCACTCAAATAAAGAGTTTATAGTGATATCATCACTTTTAGATGTTTTATGGAGATTGGTGATTAAACTGGCGCCAGTAGTTTAATGGACTAGCAACCCATCAAGTCTTGACACCAAGATGAGATCTTGTGTGTTAATCACCATATAGAGTAAAATATGAGATCTAAAAGGAAAAACCAACATAAAGGTAAAACGATAATTTTATCCTTTATTGTGCAGATGGCTATAATATGGTTCATATTAGAATTTGCAATTGGACATATTGAAACATATGTTTTCATAATATTTAGTAATTCAAGAGTTCAACTAATGGCCTTTACTGAAATGATGTTTAGAAGCTAGAATTAATTCTAATGAGATTAAATTAATTCTGGACTTATTGGAGTTTGAATTATCTAAGTCTAATAAGATTCCCCATTTGGCTTCAAGGAAGGTTATCAAGCTAAGTAAGAAATATAAATGGAGGTTTTAAAGCCTATGATTGAATGTTGGGCTTGTACTATTTTATGGTTAATTAGAAGTCTAAATGAACATTTTGAAATGGGCTAGGCTTTGGTTTAATTTGATTAATTAGATTAATTACATTAAAAAAAAGTTATTAAAGATAAATGGAGATGGAATTTCAGTTTTAATGGGTAAATGTGCGGCTGCATGTTTAACATTAATTTGCTACATTTAAGATATTTTTAACATGCTTTATCATCATTAAATAGAGTAATAACCTTATCATTAAATTGTCTAAGGGTGGTCTTTTAATGATAGCATGTAACCTATTAGCATTCATTGGATTAAAGAAGAAAGAGGTACATTTGATGGACCATCTTCCTTCTTTCATCATCAAAAACCAAAATTGGTATGTCACATTTAGGTTAATAGTCTTTTCATATAGCCATCTTAAAGACAAAGGAGAAGAGTCTCATTTATTGGCTTGTTTATGATTGATTAAAAAAGAAGTGATGCATTGCATGCAAATTTCTTCTTTCCTTTAAGATTAATAGAAATTAAGAGGGTGTCAGAAAGGGTGGTTCTTGCATTGTTTTGACTCTCTCTCTCCTATCTTGCATGGTGAGCCCAAAATTGCATAAGAGTGTCTCATTTTTTGGCTACTTTCTTCTAAGAAAAATCTCCTCCAAAGTTTTCTTCTCCTTTTCCACCGAAGGATCTTGTTAACCAAGTTGTCAAGAAGAACAAGTGGTAGATCGGATTGCTTGAGGATACAATATCAAGAAGAGGATACAATAAGGTGAAGAGGATACATCACCCAGGAGAGGATACATTGCCAAAGATAGGATAGCATAGTGAGGAGTTAAAACTGTAGCTAAGGAGTCGGTAATATTTTCCATCTTGTGATTATGCAAATGTTTTTCCTTATACCGTATCATGTGTGGCTATGCATGTTGATTTGGATATATTGCTTCAGCTGAAATTTTGATTTCTAAAAAGTTTTGAAATCTACCATTTCTTCCAAATCGACGCATCTTTTATTTTCCGAGCCAACAATTGGTATCATAGACATTTTTATTATGCATGATTTCAGTTCCTATATTTTATGCATGGGTTGGCAATCAATTTTGTATGCTATATATTTTTATGTGATAGAAATATATATGGTGTGTATTTTGCTCTTGTGGTTGTCTATAGATTCTATAGTTACCTTGTAAGTTTTGTTCATTTGGTTTGTAACAAGGAGGGTGGCCTATCATCGTCATGTTTCCTCCTTGGTTTCATCTTTATGTTTTCTTTGATTATGTAATGTACAAAATCATATAATGATGAAGATGAAGAAGCCATCAATGAAGAAATGAAGAGGTAAGGTATCGGTTTTGTTTAAAGAGTATTGGTAAAGTTTCGGTTGTTAGAAAACCAAAGTGTTGGAATTTTATGTTGACAAATTTTCGGTTTTATGACACAACAAGTTTTGGTTCTCATTAAAAAATAAGTGCTATTTTTTTGTTTTATATAGACAAGTTTTGGTTCTGATGGAAAACAAGTGCTGGATTTTCTGTGTCATATGGACAAGTTTCGGTTTTGATAAAAAGCTACTGCTAGAATTTTTGTTTTCAAAGTGGCAAATTTGTTTGTATGAAAATCAAAACTTTGTTGAAAAAGAAAAGCCATTACACACTTTTTACCAAATGGGCCAGGTCATGTAAGCAAAGAGTTCGAAGCGGATGATCCAAGTCCAAGAAAAATATTTTGGGCCTAAAAGGCATGTAATTATTTTTATGTTTCTAGGATGGACAATCAAATATGGCTTATTAGTTCATGTGATGAATGGATAAATGAATGCAAATAAAATGTGATATTATATGATTGCTGTCATTTAGAAAATTGCCAACCCTAGGCTTTGCCATGCATTCATTATATATGAGATATATAATGAAACAATATAGGATGCTTAATAAATTGCATCTAGATAAGATGGTATTTAAAACTTAAAGCCCAAAAAGATTGAATGGGAGAGGATGCTCATGTGAGAGTCCACAGTCTCCAAATGATGGCCCATTTACATGTGGTGAAGTGTTACTCCGCACCGGAGGGCATGAATCCTAGATCTTACATGGTTTAGGTCTCCTGAAGGATAAGTCCATTTATTGGTAGCAAATGTGACCTCCCACCGAGGCATAGTTTGCAAGTACCTTTAGTGGATGAATTTAATGGTTACACACTCAACATATTTTATCAATAACCTGCCCACCGTAGCTCTGTTGGTAAAATTATGGATTAAATTATGATGCTTCTTTAAATTTTAAACATGAAGATGTTTGGTAGCTTTTTTAGTGGGAGGGTCCCAGTTTTTCTTTTAATAGATAAGATGGCCTACCGTCACTTAGTCTGTTATAGATAAGAAAAATAACAGTCATATAAAGTTTTAATTTTTTTAAAGTTTTGTTAAATCTGTCATCATGCATAAATGCATCATGATTTTATACAAAGTTCCAATTATGTTGATTAGCATGCTTATGTTTTAATAATTTATATTTTCAGACATAATCAACCACAATATGAATCCACTCACTTTGCTCTTTACAAATAACAAATTGGAAAACGGAGAGAATTTTAATGAATGGAGACGTAACCTTGACATTGTTCTTCAATATGAACGTATTTCATAGGTATTAACTGAAAATGAGTCTGCACCTCCAAGTGGAGATTCAACTCCTGAGCAAGTCCAACAACCTGAGCATTGGCAGAATGCCGATAAGACTACTAAATGTTATATTCTAGCTTCTGTTAGTGGCATGTTGCAAAAGCAAATTGCTTGTATGAAAACTGCTAGTGCAATGGTTAATCACCTATATGAGATGTTTGGTGTGAGAACTAAGTCTGCCAGATTGAAAACTATCCAAACTTTTAATAATCTTAGACAACAACTTGGTGAACCAGTGCTGGATTACATGGTTAAGGTAATCTTCGCAGCTACTGAGGCTGAGATGCTTGGGGTGGATATGGATGCGGACACGTTGATGATTATGATCATCAATAGCTTAAACTCTTCTTTTCAGTAGTTTAAATTGGACTATGAACTCAATAGCGAGGATTACAACTTGAGTGAGTTGATGAATACCCTCTAGAGTACGGAGGAGATATTGAATATCAAGGCTCATGGGCCAGAAGCTAATGTAGCATCTTCTTCTAAGCCCAAGGGTAAGGGCAACCAAAAGAAGAAGGGTTCAATGAAAAAGAAGGCCCAAATAAGGGTTAAGGCCCAACCCATGAAAAAGAAGGCTAAAGCAGACACCAAGGGAAAGTATTTCCACTGTGGTGAAATGGACCACTGAAAAAGAAACTGTGCAGTCTACCTTGAGTCCCTTAAAAGCAAACAAGGTATGGGATTCCTAAGTTTGTTAGGAACTAGAAATGTGGCAGATTTATCTGATTCTTAGATATTAGATTCAGGAGCCACTAACCATGTTTGCAATTCTTTGCAGGGTTCCAGCAAAGGAAAAGACTACCTAAAGACCATTTTCAAGTCAAGATAGTAAATGGATCCTATGTTTTAGTAGAATCAATGGGAGTAGTTATCTTGGATTTTCCTAGTGGTTATAGGTTATATTTAAAGGATGTTTATTACATACCAATGATTGTAAGGAACATAATTTCTATTTTTGGTCTAATAAAATCTATTTATTCCTTAAATTTTGAAAATGTTGTTTCAATATATAAGAATAAGGATTTTATTTGTAATGCAATAATTAAACAGGGATTGTTCTTCATAGAACCTATGACAGGCTCACTAAACACCACAGAGTTGTGGCACTTAAGAATGGGTCATATTAATAAGAAAAGACTAGACAGGTTAGTAAAGGATGGGATCCTTATAGGTTTGGATAATGATCCATTACCCACCTGTGAATCTTGTATTGAAGGAAAAATGACTAAGGCCTCATTTCCTTCTAAAGGAAACAGATCTGAATCTATGTTGGACCTAGTAGATACTGATGTGTGTGGGCCTATGAATGTACAACACATGGCTATTTGTATTTGATGCATAAAAAGAGTGAATCCTTTGAAAAGTTCAAATAATTTAAAGTCGAAGCTAGAAGTAGTTAGGCAAGCCTTAAAACAACTTCGATCGGATCGAGGTGGTGAGTACTTATCTAGAGATTTCTACAAATATTTAATTGACAATGGAATTGTTTCTAATTTGTCAGCTCCTCGAACACCTCAATAGAATGGTGTAGCTGAGAGGAGAAATAAGACTCTATTGGAAATGGTAAGATCAAGGATGTCCTACGTTAGCCTTCCATAATCGTTATGGGGATATGCCATACAAATGACAACATATCTTCTTAACTTTGATCCATCCAAATTGGTGCCTAAAACACCGAGGGAGTTGTGGACTGGCCGAGTGCCTTCATTGCGGCACTTAAGGACTTGGAGCTGCCAAGCCCATGTTCTAAGGCCTGAATCCACAAAGATGGAACCAAGGTCAGAAGTATATTTGTTTGTAAGATATCCTATAGGAACTCGAGGGTACTATTTTTACAGTTCTCAGGATAAGAAGGTATTTGTGTCAACAAATGCAACCTTCCTAAAGGAAGAGTTTGTGAGAAATCACAAAGGAAGAAGTGAAGTAGTACTCAAAGAGTTAGCTATTTCATCCAAACCAAGAGTTAATTTTGATATAGCAGAACAAGATGTCAAAATGGATTCAAGAGTTGAATTAGAAGAGCAACCTGAACATCAAGTTATGCCTAGACGTAATGGGAGGATTATGAGATAGCTAGATAGGTATCTAGGTCTAGGACAAGGCATTATAGACATCTCAGACCAAGAAGAAACGGATCCCGTTACTTATACACAGGCTATTAATGATGTTGATGCAGAAAAATGGCTCAAGGCCATGGAATCGGAAATAGATTCCATGTACGTTAATGAAGTCTAGATCCTTGTAGATCTATCACTAGGTATAAAGTCCATAGGGTTTAAATGGATCTACAAAAGGAAAAGAGGATCAGATGGAAAGATAGAGACCTTTAAAGCTAGATTGGTAGCTAAGGGTTATACTTAAAAAGAGGGTATAGACTATGAGGATACTTTTTCTCCAGTTGCCATGCTTAAGTCCATCAGAATTCTTTTGGCCATAGCAGCCTATTTTGATTATGAAATATGGCAAATGGATGTCAATACTGCATTTCTTAATGGGTATCTTGAGGAGACCATTTATATGGCCCAACTAGAAGGTTTTATTGAGCCAGGTAATGAGCATAAGGTATCCAAATTGCAAAGGTCCATTTATGGACTTAAGCAAGCATCTAGGTGTTGGAACATTAGGTTTGAAAAGTCTATCAAAACCTATGGGTTCATACAAAACCTAAATGAGCCTTGTTTCTATAAAAGGATACAAAGAGGAAAGGTTATTTTCTAATTCTGTATGTTAATGACATTCTGCTCATTGGGAATAATGTAGGAGTGTCATTTACAATTAAGGGATGGCTTAACAAATAGTTTTCGATGAAGGATTTAGGGGAGGCTACCTATGTTTTAGGGATCAAACTTATAAGGGATCGTAAGAACAAACTGATAGCCTTATCTCAACTAAATTACATTGATAACATGCTCAATAAGTTTGCCATGCAAGATTCCAAGAGGGGTTTCACACCTAATAGACATGGAATTAAACTTTCAAAGGAGCAAGCACCTAAGACCCAAGAGGAGGTCAAACACATGCATAACATTCCATAAGCTTCGGCAGTTGGAAATTTAATGTATGCTATGTTTTACACTAGATCGGATATTTGTTATACAGTGGGACTGGTAAGTAGATTCCAGTCTAATCCAGGAATGGAGCATTGGATGGTGGTTAAGTGTATACTGAAGTATTTTCGTAGGATGAATAACTTAGTGCTTGTTTACTCTAGAAGTAATATTATTCCAACGGGATATACAGATTCTGATTTCCAATCAAATGTTGATTCAAGGAAATCAACTTCTGGTTCTATATTTGTTTTAGAAGGTGGAGCCATAGTCTGGAGGAGTATCAAGCAATCTTATGTTGTTGATTCAACTATGGAGGCTGAGTATGTTGCTGCTTATGAAGCAGCAAAAGAAGCAGTCTGGCTCTATAAGTTCCTAAATGATTTGGAAGTGGTTTCTGAGGCAGAAAAGGCCATTACAATTTATTGTGATAATAGTGGGGTAGCGGCTAATTCTAAAGAACCTTGAAACCATAAATATACCAAACACATTAAGAGAAAGTATTAACTCATAAAGGAGATAATACAATGCGGTGAAGTGAATGTGGTAAAGATTCCCATATCGCAAAACCTTGCTGATCGGTTTACGAAGATGCTGTCTCAAAAGAGTTTTGAGGGTCACCTAGCAGGGATAGGAATGAGGGATATGTCAAACTTTCTTCAGGGAAAGGGGGAGATTGTTGGAGTTATGTAAATCTAGTGCCCTGGAAAGCAAGTGTATTTACTTATAACTTAATTTTTTCTAGTTACTTTTACAATGAAAATATTTATTATTAATAAAAAAAAAGAGTTTGGTATTTATGAGCATTATATATCCAGTCATAAGGTACCAAGATTATTTTGTAAGTAATATACATATACATAGAGATGTATGGGAAACATGTATATTATAAGAATCTAAAATAATGG
>JAOQMS010000178.1:18740211-18756979 GCA_027563885.1 Erythroxylum longipes
AATGTCATGAATGCATGTACAGTCATTTTTCATGTGCAAAAATCACTGTTCACGTGTATATGTATATTATATAATGCGTGAGCATGAGATGTGTTTTCATAATTTCTCTGCTTGATCTCACATGTACCAGTTTCTATGGTTCAACCCTTTGTATGGAAACGGGATGTTACATTCTTTGTTTTATAAACAAGTTTTGTAATATTTTTGATTGAGTGGGCAAGTTTTACAATTTCTTATCCCTCAATATACTGCAAGTGTACGTGTCATGAGTATAGAATATGAGGTGTCGATCCCTCAAGGAGTTGGTGAACTAATAGAATTCTAAGTTGTCTAAGACTTAAAGGATAATTAAAATGGAAAGAAAAACTAAACAAAAAATTAATTGAGTTAATATGGATTGATTGAAGACAGAATTGTAAAATTAACACAAAGAAATCAAAATAGAGCACCACCAATAAACAATTAAAAATCACACAAGGAAAATTTATTTGATTATGGGAAGGGGATTTATCCTATCGTTAAATGCTAACATGATTATTTTTTATCTAATACAGTGTCGGTCCTAGACTTTTGAAGGGTGTCTTACTTTCTCTTAGGTTATAATTATTAAACCCTAAATCATAACTCCTAATTGAATCATAAATTTGCAATCTCTCAATTACAAAAAGCCCACACTTCCAATTAGATTTTAAGCCCTCTAATAGACTATCAGGTCCTCACACATGATCACTCTCTGTATAAATTAATGAGTTGATTATTTGCATCATCTATTAGATTGTTTAACTCTCATTACCCAATCTAATCGTTTTACTATTAGTTCACTCTCTCGATTTGTTACCGAAGCATGCAAATACAATAAATAATCATAATACCCAACGTATTAACATTAAAAGAAATCACATTAACATTGATTAAAGAAAAAATCCCTAAAGGAGTTTAAAATATCATCATCCATGACTATTAAATCCATCTCATACATTCAAAAGAAAGAATAACAAAGTTGAAATGAAAGTGTCACTTGTAAGAGTCGAGATGGATTGAGAATTTAGCAACAACCCTCCTTCTTCCCTTTTCTTTTCTCCAATTCTCTCCTCTTCTTCTCCTTCATTGGATCTTTCCCAGCGTAAAAAATAGAGGCACATAAAATTAGGGTTCTACCCCTCTCTCTAAATTCTTTTCTATTTAGGGTAAGAATTAGGTTTTACCTAGGCCCAAAAATTCTGAAATGTCCTCAAAATGTTGATTTTTGGAAGTTGGTCTGCATATACTGTCATGCAGGCCATGATCGTGGCTTGTTAAAATGCTCTCTGTCACGATCGTGGCATCCTAGAAAGGTTTTTGTCATGGGTCACGATCGAGGCCTTGGGTCTTCTTCCGAGCTTCCTCCGAATCTCTTCCATTATTTAATATCTACTCTCAAACATCAACAAATACATCAAAACACCTGAAATACATAAAATTAAAGCTTAATAGTATGCTCTAACCCACATAAAACTCAAAACACAAGTATCTAACCAACTAACACAATTCTAAACCTACACATGCATGAATCAGTTAATTAACAGCTAAAAACATACTAAAATGCCTATTAAAATATCATGGAACCTATAACTATCAATTTCTTTAAGTAAATTTCCTTCACTTAAACCCCTTTTATTATCCCATTTGTATCATACCTAAGACCCATTACAACCTACATAAAGACCTTTTGATTTTTGTTTCTAGTTTGAACATAAGTGGTGGAGACATGATTTTATTACAAGCCTATTGTAAGAATTCTGCTATGTATTGATTGAGAGTTTTGATACTTTTCACCCTAAACACTTGAGCACATTGAGTGAAATCTTAGTGAGGGTGTAAAGAGATATGGTTTTGATTTCAATGCAATTGTTGATATGGTTATTATTAATATTACTTAGGAAGTTAATTTTAGGACAACTTGACTTTGATTGCATGTTAATTTGATTCAATAGGAAATGGTAATGTATAGTTTAAATAGACAAGTTGAAATTGATGATGGATTAATGTTGTAAAATTTATAATTTTGATTATAGTTTGCTTGAGAACAAGCAAAAGTTTAAGTGTGAGGATATTTGATAGATGGATAATTGAGCATATTTTTACCTCATGTTTGATGTGTTTTCACTTGATATTTATTACTTTTGGGATATATTTGGTATTTAATTCACTTCAAGTGTGTATATAGATTATAATTGCCTTTATGGACTTAAAGGAGAAGAATTTGGATGAAAATATGACGTAAAATAAAGATTCAACAATTTGAAGGGATGCGCAATCGTGCATATACACTTACACTTCTTCGAGGCTATGTATTTTCATGATATGCTGAGAATTTTGGTTATGCACCGAATGATGCATGACTATGCATCGACTAAAAACCTAGAATTCCATATAAAAGATGTGTTTCAGAGGCAATTGATAGGGGGAGGTGGTATGAAGTGTTTTGAGTAATCCAGAGGCGATTTGGAGCTAGAAGAGTGGGAGATATGAGGATTTTGTCAACGGATCCATCAGAACACAATATTAGACATCTACATCTCTATAATACTCGATAGAGAACCATCAGGGAGATTTATAATTATGATTTCTTTTTTTCGATTTAGTTTTCTTCTTATGTATATCTGACTTCGTGTTCGCTAATTTATAACTAATGTTTCTATTAGTATGTAGGCTACATGAACCCTATTTGATACTTGAACATGCGTTGATTATTTTGTGAATGCAATTGATTGATTAATTTCTTAAAATCCAATTTCTTGTTTTACTTATGTTCTAGTAATCCACAATGTTATACCATAATTTGATTTTACACATAGCAATCGAGAAATCCTAACTTTAAATAGATCCACAGTAATTGGAAAGAGTTAATTGTAACCCTAGAGATAGGATGACATAAATTTTCTAAATTAGAGTCAAACCTAATAGAGGGATTCATAAAATGGTAATAAAATCCTATAACATTTAGCCTACTAATCACTTGATAGTGGTAATTAACGTATCGCTTCATAATCCTCTACTTTAATCATGCTTTTAATATATTTTCTTAATTTTAGTTTCTTTAATTCAACTCACGATCAATTCTTAGGCTAGATGATATAATAATAGTAATTATTAATACTTGTTGTCCTCATGGGATTGACCCATATTTGCTGATATTAGCTACAACTACACCATGCACTCATGGCATTACAATATTGACTAACTCAAAATAATTCAATCACCTAATATATTCTTTCTTTCTTAAAAAAATTCAAAATAAATAGTAAAGTGGAGAATAATATATGTAATGTCTCGGTAAGGATTCCCTATAAAATCATATTTGTGGTTATGATTTATTACAATTCTAAGGTTTTATAATCTGGATCAACTGAAATTACTATTAAAATTTCTCTCTCAAGTCATAACCATATATTTTCAATTTGATTAATCTAGATCTTTATCGAATTAAACACCTTATAAATGTATCAAGTTCTGTGAAATTCGTTAAAAGGTATGACCCTAAGTCTTGAGTTTTTATGCAAGTTTATCTTTCGTAACCTAGCAACCGCTAATATATAATCTATGGTCCACTCACAGACAGGTTCTCTTAAATCATCTTTGTGTAAATTATTATCAGATCCAATCTCTAATATAAGCAATTTATCATTAAGATTGTTAAAAGATATTGCATATAAATAAATCCCACTATATAAATAATATTGAATCAATCCTTAATAAATACAATACTACAATTCACATATCTAAACATATAAAAACAAAATAGCCATAGATCATGTTTTCACTAATAAACATAAGTGATAAAATAAAAAACATCAAGATAAAAAGAGTTGTAGATGAAATCTTTTTAGTCCAATTAGCTTTGATCTACTAGGATGATACAAATCCTATTCTCTATAAGAAAACACTAAAATTGATCTCCTTAAGGTACCTGTACCTCATGGAAACTAACTCCAGGTTTATAATGGAAAAGAATGATAAAGGATTCCTATATTAAGATTTTTTTCCGCCTATATAAGTTTTTTCTTCCTCAATCATGTTCTAAGACATGGTTACATCCTAGCTCATGTATGTTTTTGTAACTTCATAGAGAGGACACAAGCTTTGACATGCCCATTTATTAGGCTATGATTATCTCTATAATAATGTCTTAAGCCATACTACTCTTAAGATATTCTCACTACCATAAGATCTCCTTTCTATCTAATGTGTCTTCATCCCCATATGGTCTAAGAGGGATATAGGATAACATAAGACCATTTGCTAGATCATATTTAGCCTAAATTTATGATTTCTTCATATTTTTGCTTATAATTCTCTTTAATTCTTGAAAAATTACATTCAAAGGAAATATATTCTTAATTTATTGAAAACATAGGATAAATAAAGTAAATAAGTGATATTTAAATAATCATTTATGATGCACGAGTTAAGGGGGAACATGCAGTATATTGCCTTATTATAGGGGAGATTACTTAATATTACTTATTTTCTCCAATATCACTAAATTCCTTATCGCTATCAAGAAAGGAAATATTATTGACTAACTTAGGTCATAACACATTATTTTAATGATAATGAAGAACTTAATACTTTTGGTGATATTAGTAGCTTTATTATAATGGAATCAAGTTGTATGTGAATGATGAAGTTCAATAGAAGGGAAAAGTAAGCAAAAGAGCCAACTAAATAAATTGAACAATTAACAGATGGAAAAAATGAGCAAAGAGGAGCAAATATGCAATTTAAGTGCAGAACCAAGAATAAGAAGGAGTCATGCATGAGTTAGATAAATCATTATAATCCTTCTTATGGTATTATCTCAGTATTTCAATGAATTAAGGCCCAATCATTAAATGATCTTTTTTTACTTAGAACATATTATATATACTTTTTCATAATCCAAAGGAAAAATTTGGAAGGATCTAAAGAAAATTCTCTTGATGTATCAATATATTATTAAACAAATTTTGAAATGGTTAAGAATTAAGTTTTTTTTTCAAATAAGTGCCTTTTGATCTTTGAAAGAACTTGAAAAGTTTTGAAAAACTTGTTTTTAAGTGCACTTGTCAACTAATTTAGGTTAGAGGTCAACCAATGTTAGGTTTTAGGGTATATTTACCATATACCCTGGAAGAAAAAATATTTTGCAATTGTCTTTGTTGGATTTTTCATTGCTTCAACCAATTTAAAAATATAATCCACACCTACTAAGATAAATATGTTCCTAAAAGAAGATGGGAAAGGTCCTATAAAGTTTAACCCTATACATCAAAAAATTCCACTTCCATGATGCTGGAAAAGGTCATCTCATTACGTTATGAAATATTTCCAACTCATTAGCACTTATCGAAATTGATCATATATTCTTGACCATCCTTAAACAATCTAGCCCAAAATAACCCAAAATCCAACATATGTGCTGCTATATTTTTTGCTCCATAATGGCTTGCATAAGATGAATTATAACATTGAGTTAGTATTTCAAACATCTCATCTTCTAGAAGACACCTACAAATCAAACCATTAGCACAAATATTACATAACTAGGTTCTTCTCAAAGATAATGGGTGCATTGAAATAAAAACCTCTTCCATTGTTGATAAGATAAATATGCGGGAAGGATACCACCTACAATATAGTTTGTTATATTAGCAAACCATGGAACAAAAAGCTAATTTACTAATAATAAGGCCTCATCAGGGAATTGTCCATTAATTTCTCAATTAGTTACACCACTCCTCCTTCTATACCTGATAGGTAGTCATTCACCACATTTTTCACTCTTTTCTTGACCTTAATCTCGATGTGAAATTTCTGAAGCAACAATACCCACTGGATGAGTTTAGCTTTATGTCCTTTTTAGTGAAATGATATTGAAACATCACATGATCTATAAAAACAATAATACCCAAAAGTAAGAACAGAACTTATCACAAGAACATAATACTGCTAACAACAACTCCCTTTTGGTTGTGGTGTAATTTAATTGTGTTCCTGTCAAGGTCTTCCTTTTGTAGTAGATTGCATGTAACCTTTTATCTTTCCACTATCCCAATACGCATCCAATTGCTTGGTTGCTCATGTCACACATAATCTTGAATGATAGGGACCAATCCGATAATGTCAATTTAAGTGCTAAAGTAAGCACCTCCTTTAACCTATCAAAAGCATGAAAATAACTAACATCAAAGTGACAAAGCACATTTTAATCAATAGATTTATAAGGCATCTATCAATAAGAGAAAAATCCTTAATGAAGTGGTGATAAAATCATGCATGCCCTAAAAATGCTCTCACGCCCTTGACATTGCCTAGTGGTGCAAGTTTTTCAATGACTTCTATTTTAGCCCTTTCCACTTCTATGTCCATACATGATATCTTATGCCCTAGGACCACACCTTCTGACACCATAAAGTTGCATTTTCCCAATTAAAAACCAAATTTGATTACTCACACCTTTGGAGAACTCTATCTAAATTTTTCAAGAAATGCTTTGGAGACACCATCAAGGAAGGACTAGAAAGCATGTCCAACCACTCAGTCATAGTGTTAAGCTTTGTATAATTGCTGTGTCAAATTAAGTTCTAAAAAAAACCTAGGCTATCCTACTTACAAGTATACAAGGTAATTGTAGTCGAACTAATTTCATCTTTTTAGGAGGTGAAATTGGTTCACTCAAATTAACCTGGAATAAAATAAAAAAATTCAATCCTAAACACTCTATATTGATTTGTTGAGTAAAAGGTTTTAAAGAAAATAGAGCAATTAAACTAAAGAGTAAACTGATTTAACAGAAAGCAAGAATGATTTGATCAATTGGTGTGGAAACTCTTGAGAAATTAACTTCACTAATTTAATCTCCTATGCATGGATAAGGGGAATTAATTAGATAATTAACTAGAAAAAATTACCAATTGGTATCTAAAATCAATTTAAATAATAAACTAAATCTAACTTTCGTATTCGAAAAGTTTATCATCCAAATTAATTATGTAAACCTAACTATAATTACCCATTTAAGTTAATATATTTCTAATTAATAACTTAAGTGTTTATAATTTCTCATTCCAATATTAAACTTCTTCTCTCGATCCTTTGTTTAATACCAAAATGATGTAGAGGCTGGCCACACTGTTACATCCAATAAGATTAGAAACTATAACAAATAATAAGACAACAAAACAGTCCCTTCATCATGCATAATCGACTAAATTATCTATATTGATTCTCAAGATTGAGTAATCAACCCATCATGGAATAAAAAAAGTTCATCATCTTCATATGCTTCAATCAATAGTTAACAGTAATAGAGAAGTCTAAAAAAAATGAGAGTGCGTAGTCAAAATGGACTATCAAACTCTATCTGAACTTCGACTCTTGCCTTCTGCCTCAGCTCTATTCCTCACGCGATTGCTCTCTGTTATGTTTTTCTTCTTTTATCGACCTCTGCTCTTTTGCTTTCTCTGTTCTTTTTTCCTTTCTTTCTCAACAGCGACTGCTCTTTGTATCTACCTCTAACTTCTGTTTTTGCCTTCTCATATCAGCCTTCTTTTTATTCTTTATTCTTTTATATTTATTTAAAAGCCTCGGTTTAGTTTTAGGTTTGGTTTTAGTTTTAGGTTTCTTTCGTAGTCACCTATATGCCTGACATATAACCATAAAAGTGACTGCAGGAGAATTGTGCATGACAAGGGCTGTCATAGGCATGACATTTAGTCACATCATTTTCATGCAATATTTTGTTGTCTTTCATGTAACATTCATGAAATACAGTCACACCATATTTCATTAATTTATGCATAAGTTTTCTTGTTTTCATGCAACATTTACAAAATTCTCCATTTATCATTTATGCAATGTTCACGTCATTTTCACTCAATCCATTCAACCTTGGATTAAAACACAAAAATTTGTAACCAAATTCAAAATATAAAGGCTTACAAACTCAAAAAAAATTAGACACAACAATTCCCCCACACTTAAACTATGTTTGTCCCCAAACAAAATAAAGAACACTATACTATAAAAAAAATTTTCCCAAATAATAGTTAAAGATATCAAAAATCATTTCAATAAACTCAACCTAAGAAATTAAAACTCATAATACTCTATGAAAAAGCTATTCTCCACATACTTAGCCAAAATTAACAAGTACTTCAATTCAAATAACCATTAACAAGTGTGATAGATACTTGCTCGACTTTCCATCCTCTCAAGCATTCAAAGGTAGGATATATTCACTCATCATCCATTTCAAGTATGACATCTACCATAGGCTTGCTTGCTAATGCAATCTCCACTAATCATATCAAACACAAACATCAATTGAAGGTATTTATTTTGGTTTTAGTAGGGCCGGGCTAAGGGTAAGAAAAGGAAATTCAAAGTTTAAAACCACATAACTAATTAAGCATTTAAAGCAAAATAGAACAATAAAGCATAAAACACTCAATTCTTGCCTTTCAATCAACATTATTAACACTCCCTATACCCTCTCTCTTTTTTTTTATATATATATCTCTCCTCTTTTTTGTCTTCTCTTTCCCTCATTTTTTGTCTTTCTTCTTTTTCTCTTTTCCCTTATTTATTTCTTTAATTTTTTATTTGGAACAAGGAGATCAATTTTAAAAGAGGAAAAATGTAGAGTAGAGATACAATTTATTACAACCATAACCATTCCTAACTCAAAAGCCAATTATATGTTATGATTCCCACACACTTATTCAAGCAATTATTCCCTAAACCTAATCATACTCATTCAAATGCTCAAATCATCCTTATGGTAGGTATGATGAAAAAGTCAAATAATCAAGGTTAAGGATAATACTTTGGGTTTAAAGAAAGAAATGGTTCATGTTAATTCAAAGAGGGCTCATTATGGGTAAAATTAGGTGGCTTTTTTAAGCAAAAATGGGTAAATCCTAATTGCTTCATCATTTTAATGTATGTGTAAGATTATGTGATCTTAACTAGTATGTACAAGCAAGTTCTAGAGTCCCTTAATAATGAAAGAACACTCTCAATAAAGAATACTTGAATTCGGTGTTATAATATTTCAAAGAAGCTCAATTCTTATCAAAGAAAACTGTCATTCATCCATCACAAGTTAATGTCCTTTAAATCAAAATTCAAGTCAATAAACCTAAACATGTAAGTATACTTATTCACTTATATTATAAATTTCTAATTTTGATCACGATTACTTCATGACCATGCATCTCTAACTATTAAATGGGAAAAAACACACAACACACATATTTTTTAATTAATTAGACTACTAACCCCACTTAAATATCACATTGTCCTCAATATGATAAGAAAATAGAAGAGGGACCTAAAATGAAAAACAATCCACACAAAGAAAAAAATAATGTTATGAAAAATTAAAGTAACAAGCAATAAAAGGAAAAAGGATAGAAATATGATACTAAGGTAGGGGTCGTGATTGTCTGAAGCAAGCATTCAAATTAGCCATAAAGTTTTAGATCTCTTCCATTTTAGCCTCAATATTGTGGATCCGCTCATTTGCTAGTTGTTCAAACTATTTAGTTTACGTACTCCATGAATTAGGCTTGGAATGCACTTAATTGAGTTACCAGTGATTGGTAATCCTTGGAAATAATTAGAGGAGACGAAGGCATTGCTTCTGTTGGCAGAATATCAGTCTCTGTACAAATTCAACCCGCAACTCAAGCTCACTTGCTACTTGAATCATCCTCCGTGTAGTCAATGATAATAATATAGCTATCACCTTGTAGTCTAATAACCTTCATAGACACCAAAGAGTGAAAGTCAAGACTCGAGTTGCTTGGGATGTACTGCATCGGTGTCCTCCAGTTGAGTAAGCCTAGATGTTCCGCAATTGCTGTCACAAATGTTCCAACTAAAATTTGCCTACACTCACCTTAGCCACTTTAATTAAGTGCGTACTTAACCAATCTCGGCATTAAAAGGCTTGGCATGCACCATACACAACAAAATAAATAATTCAGCTTTAGATATTGACCCATTGCTATCTTCTATTCCAAATATTGTAAAAGTTAAAAACCAATGGTTATAGCGAAGGGAAATGTCCACTAAGGCAGATAATTTGGACCGATTTGGGAAAAACACTTTCCTACTCTTAGTTTTTTGGCTCCAAAATTCTCTAGCTTTAATATCTTCATGATATCCATATAAATCACTATTGGGAAACCCAAAAATAGCATTAAGCACATTAAAAGTGATTATATGAGGGGCATTCATCAATTGAAAGTATAGAATACCCATAGTATCCCTACCAATAGTTTCATTGGCCATTTCTAAGGTGTTTAGAAACTGTACGTTCAATTCCATATATAAATTCTTCAATTTAGAAAATTTATTCCAAACTATATTTCACAATAATTCATGAACGCATTCAATTATTCCTAATTCAACAATTTCTCTACAATCTACAAAGTGATTAGGAATAATTAGACAGGTCTTAAGAATTACATACCTTTACCAGTGCTCTCTAGTTTGAAAAATGGAGGCACCAGATACCTGAATTTGGCATTGGTTCATCATGTAATTAAGAAGATGAATCTTAAAGGTGTCTCACCTTTAGACCCATAGTTATTTGTGTAGGTAGTGCTCACGGGCGTACAGTGGTAGGGATGGAGGGCTTCACGGGCGTTCGTTGGTTGTTTGGCAGGTTGTGCATTGGCTATTGGCTGGTCGCGTACGGATGGGGTGTGCGACTATTAGGTCTTGAACCAGGTGGGTTGCAACGTCATTGGTCCTGTGATGGAGTCTCACAGTGTGCGGCGACGGTTGGGATGGTGGCTTCGACTACGAGGAGCTTAATATGGTGACGATTGTAGAATAAAAGTGAAAACAATTAGGGCAATGATATATTTTTTAAAAAGGGAGGCACAAGTCACACCAATGCCCCCTTAAATAACACTCATGACTAGAAGAGTCAAAGGTGTGACCCCAGGCTGCACACTCATGTGGCTTCACATGAGCCGAATTGAACGAGCGTGACTTCTCTATTTTTTTAAAATTAAAAGCAAACACACTAACTAATTAGAGGGTCAATTATAAATAATTGAAAATAGCAAAACATGAATTATATGGTTTGCCTCCCATTCAGCGCTCCTTTAACGTCTTGTAGCTGGACGACTTAATAATCAAGCTTTAGGTGGGTCGCTAAAATTGATTAAGTCTACTGCCTTCTTTTCAATTGCTCCCTCGCAATTTGATTTCACTCGGTGGCCATTCACTTAAAAGATTTCCTTTTTTACAGGTTTGCAATTCCACTGCTCCATGTGGAAAGACATTGATTACTTCGAATGGCCCGTTCAACATTGATTTCAATTTTCCTAGAAACAAATACAACCGAGACTTATACAATAGAATTTTCATTCCAGGTCTTAGAGACTTACCCTTATCATGAAGACGTTTTTTCCATTCCTCATAGATTCTTGAATTCTCATAAGCCTCCCTTCGAAGCTCATCCAATTTTGAGATTTGAAGTAAATGCTCCCTTCCTCCATCATCCAGGTTCATGTTAACCATTTTGATTGCCCATAGTACCTTGTGCTTAACCTCCATGAGCAAATGGAAAACTGTTCAAAAAACTAGCCTATAAGGGTTCATCCCTAAGACAACTTTGTAAGTTGTTCAATATGCCCATAGTGCATCATTTAACAGTGTTAACCAATCTTCCTTGATGTGCGCACAATCTTCTCCAAAATTCCCATAATTTGCTTATTACTCGTTTCCACTTAGAAGGATGTTTGTGGATGGTATGGGGTTGTCACCTTATGGGTGATTGTGTATTTCTTCATAAGCTTTTCAAAAAGCTTATTGCAGAAATGACTTCCTCCATCATTGATAATTACTCATGGAATCCTGAACCTATTAAAAATATTTTCCATCATAAATTTGACAACAACATTTACATCATTAGTTTGGGTAGGTATTGCTTCTACCCATTTCGACAAGTAATCAACTGCAATAAGTATATATTCAAATCCAAAAGGTTTAGGGAATGGGATCATAAAATCAATACCCTAGACATCGAATAATTCAACACTCAATTTGTTACTTAAGGGCATTTTGATTGTGGTTTTCTGATGTGTATAAGTTCTAATTAATAACCTCAATAATTTGCAAGCATACGGGTTATTCGTGTAGTACCTAAGGTGTCAATCCCACAAGGAGGGTTAATTTAGTCCTAAAATCTAAGAACAAAACAATGCACAATATTCAAAATGTAACAAAACTAAAACAGGAATGCAATTTAATCAAGTAATTCAATTCAAGAATCAATCACCAAATATTAACAAATTAGCAATTGCAATGCACACATTTAAGAATTGACCTAAAGAACTACCAATTGAGAGAAAGGGGAATTTTTACCTATTTTTAGCACTAACCTAATTGATTATGAATTATTGGATTATTGGTCCTAGAAGATCCTAGAGTTGATTACTCTCTCTCAAGTTATAAACATTAACCCTTATAAGATTATGGAAAATTTCAATTTCTCAATTAACATTCTATCCAAGCCCTAATTAGATCTGAAGTTTTCCAATAGACTACTGGGAACTTATGTGAGATCTCTCTTCACACAATTACCAATTTGATTAATTTCTCATTCTTATTAAATTAACTACCTCTCGATAGCCCAATTTAATTATTTTTCATTCGATTCACCCTCTTAGTCCATTACCAAATTAAGCAATCTCATAAATCAATCACAATGAATCCAAATAACATAAAACAATCAACTTGTTCTTAAATCAAAGATAAAAATAACCCGAAGGTAGGTTTAGACATCCTCAACATTCACATAATCCTATCATCAACAGTTATTCCAATTCTATACATTAAGAAAATTGAAAATACCCAGTTTGTCTCTCTAGGGTTTCTCTAAAAATGGTTGATGCAAAAACCCCTTCATCTTCTTTGTCTTATTCTTTATCTACCTTTTGTGTTTTAGACAGCCCTAAGATTTTTTAGGGGTCCGAAAAGTCCAAAAACTCCCTTGAATTTTCTGAGTGTCTGCACATTTGCCCAATGCAGGCCATGACTGAGGCCTTGCAAGTCATGATCGTGGGCCATATATGAGCTTTCTGTCATGATCTTGGCAATCAAGCTAAGATCATGGGCCGTTTCTTGGGCTTCTATCACAATTGTGGCATATGGGCCACGATCGTAGGTTGACTCCAATGCTTCTTTAACGATCGTGGCCTTCTGTGCCACGATCATGGGCTGTTGTTTCAGCCTGAGTGTATCTGAAACTTCTCCATTCTCTGATGTTGACCTTGAAACACTAACAAACACATCAACGTACCTCAAAGACATATTAATTAATCTCAAAGACTTAACTAACCCATAAAAAAACTTAAATATAATTAATTAACAAACTGACACAATTCTAACCTAAACACATACTAAACGATTAAGTTAACACTTAAATATATATCAAACTAAGCCCTAAAACATGATACAATTCACACCTATCAATATCCCTACACTTAAACATTTGCTTGTCCTCAAGCAAACAAAACAAGAAACACAAAGAAATTCATACAACACACATCGCAGTAATGAGACAATGGCTTTAACTTCATGAAATCAACTTAATTTTAAACACAATCATTTGAGTCATTATCATTAATATGAAAAATCCACATCTTGAGCCTTTGAAATACATATACATATTAATCTAGACTCAAGCGTTAAATTGTTTACCTTTTTCAATTGCACACATCCAATAATAATTCTTTGGTCATTCAGACTCTGTAACTACTCCTAAGTATGTTTTCATGAAAATTTAACTATTACAAGTTTGGTAGGTTTTTATTTGAAAACATTTTTTATTTACCATTTATGAACATAAACTTAGTCTTCTTACTTGGAAGCAAACATTGGTAATGAATGTTGATCCAGTTACTCAACTAAGTCATGTCTTTTACTAAGCTGCTGGTTGGAACGTCATTATAGCCTTTTTACTCAAAGGAACACATTTGTAATGAGTATCAATCTGGTTACTCAGAAGATGGTGTTGGAGGTGGCAATTGAATGCCCTGAGCCTCGAAATAATGATGGATACGACGTATATCCCAGCTATGACATTGTTGAGTTTGGGCCATTTCCTTCATCCTTTTGGAGTTATCCGTAATTGTATCTATAATTACCTTGGTGTTTGCGAAGATTGTATCCAGTACTTTCTTCCAGCCTAATTCTTCTGTTTCTTCTTCTTCCTTGGATTCCTTGCTGGTCGGACCCTCTTCTTATTGTTTTTAAGCACTTGAACTTGCTTAACCAATCCTGCACTTAACGTTTGTCTTGGCACTAACATCCTAAAGTTCCATATTATAAGATTTTAGGACTTAATCTTGCCGTAAATGATGATGGTTCATGAATTCAGGACGGTACACTGTGAGTCTGTTGCACTCAACTCCAAAGTTATTAGCTATGGATGAAACCAAGTAGCCCATTCCTAAGTTATTGCTCCTCTTCTTTCGAGTAGTAATAACAGCATTAAAGATATGGGTGGTTATGCAAACTGGAATGCTATGATCCATGCACCATAACATGAAAAGCTCTTTTATCGAACACTTGTTGATTTCTGTTTTGTCAACCATGATTTGACACATGAACTTATGCATCAAAAAGTGTTTATGGCTCCTAATGATGTTGTTGTGTACATTTTTAGCGTCAAAATGCTCTAACCCAGTTAGTTCAGTCCAGTAGGGGTTAACAGGGAAATCATCGTATTGATCCACTATGGACAACTTGAGGAAACCACAAATTTCATACAAAGTTTCATAATCAAGCCTATAAGGTTGTCCCCATGACCTAAACCACAATTCCTTTGGTTTGTCAGATTTGTACGGAAGGGATGTAAAAAAATTCTAAGCTAAGTTCTTCATAAATTGGGAATTGAAATTAAATGAACTAACCCTATTGAATTTTTTCTGCTAAACTTTCAACCTTGTCCCGCAATTCTAATCTGTCTAAAGTTTCAAAATGAAAATGCTTTGGAACCATAATTTGTTTATTATGAAGAGAATGAAAACGGGTACCTTCCTCATATGAGAAGATCGGGAAAGGTGTTCAGTAATCGGCTGCCCTATTTTTTCCCCTTGTACTGAGAATTGGTTTCACCTGTTGATTAATCATGCCTTACTGTTTGTTTGATGGATGTGCAACATACTGGCTTGCGAGTTGGTAGTAATTAGAAGAACTGGAAGTTTGAAATTTGGGTAGAGAGAAGTGAGAGTTTTTTGAGATTTCAAATTTAGAGAGATAAAGTAAAAATGAAAGTGAGTGAAAAAATGGAGTTAGAACTGAATATATGCGTGATTGGAGGGTAAAATGGTAAAAGTCAATAATGACAGTCGTGTGTCCCTTTTTTTAATCATGTCCTGCAATTTTCCACCAATTTTTTCGTTTTTCACTTTTTATTTTGCTCTTCTTCACTTTTCGAAGTCACTTCTTAACTCAGTCATTCGTTAAATTCATATCAAAGTCCTACGCCTTCCCATATTTGGAAATGAAATAATCCTAACTACGGAATTCAAACTTTCTAAAAAATAATCAAAGGAAATAAAATTCCATGGATTGCCTCCTATGCAATGCTTCTTTTAACGTCGGTAATTCGATGCTCTTTTTTGCTCACGGTGGTTCAAATGAATGGTGCAATGATAGTGCAGTCATTGATCTCACAATTTGCACATGAGCTACTATGCTATAGATTCCACCATTCTTGTGATTCTCCTTCCTTCACCTTCTTCTATGCGATCGTTTCTTTTTGAGTGCATTCCTAGGATCCTCAATATTTTCCCATTGTCCCCGAGTTTCACATTCCTTGATATTAGTTAGAGGTAAAGGAGAATTGCTATCTTTCTTTGATAGTTTGAATGTTATTTGCTACTTTCCTACCATTAGAGTTAGTTCATCCCCATCAACGTCAATTATTGAGTGAGCAATGTCTAGGAACGATTGTCCAAGGACCATAAGGTTTCCACATCTTCTCCAATATCCAATATATAGAAGTTTGTGGGAAAGGAAAATTTATCAATTTGAACTTGCACGTCCTTAATAATCCCCTTTGGTTGATGAACTATTCTGTCAGCTATTTTTACAAACATCTTTATGGGTTCTAACTCTCCTAACCCCAACTTCTGACTAAAGGTATAGGGCATTATATTGATACTCCCTCCCAAATCCATGAATGCCCTGCCTATATATGTTGACTCTATTGATACTAAAAGGAATGTAAAAATCCCCTAAGTTCTCGTTCTTCTATGTTATGTTAGGATTTTCTTCCGCTATGTGCTCTTTAGCCTTCTCTTGACTGATTCCTTTAGTGTGAGCCTCTTTTGTAGTTTTTACGTTATGTCCTCAACCTTGTTTGATTCAACCTCCTTAAAATTTCTCATTGCCCTACTTGAAATTGTCTTCCGTTGAGCTAGAATAAGGTATGGAATTTCAAGTTGAGGTTCCTTGATTGGAAGGAATTTCATAATTACTTATCCTATTCCTTTATCTCTGTCTTCCTTCACATGTTCAAGTTCCTTTTCCTAGGTCTGAGTGATGGCCATGATATGTTCATTTGGGTTAGACTCAGTATTGTTGGAAGGATTCTCGCATTTCGAGTATATATTAGCTCTGCTAGTTTGCAACATCCTCTCACTTATGAGAAGGGTATTTTGGTCATTTTGGAATAGGTTAGGATTATTTTAAGTGTTTTGACATATTCATGCAT
>JAOQMS010000178.1:18757079-18773393 GCA_027563885.1 Erythroxylum longipes
CACTTTCTATCATTTTAATCTCTTCCTTTCTTTGTAAAGATGGATTATTTGAATGTTGATAGTGTTATGGAGACTATTTTAGGCTAATTTCATATTAGGGATTACTTTTTCATTATTTTGTCAAAACTCATGTTTTATTGAATTGAATGAAGTATCTTTGATAATTGTTGTTCTTAATAGTCATCTTACAAAAAATCAAGAGAGTGAGTGAGATGAAAATCATGTAGGATTGTACAACGAGAGTTGGCAATCTATATACTAGCAATTCTTATGTCAATTGAATAATTATAAGAGAGATCTTAATTAGTCAATTGATCATCCATAGGATAGTTTAATAACTAGTTGAATCGACAGAGTCATTGGGTAGGTTGAGAGATCGTTCAATTGATTCTTGTCAATTAAATTAGGGATAAATAGTTTCACCTTGAGAGAGGGTGATTAGTACATTTGAAAATCGAGGGTAAGACACAATTCAATCAATAAAATATGAGGGAGACAGAATAAGGAAAAAGTAATCTCTAACATTTAGATCCTTGAATTTAGATTTTCTGCAGTTGCGGTATTTTCCATTGTTTACATTAGTATTTTAATCTTAATTTAATTTTCTAGATTAATTACATTAAACAATTTTATTTCTTAAACAAAGTTTTTTCTAAATTAAATGGTGTCTGGGCATCAATTCCTGTGGGATCGATAACTGCTCTTTCTAACTACAAGTCACGACCCGTTCACTTGCAGTTTTTGAGCATAAAACAAGTAGATAGGTTTTACAATCCATCAACAAGTTTTTGGAGCCCTTGCTGGGGATTAATTGTTTAGCATCTTTTTTAATTTATATTACTTTGATTTAAGAGTTTTTGATACTTTTCCTTGTGTATTTGCAGGTATATGAACACAAGGAGTATGCAAAGATCAACAGAAATTATTAAAGAAGAAGTTTGAGGCGTAAAGTTGAGACATATCAAGACATCTTAGAATGAGGAATGAGAAATCTAAAGAGCTAGATGCCGATAAGAAATAGAAAGAACAATGGCGAAAGATAATTATTATAGGGAGTAAGGAACTTTTGCAAATTACAATGAAGTGCAGTATGGTTGGGGAGGTACCGATTCTTATTGGAACATGTACACTGTGGGATGGCAGAATCACGCAGATTTTTATTGGTCCAACAATGCAAGTACTCGTATGGGACATTAAGACCTATTTGAATTTCAACAAGATCGAATTGGAGCGATGAAGAGTAGGTTGGACAAGTTTATGGAGATGTTTGGTTCCAAATTGACAGCTCAAGAAGAGAACCAAAAGAGGATGTTTTCCAGCCAGGAAGAAAGTTAGAAGAGACTAGAAAAGAAACTCGATCAAATTCTTGAAAATCATGCCGCTTCTATTCACAACTTGGAGATTCAAATAAGACAACTTTCCCGTGAATTTTGTAAGAGAAGTGTGGAAAAATCTCTGAGAAATATGGAATTACATCAAGTAGAGCAATATGAGGCTATCCCACTTAAGAATGAAGAAGTGCTAGAAGAACCAGTGGAACACCATGTTGAACCCTATTTTATTGAAGAACAAGAGACAAAAAAAGAGATTGAAGAAAAGAATGTCAACCCTCCTTATTATTCGCAAGTTCTTGATATACCAAAGGTGAATATCGAAAAAGCTTGGGTAGATGTTAATGAAAAGAATTATATCTTTTGGATTGATGATGATTAAGAGACATTTAACATGAATGATGTATCTAAGAATCCAAAGGATAGTAGCTCATTCAAGACAATTGATGTGTTCAAATCTTCTGAAGAACAAACAGACGAAGAACAGATGACAACAGACATCAAGTTTGAAGAAGTTATGAAAGTCTCTGTTAGTGAAGGGGAAGAAGCAGAGGAGACGAAGGTGATTAAGGAAGAAACAGAGCAACTCACCTTCGTACAGAACAAACTGTTTGATTCTATAAAAGATTCAGGGAGTTTTGTTATTCACTATTTTATTGATAGTTTGTTAATGAAAAGGCCATTGATGAAATTAATTGGTTTGCTCAACTTTATCAATATTTTCTTTCTGTTTATTTTGTAATTTGTAGCTTATTTACAGGCTACAAAATTGATGTTGAATGAAAAAGGTGGAAGCAAGCCGCTTATAATTGATCCTGGATAAGTTTCCAATGAAAGAAGAGCGTCGAGCTACCGACGTTAAAAGAAGCGCTACATGAGAGGCAACCCATAGAATTCTATTTCCCTTTGATTGTTTTATTTACCTATTTGTTTGTTTGCTTTCTTTAGTTATGATTATTTTTTAATTGAGTTTGATTGATGTTCATATTGATTTTGTTAAAATTTCAACTTGTTTTCTTTTCAAATTTCTTATTGATGATATTATCTTGAGGTGTTTGTAGGATTTGGGATTATGGAGAATTCATTTAAGCTTGGAAGAAGGTTTGAAATTGTGAGCATCACTAATTTCCTCGTCCGTAGGAAATGTGGTGATTCCCACGAAGGTGGAATCCCACGCTCGTGGGAATTATGGGAATTCCCACGAGCATGGGAATCCCATCTAGAGGGATCCCTCTTTTTTTTTTCTCTCACCCTATCTTCAATTTTTCACTAAGTTTTCCTCCCTTTTTTTTTCTCTCAACCTATCTTCAATTCCCCCCCTCTCTCTCTAACCCATGAAATTCTCTCCTCCCACTCTCTAACACTCTTCAATTTTCCTCTAGATTCTTGGTATTTTCTTTAAGTCTTTCATTATTGTTACAATCCTTTCATCTTTTCATGCATTGATGATTCAAAAACACAAGGATTTGGGTAAGATTTTGCTCTTTCTCTCTTAAATCTAAATTTCACTCTCTCTCTTTTTTTGCGGATTCTCTTCTTGCAATGGCATCACTAAGGAAGATGATGGCTAGGAAACCGGTTGATGAACTCCAAGTTTAAGTTTCCAGTGAAGGTAAGCTCAATTTAGCATCAACCTATCAGGCCCCATTTCTAATTTACTCGGAAGAAGATGGTACGAGATTTTGCAACTTTAAGAATAGAGAAATAGTCACTCCTAGGTATTTTGATCTCGAAGTGCTAGAGAACATAGGAGTGAGACGACAACTTGAGCAACTAGCTACAAACGTAAGGTGGAATAGGTTTGTTTGATGCGATATACCTATTTATGCCACTATAACCTTGGAGTTTTTCACAATAGTCTGGTATAACCCCAAAATGAATGTATTTGGTTTAGGTTAGTTGGAAATGTTTTTAAACTTGATTATCATGTCATGTGTGAAATTTTTAGTTTATCGAATGCAAAAATTCTGGATGGTTACGTTGATTTTGATGTTGATTACTATTGGAAAACTCTCACAGGTGAAGAACATTTTGAATCATGCAATGCACCGAATTCTTTAATCTGTAGTGTCGAACAATTGATGTTGCATAAATTCATATGTCTGACTGTGTTTCATAAAATGGAAAGCAACAAATACTCAACTAAAGAGATTTTCTTTTATGGTGCATGGATCAAAAAATTAAAATTAACACACTTTGTAGGATTTTTCGATCACTAGTGAGTGTGGTTAATAAAAAGAGTTCATCTTTTGGGATCTCTTATATTGCTTCCGCTTTGGGTGTGTTTTATAATGTTAATATAGAGAATTTGCGTACTACTCCCCATGATATGTTTGACATAGTCTATTTGAGGCACTCTAAGATTGTGGAGGTCCATTCTATGGAACTTCGTAATCCTTAGACACACATTGCAGTGAGGAGCAGGAGGGGTACTAGTATAGTCTCATCCCGACCCTTCACATCCCACGCAGCTCTAGAGCTTGAGGAGGAAGTAGTAGAAGTATAACCAAGTGAATTGGCATAGGTTGATTGATTTCAACAAATCCTTGACCAAATGGCTGCCAACCAACAACATATGACATCCTAACTTGATGAGCTCGGCACTCAAATGCAGCAGGTTCATAAGGAAAAACACAGCTTGAAGAAAAGGTTCCTCAACTTCTGTTGGTGGAACAACTTTGAAGCTCTTTCGCCTACACCATCTCCACCATCATCTCCATAAGCCACTTCTTACCTTAAACTTTTCATTTGTTTCATTTTCTTTTGCTTGATTTCCTTTCCTTTCTATTTGGTTTGATTTTATTTTCTTTTGTGTGATTTTATGTCTTTTGTTTATTTTCATGTCATTATTTTTGTTTGTTTTATTTGAGGTCATTTTTCCTTATTTGTTGTTGTTTTGTCACATTGAGGACAATGTGATCTTTAAGTGTGGGGAGGTATAATTGACTTTCTTAATTGCATTTTGTTAATTAGGACGCATGTTTAGCCATATTATATATGCTTTGTGTCAGCAATGATATTTTGTGTTAGCAACGGAACTGTACTTGAATCACTCTGATAAATATTGCCACAAAATTCTAATATGTTAGTTGGAATTAGATTGAATGCATGCTTCAACATCCATAGAGCATTTGATTCTCTAGAATTAGAGTTTATACTGAATTGCCATAAATATTTTAATTTTCTAGACATATTTAAATCTTAGATTAGAGCTTGTATAACTACCACATCATATGGTGTTCTTATCAATAGAGTGCTTATACCCCTTTTAAAGGCAGCTAGAGGGATCAAGTACGGAGGCCCACTATCTCTTTACTTATTCTCCATTGCTATGGAAATCTTATATAAGATCACCGAGAAAAACGTTTATAACTTTGGAGCTTCCCAATTTCACTATAAGTGTAAGGAGTTAATGTTATTTAGTTTGGGATATGCTGATGACTTAATGTATTTTTGCATACGAGATCGACATTCCTGAGCAGTTATCATAAACTCACTCAAACTATCCTCCTCTATGTCTGGTTTGAGATTCAATCTCTAAAAAAGTAAACTATTTAGTCTCTATTGGTAGAAAAGGTGTTGTATCTCTACAAAATGTCTTTATTACGCAAATTTAAGATCTACCAATTACTTATCTTGGCTTGCCTATATTATCATCGAAGCTTAAATATTCTGAACGTAAGTTTATCATTAAGCTTACTAGAAAGAGGATTTTAGCTTAGAAAAATAGATTCCTTTCACTGGCAAGTTGTATTTAACTCACAAAAAGTTTACTCTCCAACTTACTTACTCATCAGTGTTCATATATAATGCTTCTTAAAAAAGTGATAAAAGAGCTGAAAAGAATCATAAAAGGATTCCTTTGGACTAGAGACACCAATAAAACTTATAGAGTCAAAGTAAACAAAACTAAAGTTTGCTCCCTAAACCAAAAACGTCGATTGGGTTTGTTTTCTCTAAAAATTTTAAGTAGTATGTTGTTAGTTAAATGGATTTGGAGGTTGTTCACAGATAAGGAAATAACTTGGGTTAAGTGGATCCATGCTTACCACATAAGCAATAAGTAATTCTAGAACCTAAAGGAAAATGGAGATTACTTATGTCCATTCATTGAAATGATGAGAATGAGGGATTAAATTTATCCTCATATCAAAATGCAAATTAGAAATGGACAAGAAACTTGGTTATTGTATGATAATTGGTTTCCTACTAGCCTCCGTCACCTGATATCTGAGCTAAATTCCTTTAGAAATATATTTCCTTTTAGAAATCATCAATTGTGATTCATAGTCTTGTTCCTTTAGAGGATGTCTTTTCTGGCTACCAGTGTACCTAATTCTATTTCACATTCCTCTAATCTAGGTTCTCCTTTATGGATATTGTATAATTCTAGTGTTTTTACTAATGCTTCCTACCTAGACAAAGTCAGATATCATTTTACTTGAATTTGTTAGGATAAGTTAGTATGACATAACTCCCTAAAACCTTAGCTATATGCTATCTTGCAATTCTGGATAGACTGTATAAAAAAGACAAAATTGATTGCTCCTCTAATCCATTATATGCTCTCTACAAGGCTAAACCTAAATCAATCTTACACTTATATTTTAGATGCTTATGCACAGGCTCCGTCTGGTAAAGAATGTAACAAAAAATGGACAAATTTTGTGACAAAGATGACTAGCCTAGAATTATGTTGTGGGCTAACTACATACATAAAAAGATAAGTCCAATGCTATAGTATTTTAAAAACTTCTTTCTTTTGCTACATATATATTATTTGGAGAGAAGTCAACCATCACATTTTCAAAAAATTGGAGACATCTAAATACTTATTAATCCATAAACTCATCAATTGGATCAACAAAATCATAATTGACAATTTATCCCAACTAAATCTCATTAAAATAGAAACGAGAAACTAGGACTGATGTAAGGAAATCTTTTTATTTCACAACTTATAATTGCTTTTTGTTTCCTTATGTAAATTGATAGCTTGTTGACCAATCCTTTTTGTATGCTCTCAGCATTTGTTTGGCTTCTACATTTTCCAAACATTATTTTGGAATATTTAATTAAAAAAGATGTATCTAGCACCAGCCTCACTTTATGTTCAGTGTTAATTTGCTTTTGTAACTTCTTTTAGACACAAACATAATTAACATAACAATAACACAGTAGCATGTTCTAAAACATAAGTCCAATAAAGTACTTCTGTATTACCTAATTCTTCAATTTCCTCTAATATCTAATGACTTTTGGTGCTTTATTTTAACTATTTACAATATGCCTAAATCCCTTTTTAAGTATCCTTGTCTTAGAAGCTTGTGTATCTTAAGTATATGCTTGATTTTGTTGTGCCAAAATAAGTTTTAAAAACCTAGGTTATCCCATTAGCAAGTATCCTAAATACTCTAACCCAATTTTTTGAGAAAAATATTTAAAGAAAATAAAAAAACTAAAAAGTAAACTAATTTAATTAGAAGCAAAGAATAGTTTGATCAATCAATGTAGTGAACTCTTGAGAAATTAATTTCGCTAATTTAATCTCCTTAGTATGAGGAAAATTATTTTAATAATTGTCATGCTAAAATTAACAATTAGATTCTAAAATCAAATCAAATTATAAACTAGACCTAACTTTCATATTCAACAAGTCTATTATGCAAATCAATTATTTAAACCCAACTGATAATTACCCACTTAAGTTAATATATTTCTAATTTATAACTCAGGAGTCGACAATTTTTTGATCTAATATAAACTTCTTCTCTCGATTCTTTGTTTAATATCAAAATAATGCAAAAGCTGGCCAAATTATTACATCCAATAAGTTCAGAAATCATAGAAAATAATAAGACAATAACATTGTAATTTAATCATGCATAATCGATTAAATCATATTGATTAATTCTCAAGAATAAACAATTAGCATATAATGGAATAAAAAATATTCATCATATTCATTAAATTCAATCCATGTTTAATAGTAAATAGAGAAATAAAAGTAATAAACAGAAGAAATAAATTCAACAAATAGAATGAAGAATGCTTGAATGAAGAAGAGTTAGCAGTGAATCTCCTGCCCAACGTAATCGCCCTCTATTTTTACCCCATTAGCCTTGCTCACACTCCCTAGCTTTAACTCCCGCTTTTTGCATTTTCCATACTCTGTTTTGCCCAGAAATGGTTACTCATGCTGATCAGGCTTCAGCTCTTGTTTTTTTCCCTTTTCTATCTCCTATTTTTGCTTATGGTGACTACCCTTTCCTTTTATAAACTTCCTATTTATAGAGAGAGTCTAGGTTTTTTAATCCACTGTAATCATACATGATTTACGTGATATTTTTTTCAGTTCCAGAATTCTTTTGCACAGTGGTGACAACTCTGTGCACCCAAATGACTTCTTGTCACGCGTGTGACACTCCCTATCACATGCCTAGCACTTCTGTAACAAGAGTGACAACTCCTATCATCCGAGTGACTTTTGCCCAATTCCATTATTTTCTTGTGATATTAACAAACAATTCCATATAACTAATGTCATTCAAATTTGGATTAAAAAGCAGGAGTTTTTAACCAAAATCAGAATATAAAAGCTAGCAAAATCAATAAAAATTAGACACAACAAGTCCCCTACACGTAAACTATGCTTTTCCCAAGCAAAACTGAGAAAACTAAACTATACAAAAAACAAACATTGAAAGCAACAATTTTCCCAAATAATACAAAAAAAACATTGAAAATAACAATTTTCCCAAATAATGGTCAAAGATGTCAAGAATCATTTTAATAAACACAACTCGAGAACTTGAAACTCATAATACTCCATGAACAAGCTATTCTCCTCATACTTTAGCTAAAAGTAAAAAGTACTTCAATTCGAAGAACCATTCACAAGGGTGGTAGACACTCACTCCACTCTCTATCCTCTCAAGTATTCAAAGGTAGGATATATTCAGTCATCATTCATTTCCTGTAAGGCATCTACCATAAGATTGCTTACTAATCCAATCTCCGCCACTCATATCAAACACAATCATCAATATGAAGGTCTTTATTTTTAGTTATAATGGGGCCAATCTAAGGGTAGGAAAAAGAAAAATAAAAGGTTAAAACCATATAATCTTTCATTTTACAAGATTAAGACTCCCTTTTTTTATATCGCTTCTCTTTCTTTTCATTTTCTAGTTATTTTTTCTTCCCTTTTTTATTTATTTAGGACAAGCAGATCAATTTTAGAAGAGGAAAAATGTAGAGGAGAGATACAAGTTGTGACAACCATACCCATTCCTAACTCAATAGCCAACTATATGCTATAAATCCTCTACACTTATTCAAGAAATTATTCTCTAAATACAGTTATACCATTTCAAACGCTTAACTCACCCTTATGGTAGGTATAATGAAGAGGATAAATAATCAAGGTTAAGGCTCATAATTTGGGTTTAAAGAAAGAAAGGGTTTCAGGTTAAGCTTAGGGGCGGCTCACTAAAGGTAAAATTATTGTGGCTTTTTATGCAAAAAGGGTAAATCCTAATTGGCTTCATTATTTTAATGTTTGCATAAGATTATGTGATCTTAACTAGTATTTGAAAGCAAGTTCTAGAGTTTCTTAATCATGAAAGAGCACTCTCGATAAAAACACTTGATTTTAGTGTTTAATATTTTAAAGAGGCTCAAAATCTTACCAAAGAAAGTGTCACTCATCCATCACAACAAGTTAATTTCCTTTTAATCAAATCCAATTCAACCAACTTAAGCATCCAAGTATATTTATTTACTCATATTATGAATTTCTAATCCCGATCAAGTTTATTTCATTACAATACATCTCTAACTATTAAATGGGGAAAACACACAACATACAATCTTTTTTAAAATTAAACTACTACTCCCCCATAATTAAATATCACGTTATCCTCAATATGATAAGGAAATAGAAGAGGGACCTAAGACACAAAACAACAATCAAATACGGACAAAAAGTAAGAATAAGAGAAATTAAAACTAATAAGCAATAAAAAGAAAAAGCATAGAAATACAATACTAAGGTGGGTATGGTGGTTGTCCAAAGTGAGCATTCATATTGGCTATGAAGTTCCTAATCTCCACCATGTTAGACTCAATGTTGTGTATCCTTTTATTTGCTTTCCTTTCAAATTCTCTAGACCGGGTTACATGATCTGTGAATTAGCCCTGGATGGCGTTGAATTGAGATAATAGTGACAGATAATCCTCAGAAGCAATTGGAGCATTCTACTGTATTCCTTCGGGTAGCGGAACATCATCTTCTTGGTCAACTTTAACTTCCTCAACTCAAGCTTGCTTGCTACTCAAAGCTTCCTCCGTGTAGTCATCAAGAAACATATCGATCTCCTTTCTTCTTGATAACTTTTATAGCCATCTAGGAGTTCAAGTCATAACTCAAGTTGTCTGGAACTAGTTGCATAGGTGTTCTCCTTGCTAGTAAGCTGAGAAGTTCTGCAATTTCAGTCATAAATGCTCCGACTACTATTTTCCCACACTCACCTTAGCCACATCATTTAAATGTGCACTTAACCATATCCCTGCATTAAAAGGTTTAGCGTGCACCAAACACCAGAAAACAAATAATTCAACTTTAGAAACAAACCCATTGTTATCTCCTATTCCAAATATTGTACAAGTTAAAAATTTGTGGATATAAGGAAAGGCAGTTTCCACTAATGCAGACGATTTAGACCAACTTGTAGAAAATACTTTTCCACAATTAGTTGCGTGGGTCCAAAATTCTCTAGCCCAAAAATCCTCATAATAACCATATAAATCATTATTTGGAAATCCAAAAATAGAATTTGGCATTTCCAAAGTGATTATGTGAGTTTTATTCATCAATCAAAATTTCAAACTACGCACCGTATCCTTAATAGTAGTTTCATTGGCTACAACTAAAATAGTCCGAAACTCTAAAGTCAATTCAACAAATGATTTTTTCTTAAATTCAGAAAACTTTTCCCAAGCGACATTTCGCAATAATTGATGAACCCTATCAACTATTCTAACTCATCAATCATCAATTGCTCTAGAATCTAAAAATCTATTAGTAATAATCTAACGGTCTTTGAGAAATGTGTACCTTTGGCTGTGTTCTTTTGTCTGAAAAATGTGAGCATGGGATACCTAAATTTGGTATCTACTTATCGCGTGTTAAGAAGATGAAGGTCATGGGTGTCTCATTCATAGACCTATAGCTAGGAGGAGCTCTGTGTGATGGTGTGTGGCGAGGTAGATGAGTTGTTGGTATGTTGGAGTGTGGCGCTACGTGGGTGTCTCACCATGGTCGCCAACTTGTTGTATGATGAAGCCTTGGTGGTGCGTTGCATAGAGGAGTGGAGAATGACTCTAAAAGGAAAAAAAAATTAGGGCTATGACATTTTAAAGGAAGAGTTACGCCCTTGAGGTAGGAGATCACAAGGGTGACTCTTTTAGTCATACCCACGAGTTGTGTTGCCCATACGTGACTTTTGATTTTTTTAATAGTTTCTTGCATGATTTCGAGCTTGTGCACACAAAGAAAATGGACTAAGTCGAGATTCAGTAAAAAGGAATGACAAATAATTGAAAAAAATTATATGGGTTGCCTCCTATTCAGCACTTCTTTAATTTCTTGTAGTTGGATGCCTTACTATTCATGCACTAGGTGGGTCACTCAAAGTGATTGATTCTACTATTTTCTTCTCAGTTGCTCCTTCCCAATATGATTTTACTTAGTGTCCATCCACTTTAAAGGTTTTCTTTCTTCTTGAATTTTCCAGTTCCATGGCTCTATATGGAAAAACCTTTATTACTTTGAATGGCCCATTCCACCGTGATTTTAATTTTCCTAGAAACAAACGAAAACAAGAATTATACAAGAGAACTTTCATTCCAGTGTTAGAGACTTACCTATAAGATCCTTATCATAAAGACATTTTTCCATTCCTTGTAGATTCTTGAATTCTCATAAGCCTCATATTAGAGCTCTTCCAATTGTGAGATTTGAAGTAAATGTTTCCTTCCTCCATCATCTATGTTCATGTTCACTGTCTTGATTGCCCACTGTGCTTTGCATTCAACCTCTACGAGCAAATGGAAATCCTTCCCAGAAACTAGCCTATAATGACTCATCCCTAAGATAGTTTGTAAGTTGTTTGATATGCCTATAGTGCATCATTTAACATTGTTGATCAATCCTTCCTTGATGGGCACATAGTCTTTTCCAAAATTTCCTTAATTTGCTAGTTATATGTTCCCACTTTTCTGGATGTTTGTGGATTGAATGGGGTCACTACCTTGTGGGCGATTGCGTATTTCCTCATAAGCTTTTCAAAAATTTTATTATATAAATGACTTCCTCCATCGCTTATAATTGCTCGTGGAATCCCAAACCTGCTAAAAATATTTTCCTTCACAAATTTAACAATAATATTAGCATAATTAGTTTGGGTAGGTATTGCTTTTACCCATTTAGACAAGTAATCTACCAAAATAAGTATATACTCAAAAACAAAACATTTAGGAAAAGGGCCCATGAAATTAATACTCCTAAACAACAAATAATTCCACAGTCAATTGGTTAGTTATGGGCATTTCATTTCTACTTATATTTCCAGTTCGTTAGCATTTATCATATTTTAAGTAGAAGAAATGGGCATCTTTAAACAAAGTAGGCCAATACAAATTGCTTTGAAGAACCTTATAAGAAGTTTCTCACCCTTTAAAATGGCCTCTACAGTGGAGTTTATGACAAAAGGTTAATAAACTTACCTGCTTTTCTTTTAGAACTCACCTCCAAATGATTTCATCTTTTCAAACCTTGTATAAGTATGGATTATACCAAAAATAGTACCTACTTAAGTGAAGAAATCTTTTCCTTTCTTGAAAAGTCATGTTAGGTCTCAAAATGCTACAAGTAAGATAATTCACATAGTCAGCATACCAAGGCACTTTGCTAACAAAAAATAACTACTCATCAAGAAAGTTTTCAACAATTGCATGATTCCTTTGTTGTTCAAGAGTTTCCAAGTTAGGAGCTAACCTAGACAAATGATCTGCAACAACATTATCACTCCCTTTTTATCTTTGATTGCCATATCAAACTCTTCTAACAACAAAATCCATCTAATTAACTGCAGTTTTGTATAAGTTTTGGTCAAAAGATAGCTAAGATTTGTATGATAAAAATGGATTATAACTTTTGACCCTAATAAATAAGATCTAAATTTTTCCAATGTAAAAATCATCGTTAAAATTTTTTCTCAGTGTTTGTGTAATTTATTTGTGCATCACTCAAAGTTAGGCTCGAATAATAAATTACACGTAAAGAATTCTCAACTTTTTGGCTTAAAACAGCTCCCAAAGCAAAAATTAGAAGCATCACACATGATTTCAAAAGACAAAGACTAATCAGGGGCCACAACAATCAATGTAGAGATTAATTTTTCTTTCAGAATGTTAAAAACCTTAAGGCATTCCTCATTAAAATCAAAATGGACATCTTTGGCTAACAATTGACACAAACAATGACTTATCTTAGAGAAATCTTTCATAAACCTCCTATAAAATCCACCATATCTTAGAAAACTTCTAATACCCTTGACAAAAGAACCTCAATTCCCTTTTTTGACACCACTTGACCTAGGACTATCCCTTTTTTTACCATAAACTAACTCTTTTCCGAACTTAAAGTCAAGTTGCATTTAATACATCTTTCAAGTACTCGAGCTAGCTTATTCAAACAATTATCAAAAAACGCTCCAAAGACTAAGAAATCACCCATGAATACCTTGATAAAGTCCTCGATCATGTATGAAAAAATGAAAAACATGCATCTTTGAAATGTTGTAGGTGCATAACATAGGCCAAATGGCATCCTTCTGGAAATGAATGATGCAAATGGATAAGTGAATGTCATTTTTGTTTGGTCCTTGAGAGCGATCAATATTTGGTAATAGCCTAGAAGACCATCAAAATAATAGTAAAACTTATGTCCAGAAAGTTTATCCACATCTGATTAATAAAAGGGAGAGAAAAATGGTCCTTTTCAGTAACCGCATTTAGTTTTCTATAATCAATACACATTCTCCATTCAATGATAGTCCTATTAGGCACTAACTCATTTTTATCATTTTTAACAACAATAATTCCTGATTTCTTTGGAAATATATGAATTGGGCTCATCCACTCACTATCCAAAATTAGATAGATCACTCCCTCATCGAGATGTTTCAAAACCTTCTTCTTCGTTACCTCCCACCTTATTGGGGTTGAGTCATCTTTGGATTTCTCTCACTAGTTTAGCCCCCTCTTCTAGGATAATCTTATGCATACATATAAAAGGACTAATTCCCTTAATGTCACTCAAACTCCATCCTATGGCCTTATTCAATCTTTTCATTTCACTCAAAGTCCTCTTTTCTTGGTTAGCATCCAAAATGGATGCAAGAATGGCAGGATATGTTTCCCCTTCTCCTAAAAATACATACTTTAAATTGTTAGGTAACTCTTTTAGCTTTACTTTTAACAGGGCTGCTTTTTTCTCTTTATTGGGAGTTTTCTCTAAGAATTTGCCAAACTCTCTTTCAGTTGCATTGTCTAGAATTTGGTAATACTCATCAATTTCTTTAACCAAGTCCTCCTTTTCTGCTTCTTCCTGTAATGAAAAATTAAGATCTGAAGCACTAATTTGATCAATAAGAGAACATTGTTTATAAACAGCAGTAGTAGGAATAAGTTTAACATTAAAGATTAAAATACTAATGTTTCTTTAAGAACGTTCATGGTCAATTTTCTATTCTTCATATCAATCGAGGTATTAGTGGTGGCCATAAAAGGCCTCCCTAGGAGTACGGTGTGCTTCTTTTCTTACTCTTGCACTTCCCCTATTTCTAAGACAACAAATTCTATGGGGACAATCAATCCCCAAACCTTTACTAACACATCTTCCATTATTCCTTTTGGATTACAAATTGACCTATTAGCTAATTGCAAACATAAGTTTGTAAGTCTTAACTGTCCTAGATCTAATTCCATATAAATAAAGTAAGGTATAAGGTTTATACTTGCTCTAAGGTCAAGCATCCCCTTAACCTCACCACCATTACCTAGTGATACATTCACAATAAAACTCCCTGAATCTTTCAATTTGGGGTCTAATTATTGTCAAAGAACTACACTTGCTACTTCTGAAACTATCACCTTCTCATTTGACTCAAACTTTGTTTTTGGTGTTTAGTTCCTTGAAAAACTTCACATAAGTTGGAATGTTCCTGATCTCATACAACAAAGGCAGATTAATATTAACTTCAGAAAGCATGTTATACAAATCAGAAAAATGCTCATCTTATCTTGAATTCTTAAGGTAGCTTGGATATGGAATTGGTGGTCTATGAGGGTCAATCGCGTTATGAAGCCTTGGTCCTTCATTAACTACGGTTGTATGCTTAAGTTTTTCACCTTTTTGAATGTGACTTAAATAGTCGTGCCCATTTCTTACCTCATTTTGCTCATCTTTTTCTTTGATGAGGCTCTCCTCTTCTTGATTTCTTGCATCAAACATATTAGAAGGACTCCCAACATGATTATCAATCACCTTACCACTTCTTAATAGTGGTAAGGTGATTGATACTTAACCCTTTTTGTAGAAGTTTCAAAGGAGTAGAATCTCTTATTGTTTGTTTTTTGATTTTGAGTTGTTGCTTAAACAAATGCATTCAGACATTCCTCCGAAGACGGCTTTCTCGGTAGGTTTTGATTTGAGGATTGCCCATGGAACTAGTTTTTCCTCTCAAAATTATGATATGGCGGTTAGAACTGCACTGGTGGATTGTTGGTCTTCCAAGCAAAATTAGGGTGGTTTCTCTAACTAGGATTGTAGGTTTTTGAATATGGATTATTTTGCACCCTTGGTTAAAAACCATTCGGTGAGTTCGCTTGCTCTTCCTCATCTACAAAAGATTTAAATGAATACAAACAAACATTAGCTCCATGACCATAAGTTCCAAATATACCAAATACCTCTTGATTTGGAACGTTTTGGGGTGTTCTTATAGTTAACATTTTTTTCATTGTTTGTTAACTCAGCCAATTACATAGTTATTTCTTGGTTCAAGTTCACTCCATAAACTCTAGCACTTCTCCCCCTTAAGCTTTTTTATTGAGAATTGGCCAAAAACATTTAAAAGATTCAGTATGCCTCCTTCGCAGTCTTATCTACCACAGCTCCTACTGCTACATTGTCAACTGTGTACTGACACTGTTGCGTTAATCCATTATAAAAGAATTGATTTTGCATAAAAAGTGGAAAATGATGAAGTGGACACTGTATTAGCAAGAGTTTGAAGCATTCCCACACCTCATGGAATGGCTCTCCCTCTATCTTAGTGAAGGTAGTTATTTTTGTCTACAACTCAGAGCTCTTTTGATGGGATTAAAATTTTCTCATAAATTTGTTGTACAACTCCTCACATATAGTCAATGAATTGGATGGAAGGGTCATCGACCATGTTTTGGCCTAGTCTTTAAATGTGTATAGGAAGCATCTCATTCTGAGTTAATCTTCGTTTAAGCCATCCAAAGGAAATTTCTGGAGAGTGGTATAGAATTTCTGAATGAAGTTTAAAGTATCTTCATTGGGAACTCCATATAACGATGGTGACATATTGTAGTGAATGCTCTTAAATTCATATTTTCTAGTTGTCTCTCCCAAACGTGTTGGCCCCCGAATGTTTTCTGTTGTTTTAGTTAAGCATGATTTAGATAATTATGAGGCTTGGATAAGTGAATTTTTGGGAGTTAAATTTTTTTTAATGTCTATGTTAGTAGAATTTATTTCATGGGTTAGTTGAATTAAAGGTGGTAAAAATTCATAAAGGGGTATTTAGGTAGTTTACTTAAGGTTGGAAGCACTAAGGCATTAAAGGAAGGGCAAGGTGGACTTTTCTCATTCATTAAGGGTAAAATG
>JAOQMS010000178.1:18773493-18813260 GCA_027563885.1 Erythroxylum longipes
CCCAAACCTAAACACTAACTATTTTCATGACAAAAGCTAACCGAAAACTCTTTGTAGGATCGACCTAGACTCACCACTGCTATATTCGTAGGTCTAGTTTATTTTGAGTATTGTTGTAACACGCTACGTCATTAGACTTTTTGATAAGCATTTCCAGTAAGCGATCTCAAACCACTCTAGACTTTGTCTTTAACTATAGCTCTTTTATGTTTTAATTCCAATTGCTATTTAATTATATTAATTATGCTAGAATAATCACCATAAGTAGAGAAACGATAGGAAAGATAAAGTGAAGAGAAAGATTCAAAGAGAGAAAGTAAATCAAATATTAATGTTTCTTAGAATGGTATTAGTTACACAATGGTTACATATAATAAAAAGTAGAAACTAACTAGAAAGTAAAGGATACGTGGCGTGGTCATTATGCATAGTTTTGATTACTAAATGATGCATTAGAATAAGAGGCTTATTTAATATGCCATCGTTCATTAGTAGTCCATTGTATTCCTTGCTAATGTTTTCCGCAACATGCTTGCTTTTTTGTATGTAACAATTGCTTCCTTCTTAAAAACCTTATCTATGAGGTTTGCTTCAGGAAACCTCTTTTGTAATTTAAAAAGAAACTCCTAAGTTGCATTCTCAACTGTTCCATTTATTCATTGAATTAATAATTGAGTGACTAGTTTGTTATATCTTTTTACTAGTCTTTTTCCTAAAACCACCATCAGTATATGATCCACCACACAGAAGTTTGCTTGAATTTAGAGGAAGTAGGTATTTAACAAGGAACAAACTTTTTTAGACAAGACATATGGAATGTGGGTAAATAGAAGTTCTTGTAAGAGATGTAGCTTGTATGCCACCTTTCCAATTTTCGCACTAATTTTATAAAGCTTATAATATAGATACAAAAGTTTATAACTCCTTCTTTATAATGAATGCTGCTTATAGGAATATAGCTATACAAACCCATTCTCCCACTTGGAATTCTTTGTTTAAACATTTTAGTTTACTTGTTGTTTCCTTTTATTCTTAGCTTTTTTTAAGTGGAACCTTGTCATTGCTAATGTTATTTTTGTCTCCTTTAATGCTTAATATGAAGATCCTTAAATCTCCTACAAAATAAAGGACATGTATTGTAGAAAGGTATCTATACAATGCATCAAATATGATGGAATTGGTAGTTATATGGTGGGATGTATTCCACCACATTTTACGAAAGAAATCCATTCACCCTATTTTATGGAGTATCACGATAGAAACACCTTATCCCTAATATCTTTGCTCATTTAATCTTGATAGTAGAATGTAGAAAACTTTGAGATCACTTTTTATAATTTAAATATCTTCCTTCAGGAGGTGCTTAAGAATAACAAGTCTTTATCACTTACTATAACTTCAAAAGTACCATATAACTTGAAGTTATAATTAAGGAATAGTTGAGCTACCTACAAAGATAAATATGGGTGTTTTATGATAATAAAATATGTATACTTATTAAACCTACCACCACTAAGATTATTGAATGACCTTGAAAAGGTGGTAAACTTTCATTAAAATCCCTATTGATTCCTATCCAACATCCTTCTAATATTAGTAGAGGCTTTAGAAGTCCTAGGTAGGCTAAACAGTCATGTTTATTTCTCTAACATAATAGACAAATTTATATAGTTCTTGATATTTTTGGCTAATCCCTTCTAATATAATATATTTTACAATCTCTTGATGGTTTCCAAAATGCTTAAATGGTAATTAGTTGCCTCATCATACCCAAGGAGATAATTTTGGTGGTTAATTTAGGTGTAAATCTTACTACTGCTCTTCCTCTCCACCTTAACATCCCTCCTCTCTATTTATAATTATTATAACTTGTTACTCTTACCTCCAATATTTCAATAAAATCATATATTGGAATTTTTTTCTTCCCAACTTTGTTTTATTTCCCTAAAAAAGTTAGTACATACCTGTGAATAAACATGGCTATTAAGTCAATGTTTGTTAACCTCTCGACACCATCCATTATAACATTTTCTTTCCCACTCTTATCTTGTACCTCAAAGTTACACCCAAATGATTTAGGTAACCAAGTTCATTAAAATTAGGTTGTAACTTTTTGCTCCAATAAGTAAATTATATATTTTTTGGTTTATTTATACAATAAAAAATCTCCCATTAAGGTATTATGCCAGTGTTTAATGGATTTGATTGCCACAAAGAAATCTTTTTTTGTAAGTGGATAATCCTTTGTGTTAACTTGCCAATGTCTTACTTAAGAAGGCTATAATATGTTTATATTATTAAAATTTTGTTCAATGCTTATGCCACTTGAATTAGGTTAAATCACAAATGGTTTTAAGAAATCAAGGATTGTGACAATTGATGCAAAAGTTACTACCCTCTTTGATTCCTCAAATGCATGTTATTAAAAATTTGTTCAATGCTTATGCCACTTGAATTAGGTTTAATCACAAATGGTTTTAAGAAATCAAGGATTGTGAGAATTGATGCAAAAGTTACTACCCTCTTTGATTCCTCAAATGCATGTTGCTCTATTCCCCCCCCAATGGTTTAAGTAATTCTCCAGATGAATCGATGGTAGTACCCAGTCATACTTAGAAATCTCCTCAATTCCTTAAATGTTGTCAGCAATGGCCAAGCTTGTATAGTATGTTTATTCTTATGGTCTATTGCTACCTCTTCCTCTAAAATAAAATATCCTAGATAGTCTATTTATCTTGACCTAAAAGTGCAACTGTTTCCATGTACAAATAGTTGATTTTGCTAAAGTGTCTCTATGATTTTACTAATATTCTTTATAAATGTCATAGGAATGAATCACTATAAATTAAAATATCATCAAACATCACCAAAATATACTACCTTAAGTAGGGTTAACAATTTCATTCATTAAAATTTAAAACGTGGAGGGAGCATTAGTAAGGCCAAAAGGCATTATTAAGAACTTTTAGTATCTTTCATATGTTCTGAATGTTATTTTTGATATCTATTGGTTGCATTCTAACTTGATAATATTCTGATTGGAGGTCTAATTTGGAGTACCAACTTGATCCATATATATTATCTAATAATTCCTTAATAAGTGGAATTGGGAACTTGTCCTTAAAATTATTTTTGTTTGACTCCTTATAGTCAATGTATATCATCTCTAAGTCATCTTTATTTTTAATAAGGGTCATAGATACGGAATATGGCCCTATAATATGGAAAATGAAACCTTGCTTAATTAATTCCCTTACTGATCTCTTGATCATGTCCTTTAGAATCCTTAAATATAGTAAAGTCTTATATGTTGGATTGGAAACTAAAATATACTTGGTTTGGTTAAATGGTAGATTTCAAAAACTTTTTCTGAAATCATAACATGCTTTTAATCCATACATGATACGACATGAGGAAAATATATAAAATAATAAAAAGATCGCAATATTACTGACTCCTCGCTATAGCTTCGATTCCTCGCTACTGTGTCCTCAACCAATCCAATCTACCACTTATTCTCCTTGGATAAGTTGGTTATCAAAATCCTTTTGTGAGAAAAAGAGAAGAAAAATGAATAGCAAACCTTTTGCTATCTTCGACTAGTTGAAAAGAACCAAAGAAAATGAGCCTCTCTTTTGCTAAATCCGATGGTTTTGAAAGAGTGTGTAGAATAATTGAGAGCTGCCAAAATGATTTTGGAATTGCAAAAAAGCTTTAAATCCACATTCGTGATTTTATGAATAAACATAACCGAATGTGAATGGGAGAGAGTGGAGAGCTTTCGTTCATTTTATCAATTAAAGAAGCTGTATGTTTTTTATCATTAAAACCAACCATTAACCTTTAATCAAAAGAATGCAAAGAGGGCTGCACAAAACGTTAATGGACAGCCGCCTCTCTTCATTCACTTCATTCTTTTATCAAAAAAGAATGCAACGTTAATGTATTAATGGACAACCACCTAACACCCCCTTTATTCACTTCATTCTTTAATAAAAAGGAATGCAACGTTAAAGGATAGCTCACATTTATTTAAAAACCAACCATTAAACCTTTTAATGATGAAGAACATTACTTCATTCATTAATCAAAAGAATTCTAAAAAGGGCTGCATGTGTAATTAGCTACAAAATCGAAATCTACATTATTGTAGAATTCAATTTTGTCCTCCATTTTATTTTGAAACATTTGTTTCAATTTAATTAATCAAATTAATCAAATCAAACCAAAATCCAGCCCAATATTAAATGTTCCTTTGGGCTTATAATTAACAATTAATTAGTGTAAGCCCAACATTTAATTATAGGCTTAAAACCTAATTTAATTAACTCTTAATTAAATGGTTCTGGTCTTATTGGGCCTAATCCAATTCATCCATTTCTCTCCTTTCTGTCTCATTTTCTTTCCAGTAACCTCCATTTATTTTTCTTACTTTCCTTGATAACCTTCTTAGAAGCCAAATGGGGAATCTAATTAGACTTAAATAATTCAAACTCTAATAAGCCCGGAATTAATTTAATCTCATTAGAATTAATTCCGACTTATTAACCAAATGTCATTCCACTAAATACAATTGGTTGAACTCTTGAATTACTTAAAATTATGAGAAAATGTGTTTCAAAATAATTAATTTGATGTTCAATCGCAAACTCTATTATGAACCTATTATAGCCATCCGAATAATAAAAGGTAAAATTACTGTTTTGTCTTTATATTAGTTTTTCTTTCTAGATCTCCCGTTTCACTCTACATGGTGATTAACACACAAGATCTAATCTTAGTACAAGACATGATGGGTAGCTAGTCTAACAAAACTATTAGCGCCAGTGTAATCACCAATCTTCGTAAAACATCTAGAAGTGATGATATCATTATAAACTCTTTATTTGAGTGAATGTTCCCTGATGCATGTTTCAATTAATAATTCCAACATACGGACACTGGATTGATATCCTATAAAAATCCATTCTGATCATATCAAGAATTATAACGAAACATACGAGTTTATCACTCATCAAGAATGTGGTTTGTAATAAACGAATGCTAAGGTGTATGTTTTAAGATTAAAGTAATGACCTACTTTATTCTTTAAAACCACATGATTCCAGATTCATTTAATAGTGCCATTACCGATAGTCAACTACTATCATGATTTGAAACTCATCATTCCCTTGAAGTAAACTCCTTTACTTACATGGAGATAAATCGCAACACTACAGTCTAAACCATAATCATGCGACCAACATTATTATTCGACTATGAATCAATTAATTTAGATTCTAATAATATACATGGTTGCCATACATCTCCATGTATATGTATATTACTTACAAAAGAACCTTTGGTAACTTATAACTAGTTATATTATGCTCAGACAAATAAAACCAAACTCTTTTGTTTTATTAATAATAAATATTTTCATTATAATATTGTAACTAGAAGAAAATTAAGTTATATGTAAATAAACTTGCTTTCCAGGGCACTATATTTACATAACCCTAACAATCTCCCACTTTCCCTAAAGCAAGTTTGACATATCCCTCATTCCCATTCCTTCGAGGTGACCCTCGAAGCTCTTCTATGATAGCGTCTTTGTGAGCGGATCAGCAAGGTTTTATTCAGTGAGAATCTTTACCACATCCACCTCACCATGTTGTATTATCTCCCTTATGAGATAATACTTTCTCTCAATATGTTTGCCAGCTTTGTGATTCCGAGGTTCTTTAGAATTAGCCACTGCCCCACTATTATCACAATAAAGTGTAATGGCCTTTTCTGCCTCATAAACTACCTCTATATCCTTTAGGAACTTGCAAAGCCAGACTGCTTCCTTTACTGCTTCACAAGCAGCAACATACTCAGCCTCTATAGTTGAATTAACAACACAAGATTGCTTGACACTCCTCCAAGCTATGGCTCCGCCTCCGAAAGTAAATATAGAACCAAAAGTTAATTTCCTTGAATCAACATCTGATTGGAAATCAGAATCTGTATATCATGTAGGAATAAGGTCATTTCCAGAGTAAATAGGCATTAAGTTCTTCGTCCTATGAAGATACTTCTGTATGCACTTGACCGCAGTCCAATGCTCCATTCCTGGATTGGACTGAAATCTGCTTACTAGTCCCACTGTGTAACAGATATCCAGTCTAGTGCAAAGCATGACATACATTAAACTTCCAACTGCCGAAGTATGTGGAATGTTACGCATGCGTTTGACCTCCTTTTGGCTCTTTGGTGCTTGCTCCTTTGAAAGTTTGATTCCATGTCTAGTAGGTGTGAAACCCCTTTTAGAATCCTGTATAGCAAACTTATTTAGCATGTTCTCAATGTAAGTCAGTTGAGATAAGGCTATCTGCTTGTTCTTACGATCCTTTATAAGGTTGATCCCTAGAACATAGCTAGCCTCTCCTAAATCCTTCATTTATAACTATTCGTTTAGCCGTCCCTTGATTATAAATAACATTCCTACATCATTCCCAATGAGTAGAATGTCATCGACATACAGTATTAAGAAAGTAACCTTGCCTTCTTGTATCCTTTTATAGACACAAGGCTCATCTAGGTTTTTTATTAATACATAGGTTTTGATAGCCTTATCAAACCTAATGCTCCAAGACCTAGATGCTTGCTTAAGTCCATAAATGGCCCTTTACAACTTGCATACCTTATGCTCATTAGCTGGCTCAACGAATCCATCTGGTTGGGCAATATAATTGGGCAATATAAATGGTCTCCTCATGATCCCCATTCAGAAATGTGGTCGTGACATCCATTTGCGATATTTCATAATCGAAATAGGCTTCTATGGCCAAAAGAATTCTGATGGACTTAAGCATGGCAACCAGAGAAAAAGTCTCCTCATAGTCTGTACCCTCTTTTTGAGTATAGCCCTTAGCTACCAATCTAGCTTTAAAGGTCTCTATCTTTCCATCAGATCCTCTCTTCCTTTTGAAGATCCATTTACACCCTATGGCTTTTACACCTGGTGGTAAATCTACAAGGATCTAGACTTCATTAGCGTAAATGGAATCTATTTCCAATTCCATTGCTTGAGCCATTTTTTCGCATCAACATCATTAATAGCCTGTGTATAAGTAATAGGATCCGTTACTTCTTGGTCTGAGATGGCAATTATACCTTCTCCTAGACCTAGATACCTGTATGGCTGTCTCACAACCCTTCGACTACGTTTAGGCACTACTTGACGTTTAGGCTGCTCTTTTGATTTAACTTTCGAATCCATTTCGACATCTTGTTTCACTATATCCAAATCAACTCTTGGTTTGGATGAAATAGCTAACTCCTTTTAGTACTACTTCACTTCTTCCTTTGTGATTTCTCAAAAAATTTTCCTCCAAGAAGGTCGCATTTGTCGACATAAATATCTTCCTATCCTGAGGACTGTAAAAATAGTACCCTCGTGTACCCTTAGGATATCTTACAAACAAACATACTTCTGACCTTAGTTCCACCTTTGTAGATTCAGGCCTTAGAAGTTCCATTTTCAATCGATTCACCTTCTCAATTTATTATCAAATTATGCAATCATAGAATCAAACTACAACAATATCTAATAAACACATAAACAATCAGATTCTCATTAATTCAAGAATAAAATTCTGAAGGTGAGTTTAGAACATCCTCGACATTCTAGATCCTATCATTAACTGTTTAATCCAATTCTATACAATAATAAAAGTGAAATAACAAGAAATACAATCTAAAATGGATAAAGGGAGGTAGGGACAACGAGAAACCTCCTGATCTGGGAAGTAATTCGAGTCAACTTCTTCTGCTCTTTTCTCTTCCTTCTTCTCTTCCTCTATCTCTCGATGATCTCTTTCTAAAGTTTCTTAAGGTGGATGATGGAAAATCTCTTTCTCTACCTCTTTCTCTTCTTTTTATATCCTCTTGAGTTTTGGGTAACCCTAGGGTTTTTTTCGAGGTCCAAAATGTCCAAAAAATCCCTCGAAACCTAATGTTCTTGAGTGTCTGCACATTTGTCCGATGCAGGCCACGAACGCGGGCCATTGCCTAGGCTCCTGTCATAATCATGGCATATAGGCCACAATCATGGGCCAAATCTGTTGCTTTTATCACGATCGTGGCTTGACATGCCACGATCATGCCACAATTATGGGCTGTTGTTTCAGCCCAAATGTCTCCGAAACTCCTTCATTCTTTGATGTTGACCCTAAAACACTAGCAAACACATCAAGGTACCTAAAAAACATAGTAATTAAGCTCAAAGACTTTTACTAACCTATAAAACACTTAAAACATAAATAATTAACTAACTAACACTATTATAACCTAAACACATACTAAATGATTGAATTAGTAGCTAAATGCATATCAAACTATGCCCTAAAACACTATGAAATTTTTACTTATCAACATGCCCACACTTAAACATTTGCTTGTCCTCAAGCAAACAAAACAATAAAAATACAAAATCACACAGCACACAATGCAATGTAGAGACAATGGCTTTAACTTCATAAAATAAATTTAACTTTAATTACAATCATTCAAGTTGTTCTAAATCATTAACATGCAAAATTTACGTCTAAGAGCTCTGGGCTAAATATACATATTAATCAAAACTTAAATGTCAAGTTAATTCACCCTTTTCAATTGTACACACACATTAATAATTATTTGGTCATTCAAACTTTGTAATTAAACCTAAGTATGTTTTCATGAAAAGTTAATCTATTTACAAGTTCGGTAGGTTTTTATTAGAAAACACCTTTTTTTTTTCTTTTTGTGGACATAGACCTAGTCTTTTACATAAAGACAAACATTGGTGACGAATGTCGATTCGGTTACTCGACTAAGTCATGTTTTTATTAAGTTACTTGGTTGGAACATCATTATAGCGTTTTGACGCGGAGGCACACATTTGTGGTGCGTGTCGATCCGATTATTTAGCTACATCACATTCTCTACTGGCTACTAGCTCTATTCATAACCTGAACGCTAGTGAAATAGTTATTTATTTAAAATTAACAAACAATTTTTTATTTAATGATACCTTGTTGCTTTAGCTACCCGTTGTCATGAAAAAATACTAGCTAAGTTACTTAGTGAAGAGACCTAAAATTATGAATGAATGTGACAGCTTTTTTGGGTGATAAACTAACACTAAATCTTAATTAACTTGCATATTTCAGCCAAAGAACCTAGATCACTAGTTTCGCGAGCTAATGAATATTCACAACCTAATAGATTATGTTCAAAATTAAATCAATTTCAATCCATCTAAGTCATCAACATATTCATATAATTCACAATATGCAACCTACAAAGTATCATACAATATGCAAAATTCACACTCAAAGCAAAACACATAACCCTCCCTACACTTGAACAACAAATTATCCTCAATATGAGAAGGAGGCAAATAAACATACATGGAAGGAAGACACATAAAATAAACTAAAATAAAAATAAAGATTAAATTTAAAATAAAAGGGTTAAAAACAAAGCCTCACGGTGATGGAGGCAGGGATGGTGTCGGAGGTGGTAGTTGGACGCCTTGAGCCTTGAAGTATTGATGAATCTGGCATATATTCCGGCTTTGATGTCGTTATGTGCGGGCCAATTCCTTCATCCTTCTAGAGTTCTCCGCAAGTATTAGCAATTTCTTTGGTATTGGTTGAGATTATATCAAACACTTTCTTCCAACCAGGTTCTTCTATGTCTTCTTCCTCTTCGGACTCCTTGCTAGTCAAGTCCCCTTCTGTTTGCTAAGGTGACATTGTGCTAGAACTCACCTGACTAGCCTTGATCTTCACATGAGTCTTTTGGTTGATGTCTCGGAGTTCCATGTTATGGGCCTTTAGGATTTCAGCACGCCACAAATGATGGTGATTTAAAAAATCTAGGAGGTAGATGGTTAGGCCACTACAATCCATGCCATAATACTCAACAATGGCAGAATTGTACATACTTTTCTTAGGATAACTTGTTAGTTAATTATGATAAATTGATTGTTGTTAACTTGTTTAGCTTATTTCTTGTCTTAGTTTCATATAATTGCATGATTATGTATGAATGTATGTGAATATGCATGAATGTGTGTGAATTAGATCTTTAAGATTAGGCTTTTCATGAATTTTGCATGGTAATGTTGTGCGTCTTTTTCTTACATTATGTTGTTATTAATTGCATGTATTTTGGGAATGATTAAGTGATTAATTTTGTTGTTAATCAATAGGTTTGAAGGTGGTTTTGAGGGATGGAAGGATAGAAGAACCAAAGAGAAAGCAAGTCATGTGACCCAAAGGAAAGCTAGAATTTTCCTAGGCCGACCCATCACCAATGTTAAGCTTTTGCAAGATACAATTATTATTGGATGTTTTTTTATCCAAAAGAAATATGAGAAATTAATTTTCAAATTGGTGAAATAACGGACTAATTTGGATAAGTAATCAATAAGATATCACAGACTGAAGTCAAGACATAAAACAGAGTTTTATGGAAAATTCCAGCTAGCAACTTCCTCCTTCCTACGTTGTTTAAAGCATTAAATGGGGTATAAAACCTCAATTTTAAACCCTAGAAAGGAGGAGGTCATCCAATACATTCAAGGGAGAGAGAAGAATGCAGTTTTGAGAGAAAAACCAAGAGAATTCAAGGTGGAATCAAAGGATTTCAAGGAGACGGAAAGCTGCCAACATAAAATTCCAGCTTTGCTCTTCAACATGTAAGCCTTACTTCTTCTCTTTTCTTGCTTCTTTGTTGTATTTTGTTCATTGAGAAGGATTTATGGATATGTTATGAACATGGTGGATGAGATTTTTATGGATTTCTAAGTAGTTATTAGGGTTGTTATTGCCTAAACTATATATTTCCTCACTTTATTAAATGTTATAGATGTGTTTGATGTTGTTTGATGTTTATGGTATATGGCTGTCCATACTTAGCTCACATAGAGATATGGAGTTAATAAATATGTTAGTAAGTGTCATGAGAGTGGGCTTACACCAAGAATACTCCATTTATCAAGTTACCTTGCCATTTGGAGAGAGATCTTCAATGGAAAAGTGGCTATCCAAAAATCTATTCATATCCTTTAAATGGTTAAGTGAAAAATAGGAAGTCAAAGCTTCCATAATTCATTTACTTCATTAAATAGGGCTTATTTGTTTTAAGTAAAGAGAATGAAAGAACCATTATATTAGGAAAATTTGAACTAAACATAATGAACATTGCTAAAGTGAGAGAATACATAGTTAGGTAATGACAATCTTAAGTTGTTAAATTGATACTTTGGTTCACCATTTTCTAAATTTGTGTTCTTACTTTTGTGACAACCCTAAAGTGTGTATGTATGACTCTTAATTTTTATATTTTGGATCTCTCAACTCTAATTATTTGAGTTTCCTAAACAAAACGAAACTTGGATCATTTCGGTGACTAACCAATCCCTATGGGATGATACCTATCTATATTGTGATTTCTGATCTATATACTTGTAGGATAAGAGGTTTTAATTTAAAATTTGGAAAATTACGTATCAAGTTTTTGGCACCATTGCTGGGGATTACACCTAGCATCGAGTTTGGTTTGAATTGTTTTGATTTGGGTTTTCTTTTCATTTTTACTTTGATATTCTTTTTTGGTGTGTAATAGGTGTATGCACATGAGGAGTGCAAGAGTTGCGGAGAAATTGCAAGAACTTGACATCACCAAAGTAAAAAAGGAATTGAGAAAGGCAAGGAGACAAGATCAAATTGAGCAGATAATGGCTGAACATAGGGAACAAGGTGGTTAAGAAAGAACTTCAAGGGACTTTATGCAGCCAGGGTTTAACCCGAGCCAGCAAGGAATTGCTAAACCACCAGTGAATGCAAACAATTTCAAAATCAAGCCTTCTTTACTTAATATTTTGCAAAGCAATGTTCAATTTTGTGGTTTGCCACATGAGGATCCTAATAATCAAATTGCCATTTTTTTGGAAATTTTTAATAGTTTCAAGGAAAATGGGATGTCGGAAGATGTAGTGAAGATGAGATTGTTTCCTTTTACACTAAAGGATCGACCAAAGGCATGGATGAACTCTCTTACTCTAGAACAAGTCAAAACATGGGACCAGTTGGTACAAAACTTTTTGTCCAAATATTTCCCATTGAAAAAGACAATAAGGATCACCAAGGAAATCACCAACTTTTACAGAGGAGCTGCCCTCATCATAATCTAACCAGGGAATTTTTGCTTCAAACATTTTATAATGGGGTCAATTCAGCAACTAGAAGCACCACTGATGCAGCTATAGGAGGTTCATTGATGAAGAAGACCATAGATGCTGCATATGACCTGATTGAAGACATGGCTGCTAACAACTGCCTTTGGTACAATGAAAGGAGTAAACCATTGCAGATGAAGGAACAAACAGGGGTTACATTAGTAGATTCAACAGTTGCTTTATTTACAGAAATTGCATCATTAAGGAAATAGGTAAGTGATCTTCAACCTTCATCTAGTTCTTTGAAATATATGCATCAAAATTGTGTGATTTGTGGAGTGGACAATCATAATTCATTGGAATGTTATTTGATGAGCACTGAAGGCACAGAACAAGCTCATTATTTATGGTTCCAATAGAGGTCAGGTAATAACCTATATTCTGGTATTTATAATGCTGGATGGAAAAACCATCCAAAATTTTCTTGGGTTAACCTTATAAGAACCACTTTGAGACCTCAAAGACCAGGATTTTAGGAAAAGGAAAGTAACTCACATGTTGCTTTAAAGCCAAAGTTTGGAGGTACTTACTTAAGGTTAGAGGCAAAAATGGAAGCCCAAGCTGCAAGGATAGATTCTCAATTTTCACAACTGAGCTCCCAATTTTCAAAGATGATGGAAGTGATGGGTACAATTAGATTGAAGGTGAATAATATCAAGGAGGCACAGGCACGGAGTGATCAGGAACTGAAAAGTTATCAAGTGAAGACTAATCAGTTGATTAAAAATCAAGCATCATCAATCTACAACCTAGAGATGCAGATGGGTCAGCTGGAAACCGTAGTATCAACCAGAACCCCAGGTAACCTTCCCAGCACTTCAGAACCTTATCTGAAAGAACATTTAAAGGCAATTCAATTAAGAAGTGGAAAGGAGTTACCAGAGCCAGCCTTGAAGGAAGTTGCTGATCCAGTGGAGAAAAGTCATGAAAAAGGTAAGGAGAAAGTCACTAAGGAGGAGGAACCACCATATGTTCCACCTCCACCATATTTTCCAAAATTACCATTTTCGGGGAGAGTGAGTCAAAATCCAGTGGAGACCTAATTCAACAAATTTTTGAAAAAATTGAAGAAGTTGTATATGAGTTTTTCTTTTCCAGAAGTTTTAGAGCACATGCCCAAGTATGCTAAGTTCTTAAAGGAATTACTTTCTCGCAAGCGAACTTGGGATTCAAATCAAATAGTAGCATTGATAGCCAGTTGCAGCTCTACGATCACGAAAAATATTCCATCAAAACTAAAGGATCCAAGGAGTTTTACTATTCTTTGTATTGTTAATGGTGTTGAATTTTCTAAATGTTTATGTGATCTGAGAGCTAGTATTAATTTGATGCCATTGTCTATTTTTAAGAAGCTGGACTTAGATGACATAAAGCTAACATCAGTGACAATTCAGTTAGCTGATCAATCCATAAAGAAGCCTTTTGGAGTTATTAAATATGTTTTGGTAAAAGTAGATAAGTTTGTGATTCTTGATGACTTTGCCATTCTTGATGTTGCTGAGGACAGAAATTGTCCATTGATTTTGGGACGCCCATTTATGAATACTGGTCAGGCATTGATTAATATGAATAATGGTGTTCTGATTTTGCATATTGGTGATGAAAAAGTTGAGTTCAATATGAATAGGAGTTTGAAAAGCAGGAAGGAGCCAGATTGTTGTATGAGAATGGATGTGATGGATGAGTGTGTGGAGGAGATAATAGGTATAATGATAAAAACAAAGAGTGAAAGGGAATTAGAATTGAATAAAGAAGATGAGAGTGGAAAGAGAGAGAAGGATGGAGAGGAAAAAGAGAAAAGTGAAAAGGAACCTTTGGTGAGGACCAAGCCACCCATATCACCTTCCAATGAGAGAGCACCCACCCTAGAGTTAAAACCTTTACCTTCACACCTGAGGTATACATTTTTAGGTGAAAATCAAACATTGCTGATCGCAAGTTTACGTGTGCTAAGTTTTACTATTTAAACCTCGATAATACCATAAACGTACAAGTCGTTTGCGTAGTACCTAAGGTATCAATCCCACAAAGAGGGTTAATCTAGTCCAAAAATCCATGGCAAAACTAAAATGCAACAATCTAAAATAACCAAACAATGCAGAAAATTAGTCAATCAAACAATCAATTATGAGAATTGAATGTCAAAAATAATAAACAAGTAGCAAATTACACAACCTAATCCAAAATCAACCTAGGAACTACCAATTGAGTGAAAGGGGGGTTTTAATAAGAAATTACTAAAAATCTAATTAATTATGTAATTATCGAGTTACCAGATCTAAACGGTTCTAGGTTGGATTGCTCTCCCTCGAGTTATAATATTTAAACCCTAATTAATAATCCTTAATTTAAATTATGGAATTATGATCTCTTGATTCACAATTGACCCAAAACCTAAATTGTCTATTAACCTACCTAGAACCTATGCTATATCTCTCGTTACACGATTTCATCGGTTTGATTAAATTCTTATCTATCAATTTACCTAACTCTCATTAGCCTAAATTGATGATATTCACTGGGCTTACCCTCCCAGTTTGTTTCCGAATTATTAAGAACAGATATTGAATCACAAAATAACTCAAACAAAACACAATGGATCAAATTTCATAAATCTCAAAAATTAAATCTCGAAGGTGATTTTAGAAAAAAATCGACATTTGACATAACATATTCTCGACAATTATCTCAATTTCATACATCAATAAAACTGAAATAAATTGGAAGATACGCTCGAACCAGACTCGTGGAGGTAGCAATGATAGGAAACCACCTGTTTTGGGAAGTACTTTGCGTTAAGCTTTATATCTGTGTCTCTCTTCCTTCATCTCCTTCCTCGAATCTCTCAATAGCTCTTTAGGGTTTTAAATTTGCTAATGTAAAAAAAATTGTCTAAGGCTGCTCTTTCTATCTTGTAATGTTTTTTTTAATAATTTGGAAGCCCTAGGTTTAATACGGGTCAAAACAGTCTGAAAAATCTTGTGAAATTTGAGTTTTTGTATTAGCCTGATGCAAGCCACGATTATGGCCAACGTCTAAACCTTTTTGTAATGATCTTGGCCCGAAGTACATGATCGTGGCCTGGCCCAAAGTGCACAATCGTGGGAAGGGTCCTTTCAGTTCACCTCTTTCTGTCACGATCGTAGCCTGTTGTGCCACGATCGTGGGTTGTGTTTTTGTCCCCAAAACTCTCTAAAACTTCTCTGTTCTTCACCGTTTACGCTGAAACACTAACAAACCCATCAAGGTACCTCAAAGATATAACATTTAAGCTCAAAGAGTCATACTAACCCATAAAAATAGTTAAACACATAAACTAACACAATTGAAACCTAAATACACACTAAACACTCAAAATAACACTAAATACCTAACAAATCAAACCCTAAGACATAATGCAAATCATAAATGTCAATATCCCCACACTTAAACATTTGCTTGTCCTCAAGCAATAAAATAACAAACACACAACACACAATGCAATAATGAGGCAATGGCTTTGACTTCATGAAATAAATTTAATCTTAAACACAATCCTACAAGTTATATCTAATCATTAACAAGCAAAATCTATGTCTAGGGGCTTTTAAATAAATATAAAATTTAATCGAGATCAAGTGTTAATTTATTTACCCTTTTTAATTGCACACACATATTAATAATTCTTTGGTCTTTTTGACTCTGTAACTGTTCCTACGTATATTTTCATGAAAATTCAATCTTACTAAAAGTTTGGTAGGTTTTTACTAAGAAAATACTTTTTTTTAATGAACATAGACTTAGTCTTTTTACGTGGAGACAAACATTGGTAATGAATGTCGATCCGGTTACTCAAATAAGTCATGTTTTTATTAAACAGCTTGATTGAAAAGTCATTATAGCCTTTTAACGCGAAGGCACACTTTTGTGATGCATGTCAATTTGGTTACTCAGCTATATCACGTTTTCAACTGGATACTAGCTCTATTCATAACCCAAAGGCTAGCGGAATAGTGATTTATTTAACAAAAACAATTTTTTCATTTATTACCTACCTTGTTGTTTAAGCTACTCATTTCCATGAAAAATACTAGTTAAGCTACTTAAGTTAAAAGACCTCAAATTATGAATGAATGAGACAACCTATAAGTTGCTAAATTTACACTAAATCCTAATTAAGCTGTATATTTTTCCAAAGACTCATAATTCACTAATTTGCGGGTTAATGATTATTTACAACCTAATAGACTATGCTCAAAATTAAATAAATTCCACTCTATTTAAGCTATTGACACATTTAAACAATTCACAAAATGTAACCTAATAACTATCATACAATCTGAAAAAAATCACAATCAAAAGTAAAACACATAATTCCTCAAATTCTTCACTAGTGGATTCCTCTTGTGCTTGCCTATGTGGCACTAAGTTCGAGCTTGGCTGACTGGTCCTAATCCTGACATGTTTCTTCTCGCTGATTTCCTTCAATTCCATGTTATGATGTAAGATTTCAGCCCTCTGTAAGTGGTGATACTGTAAGAAGTTAGGAGGGTGGACTGTTAACCCCCTCTCTTCCATGCTAAAATGTTTTGCAATGGCAGACACTAAATAACCCATTCCTAGATTGTTGCTCCTCTTGTGCGGAGTCGTAACAATGGCATTAAGCACATATGTGGATATATAGATTGGAATACTGTGGTCCATGCACCATAGTAAAAAAAGTTTTTGTGTAGAACACTTGTTGGTTTCGGTTTTATCGAAAACCAACTAACACATAAATTTATGCAGTAACAAGTGTTCATGGGACCTTATAATGTTGTTATGAGAATTCTTTGCATGAAATTGTTCAATTCTAGTAAGCTCATTCTAGTACTAGGAAAGACGAAAGTCTTTATGATTGTTGATGATGGAGGATTCAGGGAATCCACACATCTCGCACATGATTTTGACATTTAATTCATAGGCTCGTCCTCCCAACCTAAACCAAAATTTGTTTAGATTCTTAAGGTCGTAGGTCAAAGAAGTGAAAAATTTCAGTGTAAGCTCTTGATAAATAGGAAATGGAAATCGTATGAATTGAGCCCACTGGATCCTCTTAGATAAGTTTTCTACTCGCTCACACAACTCTAGCCTATCAAGTGTGTCAAAATAAAATTACTTAGGAACCACAATTTGTCTAGCACAAAGGGATCGAAAATGAGTACCTTCCTCCTCTGTGTAGATTAGGAAGGGAGCACCAAAGTCTGAAGTGCAGTTTCTTCGTCCACGTCCCGCAACTTGCTGTCATCCATATTGTTCCCGTCAGCTAATTGTTTAATGCGTGGCATAATTAGGTAGAAATTTGCAAGAAATTGGAAGTTGAAAAAAAATCTAGAGAGATGTAAGAGTGTTTGGATCCTTAAATTCTAGCGAGATAAAGTGAAAATAAAAGTGAAGTTAGAACCGAATATATAGGTGGTAAAAAGGGTAAAATGGTAATAGTTCTTCTAAATATTTGCGCCTTCCTTTTTTCTGTATAGTCGCAGACCACAATCGTGGCCTACAACTTACCACCACTTCGTAATTTTCTTCTTTATTCCTTTTCCAATATGATCACTTTCACTTTTAAAGTCTTTTGTGGTCCTTTTCACCTCTCCCTTCATACTTGAACATCATCCACATAATTCCAAAATCCTATTCCTTTCTCAAATTTATTCAAAAATAAAACTAATCCTAACTACAGAATTTTAAACATTTGAATAAAAACAATCAAAGAACTACTTTTCCATTGGTTGCCTCCTATGCAGCGCTTCTTTTAACGTCGATAGCTCGATGCTCCTTTAAGCTCACGGTGGTCGAAACAAATGGTGCGATGGTAGCGCCATCATTAATCTCAAAGTTTGAACTTGAGCGACCATGCTACAGTCCCCACCTTTCTTGCAATTCTCTTTTCCTCGCCTTCTCCTTCATGATCATTTCTTCCTGAAAGCGTTCCTAGGATTCCCTATATCTTCCCATTCTCTTAAAGGTTCGGGTTCCTTGATATTCACTGGAGGTGAAGGAGAACTGTATTCTCTTCTCACCACCTTGAAGGTTAATTTATCCTTTCCTATTCGCAGAGTTAATTCCCCTCCATTGACATCAATGATTGAACACGCAGTGGACAAGAATGGTCGTCCAAGAATTATTAGGGTTTCCACATCTTTGCTAATGTCTAGTATGTAGAAGTCTGTAGGAAAGGTATATTTATCAACTTTTACTGGAACATCCTTAATAATCCCTATGGGTTTATGTTTAGTTCTATCGGTTGTCGGTACTAGAAACTTGGTGGGTATTAACTCTCTTAACCCCAACTTTAGACTGAAGGTGTAGGGCATCATGTTTAAACTTGCGCCCAAATCCGTGAATGCCCTATCTATAATGATTCTATTGATGCTGCAGGGGATGAAAAAGTCCCCTGGGTCCTTCTTTTCTGCTATGTTGGGGTACTTTCTTGTTGACGGATTCCTATAATTTGAGCTTCGTATGTACTTGCTTCATCACTTTCTCGATCTTGTTTTGCTCAATCTCATGTAATTTTTCTGCTTCACTCTTTGCATATAACTGCCGTTGTTGTATAATAAGGAATGGAAATATATGTCGAGTTACCTTAAATGACTCGACCACAGGCTTACTTGGAAAGTTTTCTTTAATTACTTGACTTTCTCCCTCATATTCTCCTCCCTTTACCTTCTCATGTTCCTCCTCCTAGGTTTTACTGATGACCATGATACGCTCCTTTGGATTAGACTCGGTGTTGCTTGGAAGAGTTCTAGCATTCTAAGTAGACATTGCCTCCACTAATTGCCCTACTTGGACTTTTAGATTGTGTATGGATGAGGCATGGTTCTTCGTACCTTGCTCAAATTTGCTCTCGAACCTCCTATGTGCTTCCTCCATGCCTCCAATATTATCTAAAATCTTATCCAACTTTGATTCCATCAAGCTCACTTTATCTTGCTGAAAGCCCAATTGTCCCTGAGGCCTGAATTGTCCACTAGTGTTGTTCGACTAGGAGAAGTTCGGATGATTCTTCCACCCGGGGTTGTAAGTGTTGGAGTAGAGATTGTTACCCCCTCCTCATCCATATTGTGCCCCCATGTAGTTCACTTGCTCCTAGTTGTCTTCCTTCATTAGGTAGCAATCCACTGTGTTATAGTCTAACTATCCACAAAGCTCACACTTCAACTGTGCAGCCTTCACCTAAGCTGAGGATGATGCCTTCATGTTGTTTAGTTGTTGCATCAAGTTGTCAATCTTCGCTTGCATCTTTGTCATCTAATTGACTGCGATAATTCCCTTCTGCTCTCTAAAAGTAGCCGGTTGCCTTCCTTGCTCATTTGTCCACAAGCAACTGTTGCTCAAATTATAGGAGCAATAATTGAGAGAAAAGGGGGTTGCCTCTTGTCTGTAGGTTAACTCCATTGTAAAAAGTCTGCAGAAGGAATTCCTTGGGTAGGTTATGGTGTGGGCACTTCCTTTGTAGGTCCTTATATCTTTCCCACACTTCATAGATGGACTTCCCGTCACCTTGTTGGAAATTAGTGATTTCCTTTATAATCTTTATTTTCTTGGTCAGTAGGAAGTACTTGTCCAAGAAGGCACGCACAAACTGATCCCATGTCATAATGTTGGCTGGGCTCAGTGAATGACACTAAGCCTTCGCTCTATCTCTAAGTGTAAAGGGGAACAACCTAATTCTAATCGCATCCTCCAACATCTGATGATACCAAAAGGTATCACAGATCTCAAGGAAGTTAACAATGTGTGCGTTGGGATCCTCCTTCGCCAATCCGTAGAATTGTACGTTTTGTTGAAGCATATTGAGGAGGATCGATTTTATCTCGAGCGAGGTCACTTGAACTGGCAGCCTAGCCACTCTTTGGTTTGACGGGTTGAACCCTGGCCTCATGAGTCTATTAGGGTCCTTTGTTGCTGTTCTCGGTTTGCTTCCTGATCCATATTCCATTGAAATTCCTTAGCCATTGATGATATTCCTATCTCTTCTTCTTCTTCTCGCCGAGCTTTCCTAAAGGTTCATTATAATCGTGTGATATCTAAATCTAAAGTCTTTGTTGCACGGCTCGAACCTCTCGTGACTATTATGTTTATACAAGAGCACAATTCCTAAAATAAAAATTAAAGAATGAAAAAAAAATTAAAACTGATCTAAATGCCTTAAACTATAGAACTAAACTATCGCTTCCCCAGTAACGGCGCAAAAAACTTGATCGTAGGTTTAGGTGTCCTAAGTTTTACTATTTAAACCTTGATAATGCCGCAAGCGCACGGGTTGTTCGTGTAGTACCTAAGGTATTGATCCCACGAGGAGGGTTAATCTAGTCCTAAAATCTAAAATAGAACTAAAATGCAACAATCTAAAATAAACAAACAATGTAGAAAATTAATCAATCAAACAATCAATTCCGAGAACTAAATGTCGGAAATAATAAACAAGTAGCAAATCATATAGCCTAATCCAAAACCAACCTAGGAACTACCAATTGAGAGAAAAGGGGGTTTTTAATCCAAAATTACTGAAAATCTAATCAATTATGCAATTTTCAAGTTACCGAGTCGAAATGGTCCGAGACTGGATTACTCTCTCTTGAGTTATAATCTTTAAACCCAAATTAATAATCCCTAATTTAAATTATGGGATTATGATATCTCAATTCACAATTGAACCAAAACCTAAATTAGTTCTAAAATTGTCTATTAACTTATTGGGAACCTATGCTCGATCTCTCGTTACATGATTTCACCTGTTTGATTAAATTCTTATCTATTAATTTACCTAACTCTCGTTAGCCCAAATTGATGATATTCACTTGGCTAACTCTCTCAGTTTGTTGCCAAATTATTAAGAACAAATATTGAATCACACAATAACTCAAATAAGACACAATAAATCAAATTTCATAAATCTCAAGAATCAAATTTCGAAGGTGAGTTTAGAAAAAAACTAACATCCAACCTAACACATTCTCGACAATTATCTCAATTTCATACATCAAAAAACTGAAATAAATTGGAAAATATGCTTGGAACGGACTCGTGGAGGTAGCGACAGTAGGAAACTACCTATTTCGGGAAGTACTTCGCATCAAGCTTTTTCTCCGTGTCTCTCTTCCTTCATCTCCTTCCTCGACTCTCTTAATAGCTCTCTAGGGTTCTGAATTTGCTGATGTGAAAAACTCTATCCAAGGCTGCTCTTTCGATCTTGTAATGTTATTTTTATATCTTGGAAGCCTTAGGTTTAATCCGGGATTGAAATGGTATAAAAAATCTCGTGAAATCCAAGTATCTATATCAGCCTGACATAGGCTACGATCGTGGACCTGCCTGCCACGATCGTGGCCAACGCCTCCACCTTTCTATCACGATCGTGGCCCAAAGTGCACGATCGTGGCTTGGCACGTAGCTCTCTGTAACGATTGTAGCCTAAAGTGCACGATAGTGACCGGGTCCCTTTCAGCTTGCCTCTTTTTGTTATGATCGTGGCCTGTTGTGCCACGATCTGGGGCTATATTTTTAGCCCAAAACTCTCTGAAACTTCTTCGTTCTTTGCCTTTTACCCTAAAACACTAACAAAACCATCAACATACCTCAAAAATATAATATTTAAGCTCAAAGACTCATATTAACCCATAAAAACAATTAAACACATAAACTAACACAATTGAAACCTAAATACACACTAAACACTCAAAATAACACTAAATACTTAACAAATCAAACCCTAGAACACAATGGAAATCACAACTATCAATTATCTATGATTATTTCAAACTAGTTGAGTGATGAATAGGAGAGGAAGGTAGTAGAAGTTATAATGAGGAGGATGAAAGCGATAGGGTGGCCGATATCAGACATCTGAGGGATAAGTCCGAGTGTTTTGATGCATAGAATAAATGTCGGGGATGGATGTAAACTAGTAAGGGATAGGCAAAGTTGTTTGAATATGAATATATAGGAAGTTATAAAATAGGAAGTGATTAAGTTATTGGATGTAGGAATTATATACCCAATCTCAGACAGTGAATAGGTAAGCCTAATTTAGTGTGTACCAAATAAAGGCGGAACAATAGTGGTGGAAAATGAAAAAAGTGAGTTGTCATTGGTTGGAGATTTTGTATTGATTACAAGAAGCTCAACTCAGTAACAAAGAAGGACCACTTCCCACTGCCTTTTATAGACCAAATGATTAAGAAAGTTACAGGACATGCGTTCTCCTATTTCTTGGATGGGTATTTTATCTACAATCAAATATTCATTTATCCAGAGGATCAAGCTAAGACAACTTTCACATGTCCATATGGTACTTTTGCTTATAGACGGATGTCGTTCAGACTTTTCAATGCACCAGCTACATTTCGGTGATGTATGATGGCCATTTTTACTGACATGATTGAGGATTTTTTGGAGGTATTTATGGATGAATTTTTAGTATGTGGAGATTGCTTTGAGCAGTGTCTGACAAATTTGGATAAGGTTCTCCAACGGTGTGAAGAGGCCCATTTAGTATTAAATTGGGAAAAATGCCACTTCATGGTTAAGAAGGGAATAGTCTTGGGACACAAGAAATCTTGTAGAGGCATTGAAGTGGATAAGGCAAAAACTGAAGTCATCAATAAACTTCCTCCACCAAGTAATGTTTGAGGGATCTGAGCATTTTTAGGGCATGCCGAGTTCTATCTCCAATTCATAAACGATTTTTCTTTAATTGATAAACCCCTTACTTATTTGTTAGTTAAAGATGTTCCTTTCATTTTTGATAATGATTGTTTAGTTTCCTTTGACAAGTTAAAGAAGGTGTTGATGTTAGCACCAATGTTACAACCACCAGATTGGAGCTTGGCATTCGAGTTGATGTGCGATGCTAGCGATTACGCAATTAGGTGTGTTCTAGGGCAGCGTAAGGATAAGAAGTTGCATGCTATTCACTATGCCAATACAACTTTGACAGATTCTTAGATTAATTATACCACGACAGAAAAAAAAACTGTTAAATGTAGTTTTTTCTTGCGATAAATTCGGTTTTACTTACTTGGTTCAAAAGTGTTTGTGTATACAGATCATGCATCCCTGAAGTACCTTTTTCCCAAAAAGGATGCCAAGCCTCGGTTGATTAGGTGGATCTTACTCCTATAGGAATTCGATATCATGATCAAAGATAAAAAGGGAGCATAAAATTTCATTGTTGATCACCTGTCAAGATTGGAAGGAGGGGAATTAAGATTAAGAAGAAATCAATGAGCATTTCCTTGATGTGATGCTACTCTTGGTATAAGAATCAGACCATCCCTGGTATGCTGACATTGCAAATTACATTACAGGTGGTATCCTTCCCCTTAATTTAAATTACCAGCAGCATAAAAAGTTTAAACATGATTATAAGTAGTATATGTGGAAAGATCCACTTCTTTATAGAAATTGTGGATTGATTCAAAGATGTATTTCTAATAACAAAATTAATGCTATTTTAACTCACTGTCAAAATTTTTCTTATGCAGGACATTATAGAGCCAATAGGATAGTTGCAAGGGAGTTGGAGTGTGGATTTTATTGGCCAACATTGTTTAAGGACGCATAACATTGGGTAAAGAAGTGTGATATTGAAAAGGGATGAGATGCCAATGACTTCGATGCTGGAGGTCAAATTCTTTGATGGTTAGGGTCTGGATTTTATGGGACCATTTCTGTCCTCTTACGAAAAGAAATATATTTTGGTAAGTGTTGATTATGTATCGAAGTGGGTTGAGGTGATGGCGACACTAACAAATGATAGTAAAGTGGTACAGAAACTTTTAAAAAAGATTATCAATATATTTGGTGTTCCATGGGTGATTATCAATGACGGAGGTACCCACTTTTGCAACAATCTAGTTGAAGCATTATTGAAAAGATATGGAGTACAACACAGGATAGCTACACCTTACCACCCCCAGACTAGCGGTCAAGTAGAGGTTATGAATAGAGAATTAAAGAAAATCTTACAAAAGACTTTCAATAGTTCTAAGAAGGATTGGGGAATTAAATTAGATAATGCAGTATAGGCTTATAGGACAACTTTCAAGACCAGTATTGGGACAACGCCTTACAAACTGATTTATGGGAAAGCTTGTCATTTACCTGTGGAACTTGAGCATAAGGCCTATTGGGCTATCAAGGCCATAAATTGGGATTAGAAGGCAGATGGAGAAAAGAGGAAATTGTAGTTAAATGAGTTGGACAAATTAAGGCTGCAAGCTTATGTTAATGCCAGGTTCTTCAAGGAAAAGGTAAAGAGGTGGCTGATGCACACATCATGAAAAAGGAGTTCCATGAAGGTGATACGGTTTTACTCTTCAACTTTAGACTTCGGTTGTTTCCTGGAAAGTTAAAATCTAGATGGAGCAGATCTTTCACAGTAATTAATGCATTCCCATATGGAGTTATGGAGTTGCAAAATGAGCATAGAGAAACCTTCAGGGTGAATGGCCACCGTTGCAATCCCTACTATGGAGGATAAGTACCCACCAGCGAGAAAGAATATTTCTTAGACCCCGCCCATGACCAGAGAGTGATCAAAGTCTTGCTAATGACTTTAAAAACTAGCATGGGTTGTTTTTGTTTATGTTTGTTAGATGTTTATGTTTATATTTTATTTATGTTAGTTTTTGTTTTCTTTAACATAGGAAAAAAAGAAGTAAAGTGTGAGCTGTGAGGAATACGCGAGCCACCACCAACATGATCCTTGACACAAACACCAACAAGCTTTCTTAGAATTTTTTATTTATTCATTTATGATTATATATATATATTATGTGTGGTTGTTGTTTGTTGTGTATAACTTTAACACATTGAGGACAATGTGTTGTTCAAGTGTAAGGAAGTGGTAAGCAATTTGCATTGAATATTGCATGTCTTATTTAATTCCCTTTTTTTGCATAATTTTTCATGTTTTGTGTTAATGTGCCAAATTTTTTCAATTTTTGTGTGAAATTGTGTGACTGTGTGGATGTTTAGTGGCTGGAATTTTATATGAATTAGCTTAATTTTGAACAATGTTTTTGAACTGGTGATATGTGTTAACTTAGGAAGTTAGATTATAACTAGGTTTAACATAAACATATGTGTTGATTAGGATACGACAATTGGTTTTACACTTAATGTTGCTAATTCACATGTAGTTACTGTTAGAAGCCATTAAATCGGCAGACAATCTCATTTTCCCTTTCATGAAAATAATAAGTTAAAAGAAATGAAAAAAAGAAAAGAAAAGAGTGTGTGTTAATAACTATCCTACTGACCCAAAAAGGGTTAAGAATAGAGCTAGTAGCCGGTTGTGATCTAGTTGAGTAACCGGGGGCATTCATCACAAATGTTTGTCTTCACGTCAAAACGTTAGAATAGTGCTCCAACTAAGCTAGCTTAATAAATAAAAAAAATGGCCTAGTTAAGTAACCAGGGGCATTCATCGCCAATGTTTATCATCGCGTCAAAAGACTAAGTCAACATTGCAAAAAATAGAAAAAATGTGTGAGTAATAAAAACCTTACTGATCTGGTAAATTAGCTAAAAAATTTCATGAAAGGATAACTTAGATAGTTAACCATTTAAATGATCGATAATTGTAAATGCATGTCTATAAGTGACACAGATTTAAAATTGAGTTGTTTATATCTTGATCGATGTGTATTTTTACATTAAAGTACTTAGGCATAACAGAATAAGTCAATACATTGAACTTGTGGTATAACTATTATTTACAGTTAAATTGATTGCATAACATCTTGAGTTAGTAGCCATCAATTTTGATTGCATAACATTTCAAGTTAGAAGCCATCAATTTTGACATTGTATGCAAGTATGTTTTTGTGTATTTGTGTTCTTTAGATTATTTTTTTGTTTGATTTTGCTTGAGGACAAGAAAAAGTTTAAGTGTGAGGGAGTTGATAGGTGGCATTTGTACATACTTTTCTTAGGATAGTTTGTTAGTTAATTGTGAAAAATTGATTGTTGTTTACTTGTTTAGCTTATGTTTTGTCTTATTTTCATATAATTGTATGATTATGTATGAATGTATGTGAATATGCATGAATGTGTGTCAATTAGGTCTTTAAGATTAAGTTTTGCTTGAATTTTACATGACATTATTGTGCGTCTTTTTCTTACATTATGTTGGTATTAATTACATGTGTTTTAGGCAGGATTAAGTGATTAATTTTGTTGTTAATCAATAGGTTTGAAGCTGGTTTTGAGGGATGGAAGGATAGAAGAACCAAAGAGAAAGCAAGTCTTATGACCCAAAGGAAAGCTGGAATTTTCCTAGGCCAACCCATCACCAATGTTAAGCTTTCGCAAGATACAATTCTTATTGTATGTTTTTTGTTTTTGATTTAAAAGAAATAGGATAAAAAAAGTTTCAAATTTTTGAAATAACGGCCCAATTTGAATTACAAATCAATAAGATATAATGGATTGAAGTCAAGACAGAAAATAGAGTTTTCCGGAAAATTCCAGCTGGCAACTTCCTCCTTCCTACATCGTTTAAAGCATTGAATGGGGTATAAAACCTCAATTTTAAACCCTAGAAAGGATGAGGTCGTGCAATACATCCAAAGGAGAGAGAAGAACCCATTTTTTAGAGAAAAACCAAGATAATTCAAGGTGGAATCAAAGGATTTCAAGGAGACATAAAGCTGCCACCATAGAATTCCAGCTTTGCTCTTCAACATATAAGCCTTACTTCTTCTTTTTTCTTGCTTCTTTGTCATATTTTGTTGATTGAGAAAGATGTATGGATATGTTATGAACATGTTTGATGAGATTTATGGATTTCTAAGTAGTTATTATGGTTATTATTGCCTAAACTATGTAGTACCTCACTTTATTCAATGTTATGGATGTGTTTGATGTTTATGGTATATGGCTCAGCTCTCCATACTTAGCTCACATAGAGATATGGAGTTAAGAAATGTGTTAGTAAGTGCCATGAGAGTGGGCTTACACCAAGAATACTCCATATATCTAGTTACCTTGCCATTGGAGAAAGATCTTGAATGGAAAAGTGGTTGTCCAAAAATCTGTTCATATCCTTTTAATGGTTAACTGAAAAAAGAGAAGTGAGAGCTTACATAATTCATTTACTTCATTAAATAAGGCTTATTTAGTTCAAGTAATGAGATTTAAAGAACCAGGACATTAGGAAATTTTGGACTAAACATAATGAACATTGTTAAAGTGAGAAAATACATAGTTAGGTAATGAAAATCTTAAGTTGTTAAGTTTATACTTTGGTTCGCCATTTTCTAAATTTATGTTCTTACTTTTGTGACAACCCTAAAGTGTGTATGTATGACTAAATTTTATACTTTGTATCTTTCAAATCTAATTATTTGAGTTTCATGAACAAAACAAAATTTGGATCATTTCGGTGACTAACCAATCCCTGTGGGACGATACCTATCTATACTACGATTTTCGGTCTATATACTTGCAGGATAAGAGGTTTTAATTTAAAATTTGGAAAATTACCTATCATACCCCATACCCAAATTATTGCTCCTCTTATGTAGAGTTGCAATAGTAACATTAAGCACATGTTTGGAGGTGCACACTAGGATGTTATGATCCATGCACCACAACAGAAAAAGTTTCTTTATTGAGCACTTATTAGATTCTGATTTGTCAAAAACAATTTGACACATGAATTTATGAAATAACAAGTGCTTATGGGTTTGTATAATGTTGTTGTGGGCATTCTTAGCATTGAATCGCTCTAACCCAATGAGCTGTGAGCTCATTCTAATAGCGAGAAGCACGAAAATCATCATGCTAATCAATGATGGAAGATTTAGGGAACCCGTAAATATCACACATGATTTCAATGTTCATCTCATAAGTTTGTCCCTGCAACCTAAACCACATATCCTTAGGGTTACTAGGTTCGAAATGAAGGTAAGTGAATAATTCAAGAGTGAGCTCTTGGTAGACAGGATATTGGAAGTGTATAAACTTGGCCTACTGAATTCTTTATGCTAGATTCTCTACCCTGTCTCGCAATTCTAGCCTATTAAGTGTATCAAAATCAAAATATTTCGGGACTACTATTTGTTTAACATTAAGGGATTGGAAATGAATATTCTCCTCTATATATATTACGAAGGGTGCTCCAAAATTCGCCGCCTTGTTCCTTCGCCCTTAGCCTGAGACTTGATTTCGTCTCGATGATTGGTTACGCCTCGTTGACTACTTAATACGCGACATATTAGACTGCAAGTAGGTGGAAGTTGGAATAAATTGGAAATTTGGAATTTGGTTAGAGAGAAGTGAGAGTGTTTGGAGGTTTTAAACTTAGAGAGAGAAGTGAGAGTGTTTGGAGGTTCAAAACTTAGAGAGATAAAGTTAAAATGAAAGTGAGTGAAAAAATGAGGTATGAAGTGAATATTTAAGTTAAGGAAGGGTAAAATGGTAAAAATTTTAGCTAAAAATCACATGGATAATTTTACCCTGCCGTAGGCCACGATCGTGGCCTATATTAATTCCACTTATTTTCCAATTTTTCCTTCTTTTATCCTTCTACACATTCCAAGATCACTTCCTAACTCTTTTATAGCTTTTTCACCTCTCTTTTGCTTACTTCCTCGATCATCTAACTCATGGCGAAGTCCTATACCTTCCCGACCTTATTTAGAAATGAAATAACCAAACTACGAAATTCAAACTATCTAAATGTCAAAGGAAATAACACAAAATTAACAATCTATGGGTTGCCTCCTATACAATGCTTCTTTTAATGTTGGTAGCTCGGTGCTCTTCTTATGCTCAAGGTGGTTCAAATGAATCATGCAATGGTAGCGCAATCATCAATCTTACCATTTACATATGAGCTACCATGCCCTAGGTTCCACCTTCCTTCTGCTTCACCTTCCTTTGCTTTCTCCTCTGCGATCGTTTCTTTCTAAATGCATTCCCAAGATCCTCAATATCTTCCCATTTTTCTCGAGGTTTGGTTTCTTTAATTTTAGCTAAAAGTAAGGGAGAACTATTGTCATTCTTCAACACAGTGAAGGTTATTTGATGCTCTTTGACCCTCAAAGTTAGTTTATCAATGTCAATTACTGAGCAAGCAGTAGCCAAGAATGGTTGTCCAAGGACCATAAGGGTTTCCACATCTTCTCCAATATCTAATACAAGGAAGTATATGGGGAAGGTAAATTTATTGATTTGTAATTGCACATCCTTAATAATACCCTTCGGCCGATAAACTATTTTGTCCGCCGTATTCACTGGTAGTGGGCTCTAACTCTTCTAACCCCAATTTTTGACTAAAGGTATAAGGCATCATGTTAATACTTGCAACCAAATCTGTGAATGCCCTGTCTATTTTAACTCCACTGATACTGCAAGGAATGTAAAAATCCTTTAGGTCCTTTTTCTTCTGTGCTATATTGGGGTTTTCTTCTGCTATGAGCTCCTTAATCTTCTTCTTGATTAATTCCCTTACAATAATTAAGAGAAATGTTGTCACAGGTATGTATGAGGGAGTTTGTCACACCGTTGACTTGTATAGTCACGGGGTGACACCATATATATGATTAATTAAGTTAATTCCATGCATTGTTCACGTCCCATTTCATTCTTTCATACATAATTCTTTTAATTTTTCATGCAACATTCATAAGATAATCCAATTAACATTCACGCTATATTCACACCAATTTCACTCAATTCATCTCACATTTGGATCAAAACATATTGTAAAAAAAATCAAGATATGAATGCAAGAAAAATCAATAAAAAATAGACGCAACAATTCCCCTACACTTAAACTATGCTTATCCCTAAGCAAAATAAAGATCATTAGATTATACAAGAACAAACAATGAAAACAACGATTTTCCCATATAATGTTCAAAGATATCAACGATCATTTCAATAAACACAACCTGAGAACTTGAAACTCATAATACTCCGTGAACAGACTATTCTCCATATGCTTAGCCAAAATCAACAAGTACTTCAATTCAAAGAACCATCAACAAGTGTGATAGATGCTCACTCCACTCTTCATCCTCTCAACCATTCAAAGGTAGGATATATTCAGTCATAATTCATTTCATCTAAGGAATTTACTAGAGGCTTGCTTACTAATCCAATCTCCACTACTCACATTAAACACAAATCAATCTAAAGGTCTTTAATTTGGTTGTAATGGGGCAGAGCTAAGGGTAGGAAAAGGAAAATCACAGTTTAAAACCATAGAACAAATTGAACATTTAAAATAATACAGAACCATAAGGCATAAAACACTTAATTCTTTTCTCTCAATAAACAAGATTAGCTCTCCCCACCCATCTCTCTCTCTCTTTATCTCTCTTTTTTTGTGCCGCTCCTTTTTTTCATTTTTCTTGTTATCTTCTAATCCTTCCTTTTCTTTTCTATTTCTTTTTTCTTTTTCTTTTTTATTTGTAATAATGAGATCAACTTTAGAAGGGGTAAAATGTAGAGGAGAGATACAAATTATTACAACCATACCCATTCCTAACTCAAAAGCTAACTATATTCTATAATTCCCCCTTACTTATTCAAACAATTATTCCCTAAACTCAATCATAACCATTCAAATGCTCAACTTGCCTTATGGTAGGTTTAATAAAGAGGATAAATAATTAAGGTAAAGGCTCATATTTTTTAGGTTTAAAGAAAGAAAAGGTTCCATGTTAAGCTCATAAGGGCTCTTTAAGGGTAACATTATGGTGGCTTTTTAAGCAAAGGGGGTATCCTAATTGCCTTCATCATTTCAACGTTTGCATAAGATTATGTGATCTCAACTAGTATTTGAAAGTAGATCCTAGAATTCCTTAATCATGAAAGAACAATCTTAGAAAAGAATACTTGAATTTAGTGTTAAATATTTCAAAAGGCTCAAATTCTTACAAAAGAAAAGGTGTCATTCATCTATCACAACAAGCTAATATGCTTTTAATCAAAATCCAAGTTAATCAGTCTAAGCATGCAAGTATACTCATTCCCTCATATTATGCATTTCTAATCCCGATCGAGTTTATTTCATGACCATGCATCTCTAACTATTAAATGGGAAAAACAATCACACAATCACAAAAAATATTAATTAATTTTTTTTAACTAAGACCCCCTACTTAAATATCATATTGTCCCCAATGTGATAGGAAAATAATAGAGGGATGTAAGATGCAAAGGAACATAAATAAGGACAAGCATTAAAACTAAAAGAAATTAAACCAACAAGAAAAAAAAGAAAAAAAAGATAGAAATACGATACTAATATGGGGGTGGTGATTGTCCGAAGCGAGCATTCAAATTGGATATGAAGTTCTCGATCTCCGCCATGTTAGCCTCAATGTTGTGGATCCGCTTATTTTCTTGTTGTTCAAACTATCTAGTTTAAGTTACATGCTCTGTGAATTGGGCTTGAAATGTACTAAATTGAGTGAAAAGTGACTGGTAACCCTTGAAAGTAGTTGGAGAAGAAATAGCCATTTCTTTAGTGGGCAGAACATCAGCTTCTTATTCAACTTCAATATCCGCATTGCTAGCGCGCTTGCTTCTTGAAGCTTCTTTCGTATCATCATTGACAAGAACATAACGATCACCTTACTGCCTGACAACCTTCATAAACACCAGGGATTGCAATTCGAGACTGGAGTTGCCTAAGACTAATTGTATCGTTGTTCTCCTGGCTAGTAAGCCTAGATGTTTCGGAATTTGGGTCACGAACGCTCCAACTACTATTTTTCCTGCACTAGCTTTAAACACATCCATTAAATGCATACGTAACCACATACTAGCATTAAAGGGCTTACAATGCACCATTCACCACAAAACAAACAATTCAGCTTTAGAAACTGCTCCTTAACTATCTCCCCTACCGAATAAAGTGGAAGTTAGAAATCGATGGATATATCAAAGGGTCGGATCCACTAAGGTAGATGATTTGGACTAACTTGTGGAAAATACCTTTCTAGAATTGCTTATTTAGGTCTAAAATTCTCTAGCCCTAAAATCCTCATGATAGCCATATAAATCACGATGTGGAAATCCAAAAATATTATTGAGCACATCCAAAGTAATCACATGCGGCTTATTCATCAATCAAAATTGTAGACTACTTACAATGTTAGTATCGTCATGGACCACTTTTAAAGTACTTATAAATTCTAAAGTCAATTCCATTGAATTTTTCTGAAATTCAGAAAATCTATCCCATCCTACATTATGCAACAACTCACGAACTCGATTAACTATTCTTAATTCCATAATAACTCTAGAATTCACAAATATATTAGGAATAATTTAATGGTTCTTAAGAATTGCATACCTTTATTGGCTCTCTCTAGTATGAAATAGAAGGCACAGGATACCTGAAGTTGACGTATCAAGTGGTGAAGAGCATGAAGTTGCCGGGAATGTCATCCTTAGACCCATAACTATCGGTGTTGGTGTGGATCGTAGGTATAACTATGGTTAGGTGAGATAAAGTCATGGGTGTGTAGTTGGGTGGGTGTGAGAAAGTCACAGGTGTGAAGGTGGTTGGGTGTGAAAGTCGTTGGTGATGCTTATAGTGTAGACTGTGTTGGCACAAATGCAGGTTGAAGAAGATGGAGTCGGCAACACCCCAAGAGAGAAACAGATGGTGTAGACTACATTGGCATAAATGAACCAGGTTAAAGAAGATGGAGACGGAAATGCACACAGATCTAGAAGAAATAAAAAGGAAGATGAGCAACAACTAGGGTATGGGGGTATTTAAAGAGGGCGGTAGGAGAGTCATAGGCATGACTTTAATTCAGTGACCTTTTTTTTAATTTATAAAGATAACAAAAATAAATAATAAACACATAAAGAGTCATGTAGCAGGAATAAAAATAGTTAAAAAATAAGATAAAAATTATATGGGTTGCCTCCCATTAAGAGCTTCTTTAATGTCTTGTAGCTGGACGACCCAATAGTTATGCTCGAAGTGGATCACTCAAATTGATAGATTCTACAGCTTTCTTCTCAATTGATCCTTCCAAATATTGTTTCACTTGATAGCCATTCACCTTAAAGGTTTCCTTCGTTCATGAGTTTTCCAATTCCACGGCTCTATATGGAAAGAGCTTGATTACTTCGAGTGGCCCATTCCACCTTGATTTCAACTTGCATGGAAACAAATGCAATCGAGAATTATACAATAGAGCTTTCATTACAAGTGTGAGGGACTTACCTACAAGACCCTTATCATAAAGGTGTTTTGTTCTTTCCTTGTAAATTTTGGAATTCTTGTAAGCCTCACTCCGAGGTTCATCTAATTTTGAAATTTACAGTAAACGCTCCCGTCCTCCATCATCCAGATTTAGGTTCACCGTTTTGATTACCTACAGTGCCTTATGCTCAATCTCAACCGGTAAATGGCAGGCATTCCCGAGAACAAGCTGATAAGGGCTCATTTCAAAGACAGTTTTGTAAGCTGTGCGATATGCCCATAGTACATCTTTTAACATTGTTAACTAATCCTTCCATAATGGGCGCTCAATCTTCTCCAAAATCCCCTTAATCTATTTCTTATTTGTTTCCACTTGTCTAGAAGTTTGTGGATGGTAGGGAGTCACCACCTTGTGAGTTATGGCAAATTTCTTCTTGAACTTCTTAAAAAGCTTATTGCAAAAACGACTTCCTGCATCACTTATGATTGCGCGTGAATCTTAAACCTGCTAAAAATATTTTCCTTCATAATATAACAATAACATTAGCATCATTAGTTTTGGTGGGTATTACTTCTACCTATTTAGACAAGTAATCAACTACAACAAGTATACATTTAAATCCATAAGATTTAGGAAACGAACCTATAAAATCAACACCCCAAACATCAAATAATTCAACAGTCAATTGGTTAGTTAGGGGCATTTCATTTCTTCTACTTATATTTCCAATTTGTTGGCATTTATCACATTTTAAGCAGAAGAAATGAGCATCCTTAAACAAAGTTGGCCAATACAAACCATTTAGAAGAACCTTAGAAGTAGTTTTCCACCTCAAAAATGGTCTCCATATTGGAGCTCATGGAAAAAGGTCAAGACACTTACCTGCACTTCTTCTGGAATGCACCTTCAAATGATTTCATCCTTATAAATCTGATAGAGGTATGGATCCTCCCAAAAGTAGTACCTGCTTAAATGAAGGAATCTCTTAAGTGAAGGAATCTTTTCCTTTCCTGAAAGGTCATGTTAGGTCTCAAAACGCCATATGTAAGATAATTCACATAGTCAGCATACCAAGGCACTTTACTAACAACAAATAACTACTCATCAAGAAAGTTCTCAGCAATTACATAATTCTTTTATTGTTTAAGAGTTTCCAAGTTAGGAGTTATTCTAGACAAATGATCCACAACAACATTATTACTCCCTCTTTTATCTTTTATTTCCACATCAAACTCTTGTAACAATAAAATTCATCTAATTAACCATGATTTTGAATGCATTTTGGTCAAAAGATATCTTTGCATGATTAGAATTGATTATAATCTTTGACCCTAACAAATAAGGTCTAAATTTTTCCAATGAAAAAATCACAGCTAGCAATTCTTTCTCAGTGGTTATGTAATTTAGTTATGCATCACCCAAATTTAAGCTACCATAATAAATTAGACGCAAAGATTTCTTAACTTTTTAGCCCAAAATAGCTCCCACAATAAAATAAAAACCATCAAACATAATTTTAAAAGGTAAAGATCAATTTTTCTTTGAGACATTAAAGGCATTAAGGCATTCCTCATTAAAAACAAAATGGACATCTTTTAATAACAATTGGCATAAAGGATGAATTTTCTTTGAAAATTTTTTGATGAACCTCCTATAAAATCCATCATGTCCTAAAAACTTTGGATACCTTTGACAGAAATAGGTGGCGGAAGTTTTTATTTAACTTTAATTTTAGCCTTATCAACCTCAATTCCCCCTTTTGATATAACATGACCTAATACTATCTTTTGTTTTACCATAAAATGACTCTTTTCCTTACTTAAATTCCAGTTGCATTCAATACATCTTTCAAGCATATGAGTTAGCTTATTTAGACAATCATCAAAAGAAGAACCAAAGACTAAGAAATCATCTATAAATACCTCGATAAAGTCCTCGATCATGTATGAGAAAATGGAAAACATGCACCTTTAAATTGTTACAGGTGCGTTACACAGCTCGAATGGCATCCTCCTGAAAGAAAATGTCCCAAATGGATAAGTGAATGTCATCTTTGCTTAATCCTCAGGTGCAATTGGTATTTGGTAATAACTTGATAGACCATCAAGCATGTCCAGAAAGTTTATCCAACATTTGATCAATAAAAGGGAGAGGAAAATGGTCCTTTTTGGTCACCGTATTTAGTTTCTAATAATCAATACACATTCTCCATCTAGTGATAGTCCTAGTAGGCACTAACTCATTCTTATCATTTTGAATAACAGGAATACCATACTTTTTCGGAAGCACATGCACTTAATATCTGCAATTGGATAAATCACTCCCTCATCAAGCAGTTTCAAAACTTCCTTCTTAACTAACTCCCACATATTAGGATTTAGTCATTTTTGGGTCTCTCTCACTGGTTTAGCCCCCTCTTCTATAATAACCCTATGCATGCACAGGGAGGGACTAATTCCCTTAATGTCACTCAAACTCCATCCTAGGCCTTTTTCAATCTTTTCATCTCACTTAAAGTTCTTTCTTCTTGATTAGCATCCAAAGTAGATGCAAGAATGGCTGGATATGTTTCCCCGTCAACTAAAAATAGATACTTTAAACTCTCAGGTAACTCTTACAGCTCTACTTTTAGTGGGTTTGCATTCTTCTCTTCATTAGTGGCTGCTTTTAAGAATTTGCTAAACTCTCCTCCTATGACATCATCTAGTAATTGACAGTACTTGTCAAACTCTTTAACCAAGCCTAACTCCCTTGTTTCTTCTTTTTATAAGGCAAAATCAAAATCTGGAGCATTAATTTGATCAACAAGAGGACACTCCTGATAAACAACAGTAGTATGGATAGGTTTAACATTAAAGATTGAAAATACTACTGTTTCTCCTAAGACAGTCATAGTTAATTTCCAATACTTCACATCAATCGAAGTGTTGGTGGTGGCTATAAAAGGTCTCCCAAGGAGTATAGGGTGCTCCTTCAATTCCCCCATATCTAAAACCACAAAGTCTACGAGTATAATCAATCCTCTAACCTTCACTGACACGTCTTCCATTATTCCTTTAGGAGAATGGATTGACCTATCAGTTAATTGCAAGCATATGTTGGTAGTCTTAATTTTCTTAAATATTTCACATAAATAGAAGGAGGCATTAGGTTTATACTTGATACTAGGTCAAGCATACCCTTAACCTCCTCACCATTACCTATTGATACCTTCATAATGAAACTCCCTGGATCTTTCAATTTTTGTAGTAATTGCTGCTGAAGGATTACACTTGCTACTTCTAAAACTATCACATTTTTATGTGGTGCAAACTTCTGTTTTTGATGCTTAGTTCCTTGAAGAACTTTATGTAAGCTGGAATGTTCTTGATCACATCTAACAATGGTAGATTAATATTAACTTTAGAAAGAATGTTATAAAGATCAAAAAATTGCTCATCTTGTTTCGAGTCCTTAATGCAGCTTGGATATGGAACTGATGGTCTATAAGGATCAGTCACCCTATACAGTCTTAGTCCTTCATCACCCTTGGTTGCATGCCTAAGTTTTTTACTAAATGTGACTTGAAGAGTCGTTCCCATTGCTTTCCTCATTTTCCCCATCTTTTCCTTCGATAAGGCTCTCCTTTTCTTGATTACCTACATCAGATATGTTAAAAGGAATCTCAACAAATTATCAATCACCTTACCACTTTTTAGAATCATAACGGTCTTGATTTGTTCAAGCTGATTAGGAAACTTTTCTTTTTGATTACCTTGCATTTGATTAGTGAATTTCCCTACTTGAGTCTTAACTCGTTTTAAAGAAGCTTCCAATGAATCAAATCTCTTGTTGTTCATCTCTTGATTCTGAGCGGTCGCTTGGATGAAAGCATTCAGGCTTTCTTCCAAAAAAGGCTTTCTCGGTATGTTCTGACTTAAAGATTGCCCTTGGAACTGATTCTACCTTTGAAAATTTTGATATGGTGGTTAGGGATGCACTGGTGGATAGTTGGTGTTCTAAGAGAAATTAGGTTGGTTTTTCCAACTAGGATTGTAGGTGTTTGAATATGGACCATTAAGTACCCTCAATTGAAAACCATTAAGAGAATTTGCTTGGTCTTCCTCACTTACAAAATATTCAAAAGAATACGAACAAACATTAACTGCATGACCAAAAGTTCCATCCACATCACATACCTTATGTTTCGGAGCATATTGGGATTGTCTTATGGTTAGCATTTTCACATGCTTTGTGAGCTCTGCCAATTGCATAGCCATTTCTTAGTTCAAGTTCACTTTATGAACTCCAAATTTTCTTCCTCTCACACTCATTTGTTGAGAATTTGCCATTTTGAAGATTTTATATGTTTCTTCGACAGTCTTCTCTCCCACAGCTCCTCCTGCTTCATTGTCCACCGTGTACTGACATTGTTGTGTCGATCCATCATAAAAGAACTGGTTCTGCATGTGAAGTGGAAAGTGATGGTATGGAAATTTTATTAGCAGAATTTAAAAGTGTTTCCATGCCTCATAGAATGGCTCTCCCTCTATATGAGTGAAGGTAACTATCTTTGTCTGTAACTTAAAAGTCTTCTAATGGGAATAGAATTTGATGAAAGCATCAACCATGCCTTGCCGCAATCCTTCAATATGTATGGGAAACATCTCATTCTGAGTTGATCTTCTTTTAATCCATCTAAATGAAATGTCTGGAGAGTGGTATAGAACTCTGGAATGAAGTTTAAAGGGTCTTCATTGGGAACCCTATAGAAAGATGGCAGCATGTTGTAGTGGATGCTTTTCTATTTATAGTTTCTGGCTATATCTCCTAAACATATGCATGAAGTGGCAGTACCAATTACTGATCTGGCATACTCCTTCATTACTGGCTACCTTTCACCCATCTCTTGATCTTCAATCTTGGGTTCCTTGAGATTGTCTTCAAATTTCCTTTGAGGTCCTCTTATTTGATGCACGTTATTAATAAAAGGGGTGAGTTCACTTTCCCAAGATCTCTTTCCTTCTATAAACAAATAAAGACAACAATAAATTAGTAATGAAACTACTAAAACAACTCAATGAAAAAACATGACAAAAATGTTTACATGAACAAACAAAACAATTAACAAAGCAATCAAAATTAAATTAAGTGCAAACATTAAACACCTCCCTAAAAATAGTGTAAAAAACTTATTGTGCCAAAATAAGTTCTAAAAGTACCTAGGCTATCTTACTCGTAAGTATATGAGGTAGTTGTAGTTCATTACCTAGGGTCATCTCCCATGAAGGTGAAATTGGTCCACTCAAATTAATCTTGAATTAAAAAAAAACAAATGCAATCCTAAACACTCTAACCCAACTTGTTGAGTAAAGGCTTTTAAGAAAATCATAAAATTAAACTGAAAAGTAAACTGATTTAACTGGGAGCAAAAATGGATTGATAAATCGATGATGGAAACTCTTGAGAATTAATTTCACTAATTTAACATCCTATGTTTGATTAAAGGGAAACGATTAGATAATTGTCTAACTAAAATTAACAGTTAAGTTATAAGATCAACTCAAATAATAAACTAAATCTAACTTTTGTATTTAATAAGTTATCATCCAAATTAATTATGAAAACCTAACTAATAATTACCACTTAAGTTAATATATTTCTAATTCTTAATCTAAGCATCTATAGTTTCTCATTCCATATTAAACTTCTTTTCTTGATCCTTCGTTTAATACCAAAATGATACAAAGTTTGGTTAACAGTAACTCAATTATACATATTTTATTAGATTGCCTATGGGCCGGGAAATCACAATACTCAGCGAAATGGACCATAGGACTTCGTGTCTTATGCCTTGGTTAGCCGAAACTACACAACAAGAAGTATAACTAAAATTTCATAACATGTACGAAATTACCTCTTGATGTGGATTGGTATTTGTTTTTAGATTTGTAGACGCTGCAGCACGCGAACGTCCTCTACCGGTATCCATATGAGGATGAACGATCTGATCAGCAGAGAATGTGTGCTAGCACGTCCTAAGACACTTTAGAATGCCGCACAATTTTTCTCTTGGAAAAAAAACGAACGACTAGGTATAGGTGGCTAGGGTTTTTCGTATGTCTTCTAATGAGACATAAGTTCTCTATTTGTAGAGAAACCCTAGTTTCTATTCCTATTAGGAATAAAAATATCATAATCCTAAACCCATTAGGATTATGGAAGCCTAATAAGTTTCAACCCATATTATATCTCATATAATAAAAGCCTGACAACTTAATTCAATCTAACCCAATAAATATATCCACATATATTTA
>JAOQMS010000178.1:18821675-18834128 GCA_027563885.1 Erythroxylum longipes
TGCTATTTTTTTTTAGAATTAGCCCCTAACATCTTAAAGATTTCATATGTTTCTTTGGAAGTCTTCTCTCCCACAGCTCCTCCTGCTGCATTATCCACCATGTACTAACACTTTTATGTCAATCCATCATAAAAGAATTGGTTCTGTATGTGAAGTGGAAAATGATGGTGTGCACACTATATTAGTAAGATTTTGAAGCATTCCACGCTTCATGGAATGGCTCTCCCTCCATCTGAGTGAAGGTAGATATCTTTGTCAGCAACTCAGACGTCTTTTCTTATGGAATAGAATTTTCCCATGAATTTGTCATATACCTCCTCCCATGTAGATAATTAATCAAATGGAAGGGTCATCAACCATGCCTTGGCTTGATCTTCCAATTTGTATAGGAAGCATCTCATTTTGAATTGATCTTCATTTAAGCCATCCAAAGGGAATGTCTAGAGAGTGATATAGAATTCCCTAATAAAGTTTCAAGGGTCTTTATTAGGAACCCTATAAAAAGATGGCAGCATGTTATAGTGGATGCTCTTCAATTCATATTTTTTGGATGCCTCTCCCAAACGTATGCATAAAGTGGCAATACCAATTACTTGTCTGGCATACTCCTTCATTACTGGATACCTTTGAACCATCTCTCGATCTTCAGTCAGTTCATTAAAATTGTCTTTAAATTCCCTTTGAGGTACTTTTATCCGATACACGTTATCAATAAAAGGAATGAGTTCATTTTCCTACAATCTCCTTCCTCACATAAACAAAATAAAGAAAACATTGAATTAGTAACAAAAACTGCTAAAACAATTCAATGAAATAACACAAAAAATGTATGCATGAAAAGACAAAATGATTAAAACTAATTTAAGTCTAAACACTAAACATCTCCCTAGTAACGACATCAAAAACTTGTTGTGCCAAACTAAATTCTAAGAAAAACTAAACTATCCTACTCGTAAGTATACAAGGTAATTGTAGTCGAATACCTAGGGATGTCTCTCAAGGAGGTGAAATTGGTTCACTCAAATTAACCTTGAGTAAAAATAGAAACAAATGCAATCCTAAACACTCTATTCCAATTTGTTGAGTAAAAGGCTTTAAAGAAAATAAGCAATTAAACTGAAGAGAAAAGCGATTTAATTAAAAGCAAGAATGATTTGATCAATCGGTGTGGAAACTCTTGAAAAATTAACTTCATTAATTTAATCTCCTATGCATGACTACGCAGAATTAATTGGAAAACTGTCTTGTTAAAAGTAACAATATCAATTAAAATAATAAACTAAATCTAACTTCCGCATTTGACAAGCTTGTCATCGAAATCAATTATGTAAACCCAACTAATAATTATCCACTTAAGTTAATATATTTCTAATCCATAACTTAAACGTCTATAGTTTCTTGTTCTAATATTAAACCTCTTCTCTCAATCCTTCATTTAATACCAAAATGATGCAAAAGGTTGGCCACACTATTACATCCAATAAGCTTAGAAACTATAGCAAATAATAATAAAACAAAATAGTCTCTTCATTATGCATAAGTGACTAAATTAGCCACATTAATTCTCAAGATGGAGTAATAAGCCTACCATGGAATAAACAAAGTTCATCATCTTCATATGCTTCAATCCCATAGTTAATAGTAATAGCGAAGACTTAAAGTAATAAATAGTAAGTAACCAAAATGGACTATCAAACTCTAACAAAGGAAAGTAGGTTTAATAGACCAAAGAATAAGGAGTTCAATAACAGTAGCAGAGATGAAAAACGAATGATCAAACTAAAGTGAACTCTTAGATGAGGAAGCTGGCAGTGGATCTCCTGCCCAGCTTAACTTTCTAACGTCGACTCTCGCCTTCTAGCTCTGCTCTATTCCTCATGTGACTACTCTCTGTTATGTTTTTCTTTTTTTCTCTACCTCCACCTCTCAGTTTTTTTCTCTTTTTTCAACCTTTGCTTTTCTATTTTATCTGAAAGACTAGGTTCAGGTTTTATTTTAATCCCATTGTCACCAGCATGCCTACTTGTAACTATAAAAGTGACTGTAAAAGAATTGTTATGCTCGTGAGTATGGAAATTGAGGATGTGAATCCCTATGATAAGGGTTGTCAAAGGTGTGACACCTTAGTCACACCATTTTCATGCAAAATTTCTTTGTTTTTCATATAGCATTCACAAAACAGTCAATTCAACATCATGTAACATTCATGCCATTTTCACTCAATTCAATTAAAATTTAGATTAAAACACAGTAATTTGCTTCCAAAATTAAAATATAAAGGCTTGCAAACTCAATAGAAATTAGACACAACAGCATACACAGTAGAAATTGTTATGAGCCTTTTGGTTTTCTTTATCTTCACCTCATAATGAATGATCTGGATTGAACATTTCCAATTATTTAAGTCTAGTTTTGATGGGTTAAACCCTGTGATAAATCTTCCATTGATATGGCTTGCATGGTTCGACACCAGTTTCCAGTCTTTCCCTAGGAGCCACATGAATTTCTCAAACTACTTCTTTTTTATTTTAGCTTCTAGTAAACCAAAAAATCTACTAAGCTACTACTAATGAAATCTCTTACAAGTAGCTGTTTATTCAAGATATTATGCCCTCTTACATTCCATATTACTAACTTCATCACTTTTTCTTTTTGTCTGACTTTTTCCTCTAGGTTTTTCTGCCTACACTATAGGAGATTGCTTTTGAGTTTGGCTTGGTACCTAAAGTTTCTTCTTTCTGCATCAAGGGAGCTCTGACTGCTTCTTTTAGACTTTGCTCCTTATCATTTTTATTAGGAGTGTTCTTCTCTTCTCTAGCTTGGAGTTGATCATTTTGTTCTACAAGTGATTCCTTACTTTCTTCTGGAATCTCCACCAATTGTTTTGCATCTATCTCCTTTTTCTTATTCTCATCTTAGTTTTCCTTTTTCTTCCAAATATACTTATCCTCTTTGATTTTTGGTTTCCATATATAAGTTACCCTTATTAAGTCTTCTTTAAGGGTCCCCTCTTCCTTTAGTTTCATAATTTTAAGAGATTTAGATAATTTCTTGGTGATATCCTTATCTATATACACCTTTATAAACAAAATTCTCTTCATCATAGTTGTGTTTTCATCCATTCATAGGCGCTTACCTATTTTACTTGCTATATGACTCATTCCCTTTGCTGATTAATACTCTAAGGGGACTTTGTCAAAGTTCACCTATAAAGGAATTGTTTTCCAACTTGTTTCTATCTAAAGTTACTTTAGGATGCTACTTTTAAGCATAGTTGGGACCTACATCTATTATTCTTTTTGCATTCTCCTCTGAGTTATATTTTATTACAAACAAATCATCTTTAATAACCATCATATTTACCAATCCTATATTCCTCTAAGCTGTAAAAACCCATTTATGTACGACTAGAAAATCCAACCAAAGATGAACTTCATTTCATAACTCCCTGCTTCAGTACTTCCATAGGTGCCTGTATTGGGTCTTCATTATTCATCTCTATATATCTAAGCTTTCCTATATTCCCTGGATCTCCAACTATCAAACTTCAAGTTGTCTTGTGATTGCTAGGTTCTTGGTTTCTCCTTTCTATAGCTCCTTTAAATAGGGGGCAATTAGCTGGATAGTCTAAAAGGGTTTGTGTTACGATAGAAGGATTACTTTGTGATTTGGTTTGAGAGCCTATTTAAGGTTTATCTTGGTTTATAGTAGTTTCTGTTAGGTTAATATATCCAGATCACTTACATGGCCATATAAGTGACCATGTATGTCCCAATAACCCTAAATTTCACTTTAAAAGGAAGTGAACGGTGGTAAATTAGAGAGAGCCAACCTTTACAGTGGATTCTAAACATAAAGAACATAGAGAAGGGAAGATCTTGATTAAGGAACATGAAGAACCTGAATAATTTATTAAGAGATCCAATAGATTACAACATGAAGCCTCAAACCTCAAAATTACAAGCACATTCAATAGAAGAAAAGGGGAGATTTAGAATTATGATTCCTTCGTTTTGTATTCAATTTTCTTCCTATTTATCTATAATTTCATTTTATATTATGTATAAATAATCATTTTTAGGGTCTAGGTGTGATGAACCCTAGTTGGGATAAAAATATTTCTTGATTCTTGTATTTAATGCAATTATTTTTATTAATTTATTGTGATTCAATTATGTGTTTTATGCATGTTATAATAAATCTAGAATATTAATGCATGATTTGAATTCATATCATTGAGATTGTGAAATACTTTTTATGAATAAATCTAACATGATTGAAAGAGTTGATTGAAAACCTTAAGATAGGTCAACATAAATCCTCTAGATTAGGGACAAACGTAATAGCAGAATTCATAAATATATAATGCAATCCTAAGAACCTTAACTAAAAATATTTCAGTTAATCAACCTATAGATTAGTTTTTAGTATTCTTGAGGGAGTTATTAACATAAGATAGGAATTTCCACAGTCCAATAATCAATAAAATAATTGCATGATAAAAGGTTAATTAATTAATGATTTTTTAGGGGGATTCATCACCTAGACAATAATGTTTGATATTCCTCAGTCTTCTGCATTCATTATCATTTCCAATTTTAGTTTATTTGTTTAAGTTTTATTTTTAATTAAAAACTAAACATCCAATTCGTAGGCTGATGATAGGATAAAGGTAAAAACTATTAACTATTGTCCTATGCTAGCTACAACTACGTCATGCACTTATGGTTAATTTAATATTAATATAACACATAAAAGTATATCAATTACAGTGTCCCTCAATCTTGTTTCAGTCTTTGAAAATCACAAAGAAACACGGCCTTAGAGAGCTACAAGGTCACCCACATAGTCGAGTAGACTTATATGGTTGTGTTCTTCATCAGCATGGGTCCTTTTAAAATAACTTCAATTCTTCCATTTTTTTTCCCTTATTTCACCTTAGTTCTTCTTTCTTTAATACATAAAGGCAAATAAGACCTATAAACATAATAAAAACAAGATAAGTGCCAAAAACAATACAAATTCTCAAATAAATAAGAAAAATACATTAAATATGAAATTAGAAATATATTATATTTAGCAATTATCAATTCCCCCTAGTATTATCTTTGTACTTATGATTCAATAAACTTGAAAGGTCTTTAATATTTAGGCTGAAGAAATTTCTAGATTAAAAAATAGCTCTACCTCAAGTTATGACTTTTTATTCTTAATTTGGTTAATCTCTATCTTTTTCTAATAAAACGTAAAGAATGTATTAATTTGTATGAAATTTCCTACGAAGTTTAATCCTAAAACTAGAGCATTTATGTAAGTCTATCTCTAGCACCTAATACAACTTCTAATATCTAAATCATGATATAATCACATACAAGTTCTCTCGAATAGTTCACTTGAAAATTAAAATAAAATTAATTAGCAGCTTTAATTAAATCCATTTAAAATATCCAAAGATATTTCATAAAGATACTTTATATTTTAATATCAAGACTTTTGAACAAGACATGGACTTAGACATGCCTATCTCTGTGGCCATAGATCGCACTGCATCTTTTCTTTAGGAAGACGTAAGTTGGGACACAATCATTTCTTAAGTTGTATTTCTCTTTTAAAAAATTTTGTTCCTTTTAATCTCACTTATGCTTGTGTATTTAGCTATATCTTCATCTCCAAGTTGTTCAAGACAAATATAGGATGGCACAAGGCTATGTTAAGCTAAGTTTGGTATTTTTTATGTTTTCACTTGTAATTTTCTCTAGTTCTTGATAAATCTCATCTTAAAGCAATATATTCTCAATTACCTAAAAGTATAATGTAAATTATATAAACCAAAATAATTTTAATATAAAATAAATCAAAATATTAATGAAATGTATATTCGTTTCATATTCATCGATCTTATATAAGTTAAATCTTTTACAAAAAAAATTCCTCGATTGAATTTATGTATAAAACACTTAACCTCCTTATAAAATTTCTTTATTCTTGAACATCAAATTATCTATATTTCATTTGGGTAACAAATATATCTGATGATGCATATTATGCTTTAGAGATACGTAAACATTTAATAAAAATTGCAGATTACCTAATGAAAGCTTGAAAGTTAATTCGAATCTTATGAGTATATTGTTTTTCTAAATCACTAGGCATTTTGTTTTATTTTCCAAATTTTTATTAGGTAATAGCAAATTCATAACATCCTTGTAGTGCTCTATTAATGTTATGAAGATCCTCCTAAGAAACCTATTCCTTAGTGAGATCAAAAAAGCAGAAAATACAAATTAAAAAATAAATAGTAAAAACATAGTAAAAAATCAAGTAAAAAACACCATGACTTTATAAGAACAACCTTTTAATGTGAAGAGAAAAATAATGGGACCAAAATTCAACCAAAATATCCATTAATTATCAAGAAAATTACACCAAGTCGTTTCAAGTAATAAATTAGGGGCAAATACATCAAAACACATAAATAATAACATATTCTTAAACTAGAAACATAATCATAGTCATCACCTACCTTGGTGGAAACCAAACTTTGAAGAAATGAAAAAGAAAACTTACTAAAATTTAGGCCTAGCAAGAGTTGACCCAAAAATAGTCTTAAAGAACTCTTAAACATCATACAATTGCATAGAAGTTAAGTAAATGAGTCCTTAACAGATTTGAAAAAATTTAGCACAATTGGACCACATTTCATTACTCAATTGTCCGTTTAATCCAATTCTATCCATAATCTTTCTTTTTTCTTTCTTTCCCCCCAAATTGCAATGTATGTCTTATTACTTCCCCAAAAAAAAATGTTGCTACACATTTTTACATTGAAAATCAGTCCTAAAATTTTATTAAATATCTAAAATATCCTCCAACATGGCCATATTTAACTAATATGTCATATACAAAAGATGATCTTCAATTTTGTAGGCTTATTGTCTATTATAAGGCACCATCTACTTAGCCAATAAACTAACCATCCAAGTTGACCACAGAACAATTAAGTTATAAGAGAGAAAATTTCCCAAAAGATCTCTCCCTCATGACTATATAAAGGAGTCTATCATACCAGCAACTTTGTAACATTGTACTTCTCTTTCGAAGTAATCTATCATACCAGCAACTCTGTAACGTTGTACTTCTCTTTCGAAGTAGACTTAGTCTTCATATCCAAATTATTCTCATTAGTATAGATCTTTGTCAACTTTAAATGCTTTGAATATAATACATCACAAATCCAATAATACTTCACATTAATATGCTTCGACTACGATGAAAATGTGATTCGTACTAAAGTGAATCACTTTTTGACTATCACAAAATAAGATATACTTATTCTACTCATACTTAAGCTTTTTCAATAATCTTTTTATCCAAATCACCTTCTTACAAGCTTTATTTGTTATAATAAACTTAGCTTCTACTTGTAGACAGTGCAACAAATTCTGCAATTTCAATTGTCATGTCATTGCACCTCCTACAAATGTTACTATGTACCTAAAATAGAATTCCTACAATCAATATCATAAGTTATATTTGCATCTATATTCCTAATCAAAAAAAAAATTCACCACTAAAGTAAAGAAATATACTTTAAAGATACCTAAGAATCCACTTCATAGTATTTTAATGTTCTCTCCCAAGATTTGAGAGGAATTTACTCACAACATTAACACTGTGAGCTATTTTTGATCTTATGAACACTATAGAGTACATCAAACTTCCCACTACCGATGCATAAGAAACAGTCTTCATATCTTCTTTATCCTTCAACCAAGGTGGACACTACTTATATCTCAATTTGAAATGACTAGTAAGATGAGTGCCAACTTTTTTAGATTGGCCTATTTGTAATTTCTCAAGCACCTTTTTCGTATACTGCTTTTGTGATAACCATAGTTTCTTTTCCTTCCTATCACGAATGATAGTCATGCCTAGTATCTTTTTAGCCAAATCTAAGTCCTTCATACAAAAAACTTCACTTAAATCTTTCTTTAACCTGTCTATGGTAGACATATCATGTTCAATAATTAACTTATCCTAATATAAAATAACAAAATTAGAAAATCTCTATAAGGGAATCTTTGGATGCAAACAAAATGGTCTCCATTTTTTTGTAGCAAAACTCCCCTATAAATGGTTCAAACTTCTTATAACATTTTTTTGTTCTTATTTTAAATGATACAAGTTTTTTTAATCCTATAATCAAGGTCTTATTTTCCTTCCATCTTAAAAACCTTTAGTTGCTTTAATTAAATCTCTTCCTCTAAGTTTCCATAAAGAAAAAATATCTTTACGTCTCTAGTTTCATATCAGTTATATGTCCTAAAATAACTTTAATGGATGACATCTTTACCATTAGAGAGAAAATTTTACTAAAATTAACACCTTCTTTTTAACTGAAGCCCTTCACATATAGTCTTCCCTTGTATCTAGGTTGTGAACACTTCTCTCCAGTCTTCTAACTAAAAACCTATTTGTTCTTTCAATCTTTCTTACCCTTATGCAACTTTACCAAATCATAGATGTGATTATCACGTAACGATTTCATTGCATTTTTCATAGCTTTTCACCACTCTTCTTTTTGACCATATGTCAAAACCTCTTAAAAACTCTTAGGTTCGAACTTATCCCAATAAGAATTCAGCAATTTTAAATATGTCAATAAACATTCTCTTTCCACAAGAGTTTTATTATTCCTCTCTACTAAACTGTTAAAATGTAGATTCATAAGAGGAGTCCTTGAGAACAAAATATTCAATGCTCTATAATACTCATCAAATCAGCCTATGTATTCACCTCCATTTTTAGTCCAGATGCACTTCAAATTCTTTTATGTTCCTCTTTCAACAATTACATTAAATTGTTTAAAGACATCCACCACCTCTTCTTTATTCTTCAAGGTGTACACATATACCTTCTTAGAGTGATCCTCTATAAAGTTTAAAAAGTACAAAGAACCAGTAAGTGTTCTCTTCTTTGTAGGATAAAATTTGAATGAACTAACTGAAGTATCTCAAATGCTATATATGGTGTATTAGTTTTGATGAAATCTTGCTACACTTTCCTATAAGGAATCAACACAGTACTTTAAAGATGATTTATCATTTAAGAAAGGTATCATTTTCTAATCATTGCCACTATCCCTTTCAAACTTATGTGACTAATCCTGTTATGCCATAAATCCACAGGTACATCATCCATAATCTCATTAACAATACCTTAAGAATATTCAGCCTGTATTTGATATAAATTATATACCTTTTTACCTCTATCCATAAAAATAAATACTTCTGTCAACTCCTACTAACCATTAAAAAAGATACTGAGAAGCCCATCATCATTAAGTCTTCCGATAAAAATCAACTTCAATATGATATATTAGACATGCTTCACATTCTTGAATAAAAGTTTAGTATTATTATTGGCCTCAATATACATAGCTCTAATGTCATTAACCTAAGCCACTCCATTATTTCCTATATGCATAATAACATAATGACAAATAGTGTAGGAATAATCACTCCTCTTTTAAAAATAATATATGGGGTTGAACCACTATCAACCACCAAACTAGATTTTCACTAGCAATATTTATCTCATCTCCCTCATAAAAGATTTAAAAAAACTCTTTTGAAAATGTGTCAAATTTATCTATATTAGCTTCTTTCTTGTCATCTCTTTTTTGTTCCTATTTCCCGCTCTTTCTTTAATTTTTTATAATATTTCTTCATATGCCCTTTCATCCTACAACGGTAGTACTCAATATTCTTCCTCGATCTAGGCTTTCTTCTAGACTTGTCTTGATATCTAGGCCTCTAATTTTGTTTCTCCTCTAACTTTTTGTAATAAAACCTTTTATATAAGAAGAAGAAGAAGAATTGTCTTCCTTCTTATCTTTTCAATCAACATACTATTCTTCAAAAACTCATGGACATAAATGTCTTTAAGGGCTAAATTGGTAACCGAAACTCTAAAAGCCTCCTGTTTATTAAAAAGTGTGTTGAGAAGTCATAATACCTACACTTCATCTTCGAACAAATTTTCATAAAAGCTAGCTAATTTATAATACCTTTCATCTCATTCAAGTGATCATTAATAAGAGAACCATCCTTATATTTTAAACTTAATAAGCTTCTTTGTCAAGTACAATTTATTTCTTCCTATCTTCCAAGCATACAATTCAACTAGTTTGTTCCAATGTGAATATGCATAATTTTTATTTAAGATATGAATATGAACATCATCATTATTGATAGTTATAGGTTGCATTATGTTTTAGAAGGTAATTTAGTATGTTTTTGGTTGTTAATTAAGTGATTTATGCATGTTTAGGTTTATAATTACATTAGTATGATTATGTGATCGTGTTTTTTGAGTTATGTAGTTTAGAGCATGTTGTCATGCTTTAATTTTATGTGTTTGAGGTGTTTTGATGAGTTTGTTAGTGTTTTAGATCAGGTAAAAAAGACCAAAGATGATTTGGAAAAAAGCTCGAAGGAGGAGCCAATGTCACGATCGTGACTCATTGGCCACAATCATGATAAAATCGAAATAGGAATAGATCACGATTATGACAGAAGCATGATTTTAAGTTTCACGATCGTGACTCATTGGCCACGATCATGACAAGTGTGATAACAGACACAGGAACTGCTTCCAAACTCAACTTCTCGAGGGTTATTTTGGACATCTGGACCTGGGTAAAACCTAGTTTTTACCCTAAATAGAAAAGGCATATAAAATCAAAAGAAAGAAACATAAAAGGAAGAGCCTCCATTTACTACATTTGGAAAGAAGCTAAGGAAGAGGAGAGAAGAAGGGAGAAGACTGGAGAGAAAGAAGGAGCTATTGCTACTATCACTCTCAGTCTACTCCAAGTTATCTTTCTCATTCCATCTTGTTATTTCTTTCATTTGATGAATAAGATGGATATGATGATGATGAATTTGTGTTTAAGGATGTTCTAAATTCTTTTAGGGATTTGTTCTTGAATCAATGCTAATTTAATTGCTTTTGATGTTAATGAGTTGGGATTGTGATTGTTTGTGGTATTTTCTTACTTCGGTAATAAATCGAGAGAATGAACCGATAATAAAATGATTAGATTGAGTAATGAGAGTTAAAAATTCTAGTAAATCACACAAATAGTCAAATCAATAATTTATACAAGGAGAGATCTCGTGTGAGGACTTGATTATCTATTAGAATGCTTAAGATCTAATTGGGTTGTGAGCTGTTTATGTTAATTAAGAGATTGCAATTACAGTAATTCAATTCAATTAGGGCTTATGATTTAGGATTTAATGATTATAACTCGAGAGAGAGTAATCCACCCTTCGAAAGTCTAGGACTGATACCAAATTAACTCAAAAGTAATTATTTTAGCATTAGATGATAGGATAAATCCCCTTCTCTCATAATTGGTTAATCTTCCTTGTGTGAATTTTCAATTGATAATTAGTTGCATTCAACTTTGATTTCTTTATGTTAGTTTTACAATTTCATTTTCAATCGACCCATATTCAATTGTTTAGTTTGTTGGTTATTTTTAATTTCATTTTAATTACACTTTTAGGCCTTAAACAAATTAGGATTCGATTAGTTCACTAATTCCTCGTGGAATCGACACCTCATATACTACGTTTACAACCCATAGGCTTGCAAAATATTAAGGTTATTATAAGATTAAAACTTGCTCAATAAGTTTTTGATGCCATTTCTGGTGAATTAGTTAGGATTAGTTGAATTATTTTAGTTTAAGGAATTTTGGCCTCTCTTATGTTCGTGCAGTTGCATGAAAGTCACTTGAAGCTCAAGTCAAGTCGCCAAAACATTACAACTTGACGTCACCCATTTAGAGTGAGCAATCCGAAGAGCAAGATGTGAAGAAGAAATAGAAGAACCAATCAATTAGGAGGAAATCAAGGGAACTAGTAGCAAACCCTTATGGATTTCATGAGATTGGGATCCAACCCTGCAAATAAAGGCATGACTCGACCACCAATACAAGCACCCTCATTTGAGATTCAGTCAGCTTTGCTAAACATGCTACAAACAAATGTGCAATTCTACGTATTGACTAATGAGAATCCTAACACTCATATAGTTAACTTCTTGGAAATATACGATACTTTTCAGCATCATGGGATGTTGGAAAATGTCGTTAGCATAACATCCCGTTACCTTTAGGAGGTTAAAATAGTAAATATGAGTGATTAATGAGAGCTTAAAAATGCATTTTTTCATGCTCATGCATTATATGATATGCTCGTATTCATGAATATCGAATTTTTACACATGAAAATAATTGTACATGCATTCATAGACATTCTGGGTATAATTAATTTATAATTGAATTGTGAAAGTAATTTTGTTAATAATTGTGGCTTGTATTTGTTGAAAATTGATTTGGAGAGTGTATTTAGTGATTTAGAATTTTTGGAGAATTTTAGG
>JAOQMS010000178.1:18851540-18861929 GCA_027563885.1 Erythroxylum longipes
TTAATTTCTCCATTTAATACTTCTAATTCCATCAATCCATGAAATAAATCCTCCCAAACTTGACATAATAATTAAACCCCAAATAAAATGATTTATCTAACTAGACCACAAAATTTATTCAAATCATGCTTAATAAAATTAATAAAACAATTTGAGGCCCAACACTACCGATCTTTGTAAATAGCTTGAATTTTCATGAAAAGCTACTTAGGGATAGTTACAATTTTGATTAACTAAATAATTATCAATGTGTGTGCGCAAATGATGCGGGTGAATGAATTTGATGTTAAGATCTTGATTAGCATGTATATATAGTCCAACGTGCTTAGCCACAGATTTCATAAGTTAATAAGTTATAACAACTTGAAAATTTAGGTTTGAAGTTAAATTAAGTTCAACATCATTGTACCACTATTACATATGCATGCTTATATATGTTATTGTTTGGTGTGTTTGTGTTTGTGTTTGTGTTTGTGCTTTTTTTTTTTTGCTTAAGGACAAGAAAAGTTTAAGTGTGGGGATGTCGATAGTTATATGTTGTATCATGTTTTAGTGGGTAATTTAGTTTGTTTTTAGTTGTTAATTAGATTATTTGTGCATGTTTAGATTTAGAATTGTATTAGTGTGATTATACGTTTGTGTTTTTGAGTGTTATATGATTTAGAGCTTGTTATCAGGCTTTAATTTTGTGTGTTTGAGGTGTTTTAATGAGTTTGTTAGTGTTTCAGATCAGTTGTTAGTGTTAGAGATCAGGTAAAGAAGACCGGACAAGATTTGGAGAAAGCTTAAAAGAGGAGCCAAGGTTATAGTTGTGATTCATTGGCCATGATCGTGACAGAAACTAACCAGCCAAGGTCGCGATCGTGACAGAAGCCAAATAGGACTAGGTCACAATCGTGACTCAATGGCTACGATCGTGACAAAAGCCCGATTTTAAGTGTCACGATTGTGACTCATTGGCCACGATCGTGACAGGTGCGATAATAGACATGGGGACTGCTTTTGAATTCAACTTTCGAGGGTTATTTCAGACATTTGGGCCCAGGTAAAACCTAGTTTTTACCCTAAATGGAAAAAAACATATAAAAGCAAAATAAAGAAACCCTGAAGGAAGAGCCTCCATTCTGCTACATTTGGAAAGAAGCTAAGGAAAATGAGAGAAGAAGGAGAAGAGGAGAGAGGAAGAAGGAGCTACTACTACTATTGCCACTCCCAGTCCACTCCAAGTTATCTTTCTCATTCCATCTTTTTATTTCTTTCATTTGATGTATAAGATGGATACGATGATTGTGAATTTGTGTTTAAGGATGTTCTAGACACTTTTAGGGTTTTTTCTTAAATCAATGTTAATTTAATTGCTTTTGATCTTAATGAGTTGGGTATTGTAATTGTTTATCATATTTGAATGCTTCAGTAATAAATCAAGAGAGTGAACCAATAGCAAAATGATTAGATTGGGTAATGAGAGTTAAACACTCTAATAGATCACACAAATAATGAAATCAGTAATTTATATGAAGAGAGATCTCGTGTGAGAAACCGATTGTCTATTAAAATGCTTAACATCTAATTGGTTTGTGGGTTGTTTTTGTTAATTGAGATATTACAATTTCAGTAATTCAATTTAATTAGGGTCTATGATTTAAGGTTTAATGGTTATAACTCAAAAAAAAGTAATCCACCCTTCGAAAGTCTAGGACTGATACCGAATTAACTCAAAAGTAATTAAGTTAGCATTAGATGATAGGATAAATCCCCTTCTCTCGTTATTAGTTATTCTTCCTTGTGTTAATTTTCAATTGTTAATTGGTTATGCTCAATTTTGATTTCTTTGTGTATTTTCAATCGATCAATATTCGATTGCTTAATTAGCTACTCATTTTTATTTTCAGTTTAATTACACTTTTACGCCTTAGACAAATTAGGATTCAATTAGTTAACTAATTTCTCGTAGGATCGATATCTCATATACCAAGCTTACAACCGGTGCGCTTATGGAATATTAATTTATAAGATTAAAACTTGCTCAACAATTACCCACTACCTACCACAGCCACAGTTGTCTATTTATCAACTTTCAATCATCATCACTGTTATCTTCAGCATTTGTCGGTTCACCTAAAATAGGAGCATAGCAATTTTTACAATAAAGGAGATCCTTATGTTCCTTTTTTACATATTATAATTACTACCATTTAGGCTAATCATTCTGTTAATGCTAACCTCCATCCTTGAAAAAAAAAGTCACACAACCTTACTTTGATATCGCTTGTTAGGAAGATAATTGTAGGCTTCAATAAATACACAATTATGAAATCAATAAATAACTTAGAAAACCTTTTTCCTAGCAAAATCAAACACTAAAAGAGTAGAGAACTCAAGATAACCAAATAAATAAGAAATTTCCAACAATAAACCAAGCACAAAATACCATAATTTTATGTGAAAACCCTTTAATATGAAGGAAAAAAACTATAAGACCGAAGTTTGCTCAAAAGCTCCCCTAACTATTGAGAAAATTACACCAAGTTTTTCTGTGTCATAAACTAGAGGTAAATACATCAACACCCATCAAGAATAACATATTCTTCCACTATAGCCTAATCATGACCATCACCCACACTTGTGGAAACAAAACTCGGAAAAAAAGAAAGAAAGACTCACTGAAATTTAGGCCTTCTAAGAACTGAACTAAAAAATGCTTTGAAGAAGTTGCAAACACGATCCAATCGTATAGAAGTTGGGTAAATGAATCCTCAACACGCTTGCAAAATTTCAGCCCAATTAAATCATGCTTAATTTTCCACTTGATCAAAAATTATTCAGATTTTCTTTCTTTCTTTCTTTTCCTTCCCAAATTACCGTATATGTTTTCTTACTTTCCCCAATAGACATGGCTGCACTACCTTGAAAAATCAGTCCTAAGACTTTCTATTAAATACACAAAAGACCCTTCAAAATCGTCCTATTTAACCAATATGCTATTATACAAAGATGGACTTCAATTTATTGGGTTTATTGTCTACTATAAGACAATGTCCACTTGAATCATAAGCTAATGGCAATAGAATGGTTAAGTTACCGTATATATAGAGAAACTCACCCAACACTATTTTGGTGAAACTGATTGCCATAGATCATGCTGTAGAAATGAAATTAAAATTTCAGACGTTAACTACTACTATTGCTTTGCTTACTAACAAGTTACTTTTCCAGGAAAGGGCGTTGTTGGTATGTCAGAGGTGGAAGCAGCCATTCAGGAAATGTCCCAGCTGCCTCATATTCCAGTGAGTTTCAAGAATTGTGCATTCTTTCTCCCATTTCCATTGTTGAGGTCCTATGAAGTGGGCAGAGCTATGCCTGCAACTTAAAAGGTTCATGCAGCATTATAAAAGAATTTTGAGTTATTAATAGAGCTGGAATTCCAAGTACAAGTTTGAATGCAATATCCTGAAAAGAGAATTCATTTAATTAAAGGCACAAAATGCATTATGAAAAATTTCTGACCTTATTGCCATAGAAGCTATAGCAGTCCAAGTACCTAAAGAAAGAAAAAACAAATGTTCAGTCCAAATTTTTTGAGAGCTGAAGTGGTCCCATGTCATAAGAAATTTGCATAACATTAAGGAGAGGGAATGAACTTGAAATGTAGAATATATAGAAAAAATATATATATGGAAATGAGTCTGGCACCAGGGCAATAATGTTTTTCTGCTTCTACATTAGGCCGTGCGTGAAATCTGAGACTTGAACTATCACATAGTCAGCTAGCTATAGTCATTACAAGTTTGATATAGCTTCTTGTGAAAATGGGAATATTTCTTGAATACAATTAGGCAACTTTGTTTTCTATTCTTGTCTAAAACAGTTGGCATGTTTTCTTAAGATGTGCAGCGATCATCTGGCCTTTGCACTGAAAGACAGCAAGGATTTACCGAGGTTGGCAAAATTTCTTATTTTCTTAAAAATTTAATAGGTTTCAGACACTATAAGATCAGATTCTTCACTTTATTAGACATAGTTTTGCCCACATTATTTTATTTGATCACACATTCTGTTCCATAACTCATTTTTTGCTGATCGGTTCAGCAAGCACATCCAATTTCAGCTTCCGCGAAAAATTTTGCAGTTGGCATTCAGGTCTCTTCATTTAAATCTCAATCTTCAGCGAGTAATAGTGGAACTTGTCGCATTCTTATTATATTCTTTGATTTCCTTTTATTTCAACTTAAAACTTCTTCACTGTTTTCTCAAGTTATTTTCTCAGTTCTTTCTCCTCAGTTTATCCGCTGAGAAAGGGTCTGGAATGTTAAATTAGACAACAAGGATTGACTGGCTTCAGGCATCAGCTATTTTAAGACAAAAATAGACAGGCATGTATAGTAGGCTCTAGACTCCAAACGTTGAATCATGCAACTTTTTGCCAAACAAAACCGTACCATGTGAAGCATTTAACTACAAATAGTTGAAACGGAATACCGATTGCTTCTTCGTCCCCAAGGATGCGCTACTTGAGTTTCTACAACGCTTTCTAAGCACAATCTCATGCATGACAAGATTCCCTGTCCTTAAGACAGATATGACAATATAACAGGCACCACATACTTTGAAGCAGTAACGTCGATGATGTCTTTAAGTTTGTTGCGCAAGTGAGGAGGTCTTCATCCACAGGGGCCGGCCTAATATGGCACTTCGATGCACAGCAAGATAATCTGCATTTAACCTAATAACCAAACCCAAATCAAGCCAAGTTCTTAGAGCGAAGAAACTATATCATATGGACCATAAAAATTTAGATCATATCAGCTGGAACAAAAGCTCTACTTTTCAACATCGGGTGCAGCCAAGGGATCATATATCTCCTCCTTTTGTTCGATAACTGCGACAGCACCTGCTATATCTTGAACACCTTCAATCTACAATCGTCCACCCAGAAAATTAACTAATTTCAAGGAAAAAACTTACTGAGTTTAATTAAGAAAATACTATAGGATGCATGTCACAGTAAAATTAGGGAGTGCAACGTTAAAAGTTGAGGCTAGGTAATGAATAATAAACCAAATCATGTCGCCCTTTAACCATGCACATTTCAGCCACATTGAACTATATGGAAAGTGGGTTAGATTCTACAACTAGCATATGCATAAATCGAACTTCCAAGGATCACTGCAGAGCAACTGCTCCAACAGAATTTAGAAAATCATACCTGTTGTGGATATTGTGGGCAACCAGCATATGCATTATACCCATATAATGATGGATCGTGTGCAGCCCCATAAGCATATGCATCGTATCCTTGTCCATAGGCATAATAGGCACTCCATTGATCTACTTGTGGAACCCAGCTACTAGTCAGGTCCTATAATAGGCCGAAGTATAATAAAGTGAAAAATGGCAACGAAGAACAATACATTAACTCTATACTAGCAGCAGTTCTCATAACAAATATTCAAAGGCATAAACTGTGACTTTATCATTTATGATCTTAACCACATCCACCTCTAAGTTTAAGAGTTTTCTGCTCAGTTTTCTCTCAGAATTTAGATATAATACAACAATATGATACATACACACAGGAAAAAATTTTCCAAATCAGATAAAAAATATACCTGTTTCCTGCCCCAAGAAATGCGTACTGGTTGTTGACCAATCATATGCCCCTGCATCCTCTGTGTGGCTTCTTCAGCAGATGCCCTATGTTCACAAAATGTGGGGCCGAATCAGAAGACATCACAAGAAATTAATAAAATGTAAGAACAAGAACTCCAAATCTTGTATAGAAGTTGATTACTTCATCCCCACAGAAACACATGGCGGAAAAGGATTCTCAACACTTCCTTGATTTTAGAGCATCTGCAAGTTCCATTCTCTAAAGTGCTGAGTGTAGACTTATATTATATTATTCATCTCAGAAATGTCTGCCACTCACCAGGGCCTACATGTTTTGAGATGCTCGAAAGAAGCATGTTATAAGAACTATGTTGTAGGAAATCAAGTGGAAAAAAGAGCTGGCCTGTAACAGCTTTTCTTTTTAGAGCTTTCTAGCCTGACTTTCAGTCCTCAATCTAAAATTTGGCCAAGAAAATGAAAATATACAGCACATCAAGGCAAAACATTTCAAGACATTACCAAAGAGGCAAAGACAATGTGAAAAAGAACAGAATCTTATGTTACATAATAAACATACCTAGCAGCAAATTGTACAAAGCCACATCCTCTGCCAAAAGGAATCTTCACATAGATAATTTCCCCAAGGTGCAGGAAGGTTTGCTTCAGTTCCTCTTCTGTGACATTAGGATCCAAGTTACCAACAAATATCTGCGGTAAGAGAAGACGTAAGGAAAAAATGGATTAACATAAATGCTTAGAACAAGATTGGCAGTACAACTTACTGTTGTGTTGGTGATATCAATATCTGCTGCAACCACTTGGACCGGTGTAGTATATCCTGCAATGGGATATATGCCTGGAGTAGCCCCAACAGGTAAGTACGATTGATAGAAAAAAGTAAGAGTGCGATAAATGTTACCATGAAGCAACTCACAAAAATGGTGCAGATTTAAGAAAGAAGTTATCATTTGCATCCAAAAAGTAGATACTTAAAAACATAATGCCTGTTTCTTTCCCTAATTTTCCTCTACACTTGCCTTACACCTTCAATTTGCAGTAACTTACATGTTACACATATAATATAGTTGATTGGAAAGAATTGTTCTTCAAGTACAATACAGAAGGATACTCCACCAACAAACAGAACATGACCTTTTGTTGCAGTATATTGCTGTTGATAACCCGTAGTCTTCTTTGGTGTTGCCGCACTTATACGCATTGGCCTAGTTGAGCAGTAAATCCCATTCATCTCGGTCATAGATCGATTCCTTTCACTCTCATCACTAAATTTGACAAAACCATATCCCTTTGAGCATCCAGTATTTGGATCAGTGACAACTTTGGCGCCTCTAACTGAAGGATAATGAGCACGAAATGTCTCTTGCAACATGTAATCTGTGACATCAGGTGCTAAATCTCCAACAAAAATGGAATGATCTGGACCATCAAGGCGTCTATCCCCAATGCCAAAAGAAGCCCAGTTCAACCTAAAAGTTTGTTCAATGCCAGGCATTTGTGTCCCATTATATGTCTGCAGAATCCTTTCTGCTGCTGCATGAGAAACAAATTCCACGAACCCATAACCCTCAGGCTGGCCTGTGATCTTGTTTCGTATAATTTTGATGGAAACCACCTACATTTAGTAGAATAGTTGTCAAACTTATTAATCACTGGAAGGACTCTTTGTGGCATGAGATGTACTAGCTGGAAATGACTAACCTTTTAACTACCATCACTTTTACGATTTAATCTTACATAGTGCAATACAACCAAGGACCTTATTCATGCCACCAAAGAACTTCACCTAATTTTTCCAAACATCACGAACCCCTCACACCATCCCCACCCCCAGCTGTAGAAGAAAAATGAAGCAGACTATAGAAAAGGAAAATAAAAAATAAAAACAAAAGTGAAATAGCTTTCTAGCATTTCTCTTAACTGTGTATAGAGTATATGCATACATATTACTGCTTGATGATTTCCTTCGAGTTAATGGAATGACGCCTTAATTGCAGTGTTTTGCTTACAATCTGGATATGATGAAAAGCTGTACTCAAAGAGCTAACGCCCAAAACTCCTACCATTAAATATGATAAAGATTTGTACTCAAAGAGCTAATGCCCAAAACTCCTATCATTGAATTTATTCGCCACCCGTGGAACGTAATGAAGAATTATCCCAATACCCACTGAACCACCATCTCAAAAGAATCAATTTTTTCTTATTGTTTTGCAGCAAGTGATATCTCAAAAATCACACGAAAAAGCAGCCACATAAACACATTCATAAATCAATGGCACAACTAAACCAAAGTAGGTGGAGATACAAAGACACAATGCCACACATAAAGAAACCCAAATGACCCAACATAGAGACAGACTGTAAATGAGAAAAAAGTGAAGAACAAAAGAAAACAGACAACACGGGGAACTACTAAAAATAAGAGAGAGGAAAGGAAAGAGAGAACCTCTCCAGTATGAATAAAGCAGGAATTGAGATAACTTTCATCCATCCAATACTGTAAATCACCAACCCACAGAGTTCTCACTTCTTCCAGAGTTGTGGGTTGATGGAATCCACCGGTCGCTGCCGTCGTAGCTGCTGCCATCTGCCGCCACCGCAAATTATATTATCTTTGCTTTCGATCTTCTAGTATCCGTTAAAAAGCTTCATGTTTGACATTTCCATTCAATGGAAATTAACGACTACGAAACGCTGTCGTGGGACGTTAAATAGAATTGTACGTTTTGTCTTTTCTTTTTTTTTATTTGGACTTTTATTCTCTTGCTTTTAAATTTTCTCTCTCCTAATTGTTATATGATTAAATGTTACTTGCAATATGTAAGCACAAAAAAAATGGTACAGAAAATTCCAAGTCGTATTTCTTCATCTCCTGTAATAAAAAGGGATAACAGAATGGTACATGTGTTGGGAAAATCGGGTAATTTTTTCCTCTAAGATAAACAACTAATGAAGTGAACTGATTCGATAATATTCAGGAAAGATCACAATGATCTCCTAGACAGTATTATCATTCCACGTAAAATCTCAGGAAAGGTCAGAGGAGTCACAAATGGTCCCACTTAAAACCCGACCTCCTAGATAGAAATTACGTGTACGGTGTATTTATCACAACCTAACCCGTGTACACACACGAATAATAAATACACCCAAATAAATTGAACACAAAACTACAAATGTACCCGAAAAATAATATTGAATACCATAAATGTAGAATAAATAAAAGAGATAAGGAAAGAACACACTCGAAAATTGATAACAGAGTTCGGCCAATTGTGCCTAGTCTCCGAGCACCACTTAAGGCAACCTGCTCTTATTAAGAAGAGAACACTAAATTTAATATGTGTACAAATTTTGAGTATGTATCAAATTTTGGGATATATAGATATGGGAGGGGGAGGAGTTATTTTATAACTTGAAAAACTCCTCCCATTCTCATCTCTTCCCAATATGGGATATAAATTGGGCCATCAAAGTCCAAAAAAAAACAACAACAAATCTCCACATTGACACAATTTCTGGTCCCACCAAATGCAAGCATCATTCATCCTCCCAATCAAACAAAACAGCCTTTATAATGCTTTCAATTTGCGCCCCCAGGCGCAACTCAATTGTGCAGGATATTGACCAAGTCTAAACAATGTTCAAACTTAGCTCTTGTAACCACCGTGGTCAGCATATCTGCAGGATTCTCCGTAGTTTGTATCTTCTGGATAAGTATCTCCTCTTCTTCCAGAATTTCCCGCACAAAGTGATAGCGAATATCGATGTGCTTCGTCCTTACATGAAAGACTTGATTCTTTGCTAAATGAATAGTACTCTAATTGTCAGAATATACCTTAAGTTGTTTCTGACCAACTCCTAAGTCTTTAAGCAACCCATGAACCCAAATTGCCTCTTTCACAGCTTCTGTAATAGCCATATACTCTACCTCTATTGTAGACAAAGCCACCGTTGACTGCAAAGTAGACTTCCAACTAACTGCGCCTTCGCTAAAGTAAATAAATAGCCAGTTGTAGACCGTCGCTTATCTAAGTCATCTGCATAATCAGAATCACAATATCCAACTACGCGTTGACCAAGTATTTCATCCCGCTCAAATGCTAAACCAACATCTAAGGTATTTTGGATATACCGTAGAATCCATTTCACAGCTTCCCAATGACCCTTGCCTGGATCATGCATGTACCTGCTGACAACACTAACAGCCTGTGAAATATCTGGTCTCGTACACACCATTGCATACATCAAGCTACCAACTGCATTAGTATACAGGACTTTTGCCATGTATTCTCGCTCTTCATCCGTTGTTGGAGATAATCGGCTACTAAGTTTCAAATGAGGAGTAAGTGGGGTACTTACAGGTTTTGTATCATCATGCATACCAAAACGTTGTAATACCTTTTTCAAATACTACTTCTGTGACAGCCAAAGTTTGCTTCTCTCTCTGTCCCTGCTTATCTCCATACCAAGAATTTTCTTAGCTTCCCTCAAATCCTTCATCTCGAACTCTTTACTCAACTGAGCCTTCAATATGTCAATTTCACTTCGGCTCTTTGCCGCAATCAGCATATCATCAACATATAAGAGTAGGTAGATGTAGGATCCATCTTGAAGTCTGCGCAAATATACACAATGATCGTATTTGCTTCTTATGTACTTCTGACCCTTCATAAACTTATCAAATCGTTTGTACCACTGCCTTGGAGATTGCTTCAGTCCATACAACGATTTGTTCAGTTCGCAAACCCAATTTTC
>JAOQMS010000178.1:18865933-18950211 GCA_027563885.1 Erythroxylum longipes
CTTTCAAATGAGGTATCATGTATGGGCTTTGGATGAGGGAGTTGAAAGATATGATCTTTTGAAATTTAGGACAGATGCTGCCAAAATCTGCATTTTCTGGGAAGAAACTTTGAGTGACTTTTTGACCCTCAGAGAGTTTGAAATTGTTGTTGAAGTCTTCATGAAAGATGTGCATTTTCTTGTGATCTTTCTGATGATATGAAGTATGAGATTTTTGGACCTTAGGGTGGAAAGTTAGAATTTTTAGAATTCTGCTGCCTTTTAAGTGTTCTTCATTTTCTTTCTGTGGCAGACTTTTTGCAGTGGGTTTTGAGGGTCTTAGGGGCCAAATTGGTTTTTTAATCCTTAATGAAAGTTGTAGATCTTTCTTTTAGCTTTCTATTTATACTAAATTTGCAATTTTTGGAGTTCTGTGGTAGAAGATAGGAATTTTAGATTTTGAATCAGGATTCTTGAAATTTTTGGAACACCCGCGTCGCGAGCGCGATCACTCGGGGCGCTCCTCGGGATCGCGAGCCCTTGCTATTCGCCCGCATCTCGGGGTCTTTCCGCGGAACGATCACGAGATGCCGGCAGAGGAACGATCGCGAGACGCCCCCTTCTGCCGGCATCTCGCGGTCGTTCCACGGAACGACCTCGAGTCGCTCCAACTGCTTAGCGAGTCGCGAGCGTTCCAAGGAGCACTCGCTACTGGCGACATCCGATGGGAAGTCGCGATCGTTCCATGGAACGATCGCAACTCTCCCAAATCCGATTTTTCTGATTTTTTTTTCAAAAAGCCTCCTTTTGATTTTACTATGAAATTAAATATTCTTGGATTATTTTTGGACATGGAAATGTTTTTATAAATAGGGGAAATCAATTTTACCCTTCCTATGAAATTAAATTATTTGAAATTCATTGTTAGCTATTTGTATTAAATCATTGTTTCTATAAAATTGTGTATTAAATATTTCTTTGAAATTTTTGTTCTTGATTGACTTATTTTAATGTCTATGCTTATTTTACGATCCCACCACGCAATTTTCCCGAGATCAACATTTTATTGAGTTTTCCTATGACCTACCTCGGATTTTGTTCGGAGGTAGGTTAAATGAATTTGTTCGTTTTAAGTTTGACCTAGTGGGGAATTCCTCCCTCGTGGGACACGCGCCCAGATGTCACGTAGGACGTCGGGTCCGTGACCCGCCCGGGGAGGGGTTCCAACAATTGCTCTGCTTCATCGACCGTCTTTCTCATTAACAACCATCCTAATGCCTCATCAATGGTGCCTCTAGTATGTGGGTTCACTCTGTTGTAAAATGTCTGCAGCAGGAACTCCTTGGGTAAATTGTGGTTTGGGCATTTCCTCTGCAGGTCCTTATAATGCTCCCACAATTCATAAATAGACTCCTCGTCACCTTGTTGGAAGTTTGTAATTTCCTTAATAATTTCGGTGGTCTTTGTTAGTGGGAAGTATTTATCTAAGAAGGCACGTACTGTCGTAATGTTAGCGGGGCTCAGTAAATGATACAAAGCCTTCACTCTATCCCTAAGCGTGAAGGTAAACAGCCTAATTCTCACTGCTTCTTCTGAAATTTGGTGATAACGGAAAGTATCACAGATCTCGAGAAAACTTATGATGTGAGTGTTCAGGTCTTCATTTGCAAGTCCATAGAATTGGACATTCTATTGAAGTATATTCTGGAGGGCTGGCTCAATTTCAAAGGTGATCGCTTGAACAGGCAGTCTAGCCACTCCTTGGTTCGCAGGATTGAACCCTGGCTTCATAAAATCCATGAGGGTCCTCTATTGCTTCCTGCCAGGGTTGACTTCTTGATCCATGTTTCTTGGAAATTCCTCGGCCATTTCTGCTTTCTCGATCTCTTCTTCTTCTTCTAGGCGAGCTTTCCTAAGGGTTCATTCTAAATGTGTTATGTCTAAATCTGGTGTCTCAATTACGCGACTCGAACCCCTTGTGGCTCTTGTGTTCATACAAGAGCACGATTCCTAAGTAAAACGAACGAAATTAAAAAAAACAAAAATTAAAAACTTCTCTAACAAAAATTAAAAGCTACTCTAATGCCTTAAACTATAGAACTAAATTGCCTTCCTCGACAACAGCGCCAAAAACTTATTCGCTCAAGGTTACACATGTTAAGTTTTAGTATTTATAACCTTGGTAATTACCGCAAGCACACGGGTTATTTACGTAGTACCTAAGGTGTCGATCCCACAAGTAAGGGAACTAGTCCTAAAACCTAATGGCAGCTAAGTTCGCAATACCTAATTAAACAACTACTGTAGAAATTAAAATTAATCAAGAATCAAATATGAGAAATTAAAGCACTAAAAGAATGAACAAAATAGCCAGCTCACACAAATAATCCGAAACTCAACCTAGAGGTGACCAATTTAGAAAAAGTGGGAATTAATTCGAAACTAAAGAAAATCTACCCAATTATATAATTTCTGACTTAAAGTGCCTAGATGGTCCTAGGGTGAATTACTATCTCTCGAGTTATAATTCTTAACCATAATTAATAATCCCTAATTCAAATTATGGAAATTGCGATCTCTCGATCCGCAATTGGTCCAAAATCTAAATTAGTTCTAAAGTTGTCTATTAACCTACCGGGAAGTTATGTTTGATCTCTCGTTACACGACTCTACCGATTTGATTCAACTCTCTACCTATGGATTTACCTAACTCTCGTTAGCCTAAATCGAAGATTTTCACCTGGCTCTCCCTCTCAGTTTGTTACCAAATTATAAAGAATCGAAATTGAATCACAAATAAATCGAATAAAACATAATCAAATAAATTTTATTAATCTCAAGAATAAAAAACTCGAAGGTGAGTTTAAACAAAAGATTAACACTCAACGACAATATTCCTAATCAATATCCAAATCTCATACATCACTGAAACCGAAATAAAAAAATAGAAAATAGTGTCGGAATGGATCTCGGAGGTAGCGACTGTGGGAAATTTCCTGTTTCGGGAAGTACATCACGTCAAATGTATCTCCGTGGCTCTCTTCCTTCGTCTCCTTCCTTAATCGCTAGATCTCTCTCTAGGTCTCTCTCAAATTTTTACAGAATCTCCCTTTTTGCACAGCTCTCTCGTCTCTCTAATGATTGCTAGTGGCTGCTAGGTATTGTTCTATTTATTCTATAGCAGCTCTAGGTCAAACTTAGGCTCGAAACGGTCCGAAAAATCACCCTAAAATTAAGTTTTCATGTTAGCCTGATGCAAGGCACGATCATGGCTCTGACTGCCACGATTGTGGCTCTGACTTCCACAATCGTGGCCGGCACTTTAACCTTTCTGTTACGATCGTAGCCTGAAGTGCACAATCATGACCTGACTTGACATTCTCTGTCACGATCGTGGCCCCTGGTGCACGATCGTGGCTTATGTGCACGATCGTGGCCTATGTATTTTAGCTCGAAACTCTTTAAATCTTCACGTTCTTCCCTATTTACCTTGCAACACTAGTACACACATCAAGGTACCTAAAAAATATAGAAATTAAGCTCAAAGATTCATACTAACCCATAAAAACAACTAAACACATAAACTAACATAATTGAAACTTCAATACATACTAAACACTCAAAATAACACTAATTACTTAACACCTAAAACACAATGCAAATCACAACTATCAATAATTAATCACACATATCATACGATAAAAGTCCTTAAAACATTGCATTCATTCTATTTATTCATATTATATGTCTATACAATGTCTATGAGACTTAGTTTCATTTAATTACAATATTATGACTAAGTGCCTTTTTCACTGTCTCGTATCCATTGTGGATACCGGGCTTTATAATACTGTTTTTTATCCATTAGGGATACAGGGCTCTTTATACACATTGAGCCATAGGCTCTTACTACAGATGTCTGAGCTTTAAACTCTTTTTCACTGGCAACTCTAGTCACAACTACCTTTATCTTTCATGCATTCATGTAATGAAATGCACCATGCGTATTCATTTTTGTCACATTTGCATTCTTTCTCATTCACATTTGTCATCAGACTTTTAGTCCAGCATTCAACATATTAGTTAAGAATCATTTAGTCAATCACATCACATTCAAGTAACACTTCCAATGTTCTATTCATGCATCAAAACACCTCAGACATTGAATGTATAGAATTCAGTACATACACATCACAATAATTCAGTACACAATTTAACAAACAATCAAGTTGAGACCATCTTAGGTTACTCACTATTGCTCCTTTCAACTTATTGCCTTGAAATCCCGGCAATGTTTGGAAGTGGTCACTCAATGTGTTCTTCTATAAAATACAATCATATACAAAATTTACACATTCAGATAAATAGTCAATCATAAGCATATTCATGAATGTATCATGTATTATGCATGTTCAATGACAACTTTTCGGGTATGTTTCCTTAATACACTTTATAAGCAATTACAAAACCTTCCAAACATTCTTTAATATCTAATACTATTTACTCACTTTAATTCCCTCATTCAATATCAACTACATTCATTTAAGTTCTCATTTAAACCTACATACCTCATATGGTAACATCCTTAGTTGAATTAGGTTGAAAACATCCAAATAAACACCCTTTGATATAGCCTTATACGTCACGATCATGCAGGTGCACGATCGTGACTTTCATGACTTTCATCAAAAGTCATGATCGTGCATAAGCATGATCGTACTTCTCCTCCAAAACCAATAAGGGTCACAATCATGTAGCTGCATGATCGTGCCTTGCGGTATTTTCTTCCTTTTTATTGCCATTTTTGACCTAGAAAAAGAAGTTTTTAGGTAACACTTTCTTCTAATCAAATGTTCCTTTATGTCTTAAGTTTCTAATGACATCAAATGCATACATTTTGGTTTAGTGTCGTGCATGTTATAATCAAAATACCACATACTGTTCTCATACCTTGACAGAATACAATTCTCAACTTCAAGCCAAATTTCAAGACTCTTAAGGACAGAATTCAAATCCAATTCCTTCATAAGAAACGTAGCCATATGTCTCTAGTTTACTCTATATCAAAATCCATCCAATTTGTATAGTTATAGATCAAGTTATGTCTAAAATACAGATGCATGATTAGTAAAAACACTACATATAACATACTCCAGCACACTTTATTGCCAAAATCCTATCATTTCTCTATCCTTTCAAGTTGATGATTCAATTAAACCTAAATTTATAGTTCAGAACTCTCTAGTCACAATTCACAAATTCATGAATGACCATCACTCAAAACCAGAACCCAATTCCATATTTTTCCATATTAAATTTTTTGCATTTCACTACTCTTCATTTAACTCCAATTACCATAATCCTTCGTCCTTACATTTTTTACATATCACCGAATTTGCTTTTTCCTTCACCACCCAAACATGCATCCACACCATTCACGCATGCATCAATCCACAAGCATGGAAACATACACCACTCACACATGCATCCATTTACGTACATTAAAACCTCATCTTAATGCATTTACACTACTATAAAACTTAAAGCACAACTTACTTGATTTACACTTCAAATCCTTCAGCAAAAATTCCTGAAATAGGGATAGAAAATAAGGGATTTAGGTGGATGGAGAAAAATAAGAAAAGAGTCTTTGGTGGTGGGGAATTTTGGTGAAGACATGCAAAAATTGCTATACCAAAACATGACTTGATGTCTTCATCCCTCATTGACACATGTCATTTGGCATGTCTTACATTTGTCATCCATTTGATTAGCTCATATGTTACTTACTAATTTCTCCACTTGTCATATCTTAATAGGTCCATTTTTCACTCCATAATTAGTCCATTTGTCCTTCGTCTAAGCTACCAAATGTCACATTTCCATTTGTTTCTTATTTCTACATTTTTCCCTAGTCTAAAATACCCAAAATTTCGATAAATTACCAAAAATTACCAAAAATACTAAATCAATTCTAATACAAACCAATTCAATTTTCAAGTCAAATAATCTACAATTCACATTTTAATCACATTAAAATCACTAATACCCAGAAAATATCAATGAATGCATTTACAATTATTTTAAAAGAGCCTCAACATTATTCACGTAAATGTGTATGCCATATGATGCATGAAATGTACTTTTAAATTCTCAATAAACTCTCATATATAGTTACCTAGGGTTCTAACCCTAATCATAGGATAATGGGAAGTTAAAATTGAGTTCCCACAGGTCTGCCTATGACTTTCTCTAGTAAGGTTATCTTCAGCTTAGCTGAGTTGTGTAGTTTGGCTTGGGGACCTCTTAAAACCACCTCATGTAGTAGTTCCTCGTCTGTATATAATGTCAAAAAATAGATAAAAATATATCTCTCTTATACGATTTTTTTTTTGGTTTGAACTGAACAATGAAATCCACAAAAAGGACTAAGTGCTAAAAAAATCGACTTTCTATTTTTTCTGATGTCTGATTATTGGGTCTTTATCTCATTGAACAGATCATTATGATTGTGATTGTTGTGCTCACTATATTGCAAGTTACTCTGCTACGAACTGCTCTGCTCTATTTCCACCCTACACTGCTTGCTCGTTGGGTTCCCCAATAAGTCTGCAGATCTCTCTGGTGGGACCTGGATGTCGACTTACCATGCACATATGTTACATTACTGCCAGATTAAGCGCTTCTATAGTTGTCATCTCCTACACCAATGGTAGCCGATCAAATACCCCCATCCATCGTACCAGTTTGGTCATATAAGGTCCAACACAAATGGTGTCGAACTTTTTGTCTCCATTCTGACTTCAAATTAGGCGTCCGCTCGCTTATGCTCCAGAGGTAATAAATGTCTACATTCCTGACGACTTCCCAGCTATCTCCTTGACCTCTTAAAGTATAGCTCAAAATACTATGGATGTATCTAAGTGTTGGACTGTGTAAGGTCAAAATCTTTGATTTGCACAGGTCCTAGTCATCCTTAGTACTGATTTAACTCTAAAAATGCCACAAATACAAGCCGTATGGAAGATCTATCTATAATGCTTGATATTCTGGTGTCTTTACATACTCCCAGTCATATAAACCCATGTGATGGAGAACTTGATAACACTCATCTGATGTATATCCCCCATCATCCTGAACTAGACCGAGTTAGGGTGATCCCTATTATAACATCCCTTCTCCACAGAGAAAGTGGAAAGGACCTCTAAAGTGAGCTCTTTATAAGAAGGTTCCATGATTTCAAAGAATTGAGACCATACTCTTATATCTATTAACTCTCTAACCTATTGGGCTAAGCCAACCTACTTTAAAGCCTCCCAGTTGATGTATCGATTAGCGTTGAACTTCTTGTCCTTAAGCTATAGTATTGTTCCTCTTGAGCCCTAGCTTTAAATAACAAAATCCGTGGCCTTTGTGGAGGCTGGGTTGTCGTAAAAGACTCACCTTGATGCTTCTTTCTTAGAGTTTCTTTATCACATCGTGATTGTGTTATTTTTCTTGTAACTTTAAAAAAGTGTGAGAAATTTCATACATAAATCACTAAGGTACAGTTTTCCTCACACTTAATTTTGTTCATGCTCATTACTTACTAATTGCCAAAACAAGCTAATTATGAAATTTTAAACTAAATAATTAATAAATTAAAACAATTAAACAAATTTAATTAGGGAATCACTTAACAAACTAATTAATCTTAATATTAAAATTAGAAATTGTGTAATTAAAAAATTAATCTAAGTTAATTGTTAAATTACAATTCTAACCCTAAATTGAAATTAAAAATGCTAAATTACCAATTACATAAAATTAACATAATTAAACACTCAATTCTTTCAATTAAACATAAACCCAGTCCTTAACTAATGTCAAAATTAACTAATTAACCTAATTAAACACAAAATTATTGCAATTAAACACGTAATAAGAAAAAATCACAAGTTTATGCAAATTAAGTTGAATTTTCTCCCAAATTCCATGCAATTTATAAAATTAACTCATAAAATCAGTTAGGTACTAGAATTATTCAATTTTCAAACAATAATCAGAAAAGCAATGACATAAAACTCGCATGGATTCCTAATTCTCAATCCAAGCAATTTCAAACAAATTTCACCAAAATAAAGCAAAATATTCAATTAAACAAGGATAAACAAGTGAAATTAAAGGAATTGTCACTAGATTGGCCAAAAATTGCAAGAAATTTGAATGGGAGAAAAGATGATAGTAGTGGTTTGAGAGAGAGTAAGAGGGGAAATGAAAAAATTTTAACATTTAGGGATTTTTAAGTTGTATTATGAGATTGTATGGTTTGATGCACGACCATACATCAAACCGTACACATCACTAAAATGTAGCTTTTCGCGAGTTTGCATGTTTTGATACACAGGCGTGCATCAAAGTGTGCAAAGCAACATCAATTTGTTCAGAGAGGGTATAACACTCCATAAACGTGTGCAACTTTTAAAATGCAATCCTCAAACATAAAATCTTTGCGCATTAACATTATTGCTCATAAACACAAATACCATGGCATGCTAATTATGTATAATTCTTTCAAAGATGTTTAATCTTGCTATGCTAAAACACACTAAACAGAAATTAGTTACTTAAAACTATACTAACATGAAAGCAAAAACAAAATAATAACAAAATTGAAATTAAATTAAAATGAGCTTATGGGTTGCCTCCTATACAGCGATTCTTTATCACCATTAGTTTGACACATTGTTTCTACTCAAGGTGGCTCAAATAAATTGTTTGGTTATAGCCTTACCATGGGTTCCATAACCTACAGGTGGGATACTTTTTTATGTTTTCTGCCACGTTTCTCCTTTGGTTTATTCCCTTGTAACTTTGTCGATGGATCCTTGTATGTAGATTCCTACATAACATCTCGACAATACTTATCAACATTAATAACATCCAAAATTAAAGTGAATTGTTTTTGACATCGGAGATTCTAAATGTAACCTTCTCATTCCCTACTCTCAGTGTTAACTTGCCTCTGTTAACATTGACGAGTGATTTAGCAGTTGCTAGGAATGGTCTCCTTAAGACTAAAGTTACTTATGAATCGTCCTCTATATCTAGAATTATAAATTCAGCTGGGAATGTGAACTTATCAATCTTAATAGGTACATCTTCTATTATTCTCATAGGATGTTTAATTGTTTTTTCAACCATTTGAACACATATCTTAGTTGGTTCAATTTCTCCTATTCCTATTTTTTCAAATAAGGTAAAAGTCATCATATTTATATCAGCCCTTAGGTTGACTAAAGCCTTATCTAACTTTAAACTACCTATGGTACAAAGGATACAAAAATTCCTTGGGTCATCTTGTTTTTCTAGTAGTTTAATCTTCTTATTGGAGTTCTCCTTGCTTAACACTTCAATATTTAGCTTCCTTGAGTCCTCCTTGTTTAATGATATCTCTTTCAATGATTTCGTGCTTTTTGTTCTTTACAAAAGAGGTTCCATAAAGGAGAATTCCTTCTTTAATTTTTTTAAAAGATCAAGGACTTACCTAACTCTACCTCCAATGATTTTCTTTTTGCTCTGATAGGATATGGAATCACAGGTTGATACTCCCTGACTCTCTTCACGTAAAAGCTATATTCAGCTGTCGAGTGACTCTCAATAGTCACTTCCTTCTCCTCCAAAAGCCCCTTCTCAATGGCCCAGGTGATTGCCATTACCCTTTCCCTAGATTTGTTTCAATTGTGATTGGCAAACTCTCCTTCAATCTCTCCGCCACTTACTTTGCAAGTTAGCCCATTTTAACCTCCAAATTTTGTATGGATGCATCCATTTGTTGATGTTTTGTCCTAAATTCTTGTGTGACTTCCATAATTAGCTCATCAATAACAAGTTTCCTTGGCTATGATGCTTATAGTAGGAATTTAGGTAGAAGGTTATTTCATCGTTATCCTTGATTACCCCATGCAACGATGGGTGGTTCCTCCATTTAGGGTTATACGTATTAATATATGGATTATTTTCGATTTCAGAGAGTTCCCTAAAAAAATATACATATTCGAGTTAAGTTGATTGACCATTCTATCTTTGATGGTTTAACTCACATGCTTCACACTGCATCACCCTTCCTTATAGAGCCATAGTCCATCTATCTATCTTTTTACTTAAGTCTTCCACTTGACACGTCAACTATGCCACTACATCTACCTCGTAAACTCCAGCTGACCTAGTAGTTCATGCTCTAGCTGAGACCATTGGTAGTTATTCATGGCCAAGTCTTGGGCTGAAGTATTTTATTATTCAACATTCCTCCAGTTGCTGCATCTATCGACTACCTTGTACTTTGACTTAGCCCATTATAGAAAGTTTGGTTTTCCATCCACAGTGGTAGTCTATGATGTAGGCATCGTCAAAGCGTCTCTTTAAATCTCTCCCATATGTCGTATAACAATTGAACTTCAATTTGGGAGTATGATGAGATGTCATTTCTTATCTTTGCAGTCTTTATAGATGAAACATCCTTTAGCAAAAATTTGCTGCCACTTGATTCCATGTATTAAGTGAAGAACATGGCATGGAATTTAGCCACTATTTAGCCTTTCCTATCAGGGAGAATGGAAATATACATAGTCCAATGATGCAATTGTTTGCTCTATTGATATTAAATGTATTACAAATCTTTAAAAACTTAGAGGTATGTGTATTGTGGTTTTTTTTCCAAAGTCCATCGAACTAGACTAACTGCTACACCATCTAGATGATGCTCGGCTTGATCTTAAAATTGTTCGCCTGAATAGTCAATCTCACTATGATGGATTCTTCTTTATTGATAGGTCTAGCTAGTGTAGTCAATCATCATACGTGGTTCGTCCATCATGTTATTAGATTCTTCTTTATCCATGTGACCTTCTAAGCCTTCTATATAACAATCTAGCTCAAACTCTCGCAGATTAGTTTTATGAAGATTCCTTTGCACTATTCTCTATTTTTCAGGATTTGCATCTAATAAGTTCTTAGATGTATTCTAGGTCATAAACCGACTAGGATTCTAGTTATAAAACTAAAGAAATAAACTAAAGTAATTAAGAAAATAAACTGATGTAAAATAAAAATAGAATTAAAGCAAATAAAAGAAACAAAGTAATGACTAGACTAATAAAACTAAGGTTTTCCTAATATCAAAGTCCTCAATAACGGAGCCAAAAACTTGATTAACTTTTCCTCCGTATGTCAATTATGAATTACTACAAGTGCACGATATAGATGTAGCTAGTATTGCCAAGTACGGGTCGATCCTTCGAAGATGATGAATACTAGTAGTTACCATTGTCCCATTATCTAGTCTATAAATTTAATTGTGATTTTTGGTTAATGAAAAGAAACTTTGGAAAATAAAATAAATCAGGCAGTAAGATTGAACAAAGAATCAAGAAATTACTAAGAAAACTATCAATATTAAGAATTAGTGTTTAGGCTTTGAATCCCCCTAATTGCACTTAATTGATTGATCTTTTACCATGAAATTGTTTTATTGATTTATTGGACTATGGAGATTCCTATGTTACGCTAATAGCTTTCTCGAGTTTGATAAGGTTTTCAACCGAATTATTAAGGTTAAAGTTTTTAGGATTGCTATACCGATTTATAAATCTTACTATTAGGTTTGACCCTAATTCAAATGATTTATGTCATCCTATCTCTAGGGTTGCAATCAACCCCTTCCAGTTACGGTAAATCTATTCAAACAAGGATTTCTCAATCTTTGTATTATGAAATCAATTTATGATCTAATATTCTAGATCTATTAAAACATAAATTAAACACGTAATTGAATCACAATATATTAATCCAATCAATTGCATAAATAAAATAATCAAGATAGGTTATTGCACAAAACTAGGTTTCATCTAGCCTAGACACTAAAAGAATTTAGTTACATATGATAGAAAATGAAATCTCATAAACAAAAAGAAAAACTAGTTGAAAACAATGGGTTTATAATTCTAAATCTTCATGTTTGTCGTATATCAAATATTCTTATAAGGGAGAGGTTTGATCTTGTATTCTAATGGATCTTTTGATGATTTCTTCACATTTTTCACTTCTCTTACACAAAATTGCCCCTTATGAATGATCTCTGGCTCTGCAATCACCTCCTAATGTCTGCTCTCCTTTTTTGCCTCCAAACAAGTCTTTTTATAATGAATTTTAAGGTTTTGGGAGATTTACGGGTTGATACATGGTTATGCATCAAACTGTACATAACCTAAAATCTCCAAAATTCATGAATATGCATGGCTTGAGAGAAGTACACAGGCTGATGCACAGTCGTGTATCCCTTTTGTGCTTCAAATCTTCGTTTTATGCTGTATTTTCATTCGAATTCTTCTTCCTTAAGTCCGTGAAGGCAATTATAACCTATAAACAAACTTGTAGTGAATTAAGTACTAAATATACAATAAAAGTATAAAATATCAAGTAAAAATACATCAAATATAGGGTATAAGTATGGTTAATTATGCATTTATCATCATATATTTAAGCATGGTATTCTTTTTATAATATAGCCTAATATTATGCTAACTAATTATTTATATTTAAGCCTATTATAATAATTAAGTAGCTAAATAATCTTGATTATTCACTGTGATATATGATGGTTATAGTAGATTAATTATAAAAAAATAAATTGGTCATTTCCTTATCTATTAGGGTTTATAGGTAACATATGCATAAGAATACATCAAAAGGCATCTATAAGTAAGAAAGGATTAAAGGAGAGAATTCAATCTCTTTTAAAGGTTAGTGACATGTTAATTTTATTAAATTCTTTATATATATATTTTACATGTTTTATATTGTGAGAATAATGTGTTCAAGATCGTGTAACTAATTCTTTATTAGTATAAAACTAATTATTATATGTGGTATAAAAGTAGTTTATTTTAGAATATATAATTTCTCCGTTAATGTTCATGAAGATTTTCTTATTATTTAAGACCTCATTATCCTCCATAACCAACTAAGATTTTGAATAATACATATATACTTTTTCTAATAACAAGAAAATCGTTTTGTTTATCTATGTATATTTATATGTGTTTTGGTGTAAGCATTTTAAATAAAAATGGTGAAAAGATCTTGGTTTTATGAACCTTCATTATAAGTTAATATTTATTATTTTTATGTCTTTTCTACACAATTTTTATTCAAATTGGTGAGATACATATTTCAATATTTATAAGATGAGGAAAACCCCTTTAAAATCATCAAAACCCCTTTAAAATCTTCAAAACCTAGTTACTAGCAATCAAGATTAGAGCAATTTAAGTCATAGCTTGAAGATGGTTTGTATGACCCATTTGCTAGTTAAAGATGACTTATAAAATTATAGTTATGCCCATATTTGAATAGTTACAATTTTGGCCTAACCTATACATTTACAATTCTATTCCTTTTAAGTTTTACAATTCTGAAACTACTGAGTTTTACAATTCTATTGCTACTAAATTTTATAACTCTACCAGTGCTAAATATTAACAATTTTTCAGTTCTTAATATTTAAAGTTTTCCCTTTGCCTATAAATTTACAATTTTACCACTCATAATGAATTAAAAATTTTCTTATTACTAAATATTTCACTTAGAATTTCATAAGCCTATAAGTAATATAAATTTTTAATCTATTCTTGGGAATTTTGGGTGAAATTTCATTTACAGTTAACGTATTTGTAGCCTAATTAGATTTTTCTCCTTTTAAATGTGGCTTAAGTTGTTAGAGAAAATTTTTTAAATTTTTTTAGTAATTTAATTATTCATATGATAAGAAGTTTGACCTTTAGGATTAAGGTCAATGCAAACTACTACTTAATTAATACAAACTAAGGAAATAACTTAGAATTTATTTTAAAAATACTACCAGACCTAGGAACTCTTGTGGTTAGATAGGAAAATAGAGCATGGTTAAATTTATTTTCTATTTTAAAGTCATAAGGTGATCTATTATGTGTGAAACCTTGATGATATGAACTAGCTCCCTAAAGCTAAGTTGTTGCAGTGTATTCACTTCCTTGTAAGGCTTTGTTGAACTCCTATTTTAGAGTTCAACTTCTTTAATTTCTAAAAGAAATGGACCTTCAAAAAGAGTATTTTTAATTACATTTATCAAGTTTTCTCATGATTGTTTCATAAATTCACAATATTAAAGCAAGATTTATTATTTACGCATAATTGCATATTTATGCTTCTTTAGTCACTAAAGTGAACAAACTATGATGATGACATGCGTAAATAAATAAATAGATCAATTATCCATATTATTTAAAATTCCTATGCGTACGATAAGTGATAGATTATTATTTACTATTCTATAGACTTGTGATTTACCTAAAAGTGAGTTAAATTGCTGTAAGAGAGAGTAAGCACAATATGAGTAAATCAATATTTTTAACAAATATATTATTATATCTAAAGAAAACATATGTGTTTGATTAGGAATATTTATTTACTTATAATTGATTATTATTTGCATTTAAACTATGATAGTGTATTGTAGTATCCACCTAAAAAGGAACTATGGTTTACTTTAATTGTTTATTTTGAATCCATAAATGAAATTGTATATAAGTTGAGCATATATATATAAATATATAGATATATATATATAACAAATTTGCAACTATTTCTCTTCATTCGCAAGCTGTCATTTGTTACTATTTTCAATATTTTGAATTTCTCTAAATGGAGTGAGCAAATTAATTTTCACTTAGTTGATTTATAAATTAACTTGGCACTATTAAACGATAAACCTCTTGCTCTTATGAATATGAGTAGTAAGAGAGAGAGGTTATATAATAAGGCATAGGAGCATTATAATAAATGGAGCATGATGTTTATGTATATGACATTTCAAAAAAATTAAGATCACTATTCCAGAAATTAAAAATGCAAGAGAACACTTAGTTTTTGGAAGAACGTTTTTTCCTTCGTAGACAAGTCTCTTATTGCTACCCTTATGAACATGAAGTATACTGAGTTATAGAGTATGCAAGACCGTATTATGGAGATGATTAATAGTGTAAAAGGGTTAAAAACACTAGGAATGATAATAGATGACCCTTTTATGGTACAATTTATTTTGAACTCACTACCTTTTAAGTATAGACTTTAAATTAACTACAACATTTTAAAGGAAAATAGGATGTTAGTTAATTTTTTAGTAAGCTTACTTAAAATGAAGTGATACTAAAGAAATAAGGATTCATTTAATTAATCTAGTGCATTAAGAAGTTAGTAAATAACTGAAAGCAAAAGCTAAAAGTTTAAGAAGAAGAAGAAGTTGCATGCTAATGCTACATAACCAAATCAAAAGGAACAAAAGGCAAATAAATATAAATTATATTAGAAAGATGGACACTAAAAGAAAGATTACTTAAAATGTAAGGCTTTATCTAAAAAGAAAGTTAAATACTATGTTTATGTATTTTTTGAATCAAACTTATATGAAGTTCTTCTTAATTCTAGATGACTTAACATTAATGATACTACTTATGTTTCTATTATAACACATAGATTTCTTACAATCCAACCCATAAAACCAAATGAGAATTTCCTACTTTATTAGGAAGCATATAAAGGCTCCAATTGAAGGCATAAGGACTTATCATTTAATCTTATGTTCTAGTTATGAAATAGATCTTTTAGAGACTCTTTATATACCTTCAATTTCTAGGAACCTAATTTATGTTTTAAAACCTATTTTATTAGGTCTAGAGGAGTTCTTAGGCATGTTCATTTCAATTTATTTAAGAATACTTTATTTATTAATTATTTATTTCTTAGTGATGGTTTTTATAAATTGAAACTTGATAATAAATTTGATAAAATTTTGCTTATTGTTCATGGTAATGGTGGAATTAGTTGTACTGCATTAGATGATAAATCTTCTTACTTGTGGAATAGAAGTTTGGGTCATATATCCAAAGAAAGGATAGAAAGATTAGTAATGAATGAGATTTTTTTTAATCTATATTTTACTAATTTAAGTATATATGTGGATCACATAAAGAAAACTAAACATAATAATAAAGAAGCCATAAAAAGAACTTAGCTTCTTAAAATTATACAAACCGATGTTTACTGACCTTTTATTGCTGTAAATTTTAGTAGATATAAATATTTCATTGCCTTTATCGATTACTTCTTATGATATAGTTATATATATTTGCTTAGATATAGTTATATATATTTGCTTAAGGAAAAATCTCAATGAGTTAATGTCCTTCAGTATACATAATTAAGGTTGAAAGGCAATTAGACAAAAAGATGAAAATCGTAAGAAGGGGTGAATATTATGTGAAATATGATGAGTCACGATAATGTTCAAGTCCATTTGTAATGTTCCTTAAACGATGTAGCATATACACATAATTTATTATGCTAAGCATACCTTAACAAGATGGTATGGCAAAAAGGTATAATAAGACATTGATTGATATATTTAGGAGTATGATGAGTAACTCCTCACTACTTATTTTTTTTACATATAACTTTAAAGCTCTTATGTATTTTTTGAACAAGGTCCTTAGTAAAGCATTTTTAGAAATTGTTTTTAAACTATGGAATGGAAGGAGACCTAGTTTAAGACATTTACATATTTGGATTTACCTAGTAGAGCCAATGATATATAATCTACTAAAAGGAAATTAAATTATCGAACGATTAGTGGATGTTTTATAAGTTACCTAAAGAAATGTAAAGGAATTAGGGTTTATTTTCCAAATAATAGTCTTAAAATTATGGAAACTAGAAATGCTTGATTCATTGAGAATAATTAAGTTAGTGGGAGTGATGACTGACAATATATAGATATCGAGTAAGCAAGGATAAATGTTCCTTCAACAATAAAAGCTTATTCATTTATAATTGTTCCAAATATTGCTATAGTAATCAATGAAAATTTATACAATATTGAACAATAAATGAATGAATGAACATACTCGTAAGGGACTAACTCACAACCACCTATTGTATATGAACAACAAGAAATAATGCCTTTAAAAAGAAAGAAAAACATGTAGTTTAAATAATTATATGGTTTATTTACAAGATTTGTATATTGATATTAGAATCAATAAAGATTGAATTCACTTTCACAAGCCACATAAAACATACAAAGGTTGAAAAATGGATTGATTCAATGAAAGATGAATTAAAATCCATGGAAGACAACAAAGTTTAGGATATCGTTAAATTGCTAGATGGTTCTAACTGAGATGAATGTGAATGGGTTTTCTTAAAACTAAATGCAACTTAAATGGCAATTTTGAACACTATAAGCACTCAAAAAGTGGGAGTAAATTATAAAGAGACATTTTCACCTGTCTCAAAGAAAGACCAATTAAGTATTATAATAGCATTAATAGCTCAATAATTATACCAAATGTATGTGAAAATAGTCTTATTTAATAACGATCTTAAAGAGGAAGTATTTATGGACTAACCTAAAGATTTCTTAACAAAAGATCAAATGGTATGTAAACTTAAAAGGTTAATATATGGACTTAAATAAGTTTCTCGACAATGGTATCTTAAGTTCAATAATACTATAATATCTTTTAGTTTTTAGGAAACACTATTGATTAATGTATATACTCAAAGATCAGTTAGAATAATTTTTTTATTAGTTCTATTTATTGATATCACCTTACTAGTTGCTAATGATTTAGGCATGTTATATACAACAAAAGATTTTCTCTCTACGTGACATGGGAGACACATCTTTTGTGATAGGAATTGAAATTTTTCATGACAAATCATAAAAATTGTTGGGGCTATCTCAAAAAGGTTTTACCAAAAGAATATTATAGAGTTTAGTATAGATAAGTGCCCATTAGGAATTCTTCCTACTTAGAAAAGGGACAAATTTAGTTTTATGCCATTTCCAAAAATAATATAGAATGAAAAGTGATGGAATCAATTCCTTATGCTTTTGTTATGGGCAATTAGTGTATCTACAAACTCTTATAAGATTGGATATTAGTTTCACAGTTGGAATGTTAGGCAAAATCAATGTAATTGTAGAATTATTCTTTGTAAAGTTGTAAAGGAAGTAATGAAATACATGTAAAGAATGAAGAACTACATGCTCATATATTCAAATTTTATTAGATGTCTTGATAGTAAAAAATCCATATTTTATTATATGTTTCTTTTATTAAATGAAGCAATGTCATAGAATAGTGTCAAATAGTATACCATTGGTTCATCCACTATGGAAGCAAAGCTTATGCATGTTTTGAGATCATAATTCATGCTTTGTGGTCATAGAACTTTTATTTCAAAACTTAGAATTGTTGCACCATTACGATAACGCTAAAAATTTATTGTGATAATCCCACATTTTTTTATTTAAGAACACAAATGTTCTAAAGGTTCCAAATATATGTAATTAAACTATTTTTGACATTAAGGAGGAAGTTTATAAATGAAGTTTCTATTGACCATATTATTAATTACGATCTAATATAGTCCATTAACTAAGGTGTTAAGGAATATGTATATAAAATAGATCTTGGTTGTATCGTTAAATGACGTCTGTTTATAAAGATGTTAGACTATAAGATTATTTATATGCTTCTAATTCTATATCAATAATTTCTTATTTTATAATAATGTACAAGTTTTTTTTGATATTTTAACATAAAATTTTGTGAGACATAATTCTAGACCATGAAGAAATTATTTTGTATCATTATTTATTAACTTAGTAAAATGAGTAGTAAATATTTATCAGATATGAAAAAAATTATATTATAAATAATATAAAACCTTTATAACTTGCATTTGTTTTTTTTTCTTTTTGGAAGCTAAAAAGTTTATTCTAAAAGAATTAAAGTACTAAGTAGCTACACTTATAGTCAAGCTCTAACATAAGGCCTTTCATCAACTCGTCCTAACCTTTATTTTAGTTAATGGTTGAAAATACATCATCTAAACATTAATAAACCACCTACTATAGAGACCAAGTTAATGACAAATCTAAACTAAAATTTTCTTAGAGTTGGTTCACCAGTAATTGATCTCTAATCCCCAATATTACTTCACAAGTTACTTGGTTTCTAGACCTTTGCTTTACTTAAAAACATCTAGAGTCCCTTTCATACCAGACAGAGTACATAATGCTCCCATATCCTATCATTCAGATCATCTTATCATTATTTATAGTGTCTATTTTATATTATAAACCTTTGGGGATCTCTTGGTAATTAAGGCTATTGATGGAAATTTTGTATAGATCTTCAATGTGTCTCCAAATATAGAACGAAAATTCATATTTGAAAAATATATGAGCTTGGGATTCTTGCTTTTCTTTACAAAAGCAATATGGTTGGGAGGCATTAATGAATTTAAGATTGTCCAAGGTCCTAAGCCTTTGCTTAAAAATGGTCCATAGCATAAAGTAAACTTTAGGAGGCATCTTTTTGCACTGAACCATGTCATACCAATCAACCTTTTGCATATATGGAATTAAATATCTTCTTTAAGAAGTATTTGAAAATTTCCTTGTATGTTGTTTTAGCCAAATATGAGAAGCTTCATTATCTTGTCTCAGGTTATAGCTTTTAAGCATATTAGCATTTGAAGCCCACTCATTCCTACCTATAATCATCTTAACTTTTGTGTGATCAAAGAAAATAGTATTTGAAAATTTCCTTACATGATTTTTTAGCCAAATAAAATAATCAATATTATCTTGTCTCGGGTTATAGTCTAAGATGCAACTCTTGCATATATTTACATTTAAAGCCCACTCATTTCCATCTATGATCATCTTATCTTTTATGTGATCAGGGTATAGGTGTTGCCAGGCTTAATAGACGTTTGTTTTGGCTAAGGGGTCTAATTTGCTCCAATTGTCATAAAACAAGAAATCTTTATCTTCATTACCAATTCTACAAGCTATACTCATGGATATCAATTCTACGATTTTTAGTAGTTAGATCATAAACTATGAATGATTAGCTTTGACATTAATTTCCTATAAACATATCTCTTTTACGAAATAGCTATGCATATATTAAACCCATAGTGTCTCCTTCTTTATTAATAGTGTCCATAGTTTATTAGCCATTAAAGTTTTATTTGATAGGGTTCTAGGAATTATGCCTTATCCACTTGTTATCTTAGGTCTACATACCTCAAACTATTGTATCTTAGTAAATCCTTTTCTGTTCAACTCCCTAGACCAAAGGAAACCTCCTTGCCACTTCTCCATAGTATTAATTACTCCTTTGGATAAAAGAATGTGAGTTAACTAGTAAGTACGTAAAGAATTAATGATTGACTTTTATCAGCTATACTCCACCTAAAAATGAAAGAATTTTATTACACCAACAATTGGTACATTCCTGAATCTTATCCAAGAGAGGAGCATAGCTATTAAAGCTTATTATTTAGTGATATTTGGTATTCCTAGGTAATTAAAAGGACCTTAATTTGTAGGTCAAAAATTAAGGATAACCAAAGAACTTTATCTTTTGCTTCTATAGAGACAATCATAAAGGTTTTTTTTGTGTTAATGCTAGGACCTGAAAGCAATTTGAATGAATTCAATGCGACCAATAGCAAGCTAATTGATTTTTAGCCTTAGATAGTAGAAGAAGGTCATCTGTAAATGCTATATTAAATAATCTCAACATTTTGCATTTTAAGTGAAATTTGAAATTGTTATCCATCTTGATGGAGTTATCTACATTCTAGTTAATGATTCTATATAAAGGATTATCCCCTTGCCTTAATCCTTTCCCAACTTTGAAAAGATATGTAGGTTCTCCATTTATCAGTACACCATATGATGTTTGTTAAAATACATTGGTTGATTCATCATATAAATATTTTTAGAAAGCCAACTGCTTTAAATAGGTTTGGAATGAAGTTGTAATGTATTGCATCAAAAGCTTTGTTAAAATCCGCCTTAATCACAAAATCTCTTCCCTTGTTTCTTCTTTCAAAACCTTTTAGTAGTTATTGGGCAAGTAATATAATGTCCCCAACTAGTCTTCCAGAGAGGAAAACTCATTATGTTTTGTTAATGATTGAATCTAAGACTTTCTTGAGCCTTAAAGAAATCAACTTTGAAATGATTTTATAGAGGGTTTTACAACATGAGATAGGCCTATACTCCTTAAGGAAATTTGGATTTTGTATTTTAGGAATAAGGCTTATGTAAGTTTTGTTTATTTCTCTCAATATCCTACCCTTTTCAAAGAACTCAAAAGTTGCATCAGTAGCTAACTCCCTTATTAAAGGCCATGCCTTTAAAAAGAAATAACCATTGAGATTATCTGGGCCAAAGGATTTACTTGGGTTGAGATCAAACACCACTTTCTCTCCAAGGAAGAGAAAGGTTGGATCAGCAACTTAGCCACTTCCACCAAAATTTGAGTAAAGACAGAGGATTTTAATAAGATAAAATTTAGCATTTTCTAATATGTTTGAGAAGTATACAAACACTTCTAATTTCAACTCCTCTTATGAGTGAGTAGAACCTCCATCTTCTTTTATTAGAGAAGTAATTTTGTTAGTATTCCTCCTTGCTAAGATGAATCTGATGAAGTAAGGGTGTTCTTATCCTCCTCTTTCATCTATAAGTTTCTTAATTTTGCTTAGGGAGTGAGTAGTGAATTTATACACCCTTCGAGTATTTAAAAATAACATTCTTCTCATCATTAATAAGATAGAGATCTTTAGAGATGTCAATAGATTGGGCTCGGGCCAAGCTGGGTGGCCCGTGGGCAGGAGCTGACCTACCCATGGCCAGGCCCGGGCCATCCTTACTTTTTAAAAAAAATTTACAAAACAACCTCATTTTTGTCGTTCCATTCGGGTCACAGGTCGAGCCAGACTGGCCCATGGACCGACCCATACTCGGCAACATGACCTGGTCTAGTTGAACTATTTTGGCCTGTGATTTGGTCAACCCGAGCCAAAATCAGGCCAAACCTGCAGATCAAGCCAAAATTGACATCCCTAGTAATCTTTAAGATTGTGGTATTTTCCTCTTTATTTCTAATAATGTTGGCTGCGTGTCATTGTATCTTGATTAATTTAATCACTTTTGAGTTCTCTCTTTTTTTTATAAAGAAAATCACTTTTTAGTTCTTGCTTGACCATAACATGCATTTGTTATTGTCATATAATGTTACCTATGTTGAATTTTAAAATATATATTTTTAAGATTTATTTTTTGTATGCATGAAATTATATTATTTAATTTTATGATTATCTTAGGATTAGTTTAAGTGATAAAATATTAAAATATAATATAATATTGGACTAATTAATTAATTATATTTAATTTAATAAATAAATAATCATAATAGTTTACTTGATTATATGATAAATGCTCTAAGTTGATGATAAAAATCACAAATTGATAATTTTCCTACCTAGTTTACAGATGACTTACACAAAACAATCCATTAAAAAGGCATATGTAAATAAGAAATGATCAAAGGAGAAAATTTAATTTATTTCAAGGATTTGTGATACGTCAATTTCATCAAAAATTTTATATATGTATTACATGTTTTATGTTTTGACTTTGAGAATTATGTTTTCAATATTTTGTGCGGTTAATGCTTTGCCAATGCAAAATAATTCTTACATTTGTAACAAAATTGGAGCTTTTTTCTTTTTTAGACAAGACGAGAGATATGGACACATGAAGCGAGCGTGTTTTCGAGTATTTTGAGGTGACAACTTACATAATGAAGGATGAGGGAGCCATGGCTAACCAAGAGACCTGCCAACTAGCGAGTGTGAGTAGTAAGCGCACAACGAACAAGACACTGGATGGCAGTGGCCAATTAATGGTAAGACATGACAACCACACAGCAGTAAACAAAGAGGAGAGCTCAAAAAGGGTATTATTACCTCAGACACGCCACTTTTTCCGTCGGATACCCAAAAATCGGAACTTTTTTGGTACAGAGACCAACACTCCCACAAACTGTGACACCCCAATTTCTCTCTGCTTTTTGTTCATTGGGTTGGTCGAGCTGCAATGGTGTTGGCCGTTGTTGCCATTTTACCTATTGGAATACTCTTCCTCGTCTCTGGCTTCATTGTAAATTTGATCCAGGTTTGTCATTAAAACTCATTTGTTTCTTCTTATTCTTCCTCCTACCCTTGAGCCTTTTGGAATATTACACGATAAACAGAAATCATGAATTCATTTGGATTCAATGTATCGTAACAGAGGTGAAGAGATGGTCATAATTTAGTCATTACTGAGAAATCTGCTTTTTACGTAGATACACTTCCGTGAACGTGGAATGGATCGGCTGTATTAGTTTTGTGAAAGACAACAGAAATGCAAAAGGTTGGATCATTTATGCCGAATGTTGGCATTTTAAATCTTTCTTGGCAGGTCGTAATCATGGCCTTATATTTGTAGGACTGATGAGTTAGGGAGTCATTTTCGTGATATAGAATTGGCCCGGGGTTAAATTACGTTCTGTAGGATCCAATATGAATCTAACACTAGTTCATCTGGAGTAATAAGGTATTTTGATTCTCCAACTCTAATTATCCTGTCAATTAGGTTAGGTAATATTGGTTCCAAGATTGTAAGCATGAACCCTTCGTGATTTGGCTGTTTAGTCTTTGTCACCGGAGATCTTAAAAGAATGTGAACCTATTCAATTCTTATCAAATTTTATCCCATTCAGTACGCATTTCCTGTTTTTTTTTAATCATCTTTTGCTCTTTAAAAATCAGGATTAAAAGATGTATTAAAACCCCAAAAGATGTACAAAGATTGCCTAGCAATACAAGGATACCATGTGAAGCACGAGGAAACCTCCTAATTGAGACTAGTTACAAACCAAAGCTTAAAAGCTCAAAAGATCAAATTGCTAAGGAATGGGGACTTCGAGGCATTAGACGTAGAAGTTACAAGGAGTACCCTAACTGGTTAGCAGGCTAGATGAATTGCTTCAATAGATTGTTGGTCAGATGTTTGTCATGCTTGCGCTTCTCTATACATTCCAGGCTATCAGTAAACCATAATTGCGATTAAATGCACAAGCTTCACCATCAACAACTCCCTCATCTAGCTTCTTAGTCCCCTTATCAGTCCATCCATCTTCTGCTGAGTATGTTGGAAAGTTCTGCAATTTTTTTCCCTCTATATCCAATATACGCAACTGCTTAGTGTTAATTTGAATAGCTTCTTGTGTGCCTGAGATTGAAAAATATGCATGTATGACCATGAAATGATAGTTTCCATATTACATTTAACAAAGTAGAGGTTGCTCCAGCTCGATGTCCTCCTCCAAATTGCTTTGGAGAATTCACAGCTGAAAAATAGGTGATGTAGAGATTTGTGATCCAAGTTACAAAGACAACATATGTTGTCAATATTCATTCCTTTGATCCTATCCTTAGTAAGAGATTGTTTTTAGTTGCTAGCCATAGTAATAAATTTGCTCTTGGGCTACAGTTCTAACCGCACACCTAACTTTAGTAGGTGGCATTTTAATGTGAAGGTTCTAGATGAGTTGACTTCCAAAAGATTTTATCTTCCATTTCCAAGTTGGATTTGTAATTTGGTACTTTGTCCATAATACTAATAAATCTCTAAGGTTAAAGCTCCATTTTCTTCACCTCCCCACCTCCTTGACCTTGATCTAGATGGGCATCAAGTATTTAAGTTGTTGTAGAAAGGAAACTTGAATAGAGGTTCAAATTTATGCCAATTGTCAAACCACAAAAGAGGTCTCATTTCTATTGTCATTCATGCTGCATATATTCAGTTGCAACTTACCCCTAAGTTTGAGCATTTTCAACACTATCCATGATGAATTTGTAAGGGGTTTAGAGTTCCAAATGTTATCTCCATGTAGGTAATAAGAATGGATCCATTTAACCCATAGGAACTCTTTGTCCATTAGTAATAAATTCTCCTAGCTAGGAGTATGTTATTGCCAACTTGGATGGAATGTGTTGGTAAATTAGGAAATCCAATATCAAGTCGATAATGATCCCATCAAAATAGGAATATGTTAAGAGGAGACAAAGATTAGATGGTTCGAGCATGTTAAGAGGAGACACCTTGACGCTACAGTGAAAAGATGCGAGAAGATTCTACTTAAAGACTGTAAAAGAAAAAAGGAAGGTCTAAGAAGAACTAGGAGAAGGTGATTAAGATTGATATGACTTTGCTGGAACTTACTGAAGACATGACCCTCAATAGAAAATTTTGGCGTACTAGGATTCGAATAAAAGATCTCACATAGAAAGGTTCTTTTCATTCTCATAGGTTTTTTAAACATTGTTCTTTAAGTCTTATGTTTTCTATTTAGCCTAAATATTCAATATGTAATACTTATGTTTGATGATCGACGACAAAGGGAAGCTCAGATATATAAATGGTGAGATCAAACTTCCAGCTGCAAACAGCCCCTGGTATCAGTAGTGGAGTTTGAAAAACTCAATGGTTATTGCCTGGTTAATCAATTCTATGGAACCAGCTATTAGGAAACCCTTCATATTCATGCCAACAGCTCATAATGTTTGAGAAGTAATTAGGGAAACATATTCAGATCTAGACAACCACTCACAATTATTTGAATTAAACACTAGAATGTGGAAAATGCAACAACATATTGTAATGAATGATGTCTGTATTGTAGGAGCTAGATTGGTTTGATTAAGAAAATTGGGTAAATCCAAGTATAAGTGCTCTATACAAGGTTGAAAGAGGATACATATTTGTCTTCTTAGCCGAATTAAATAGAGACCTAGATGATTTTAGAGGTCGTATTATAGGGCGAAAACCTTTACCAACCATAAGAGAAGTTTTCTCAGAAGTACGGAGAGAAGAAGCAAGAAGACAAGTGATGTTAAAGAATGCTGGTGAAAATAGAACAAAGAATGAAGATTCAGCTCTTGTGAATCGAGGAGCTAACTGTGAAGGAGAAAAACGTAGTGGAAAATAGAAACCTTGGGAAACCAACTAATTGGAAAAAGAAACCAGGCAGGAAAAGTTCAAGAATTCCAAGTGAACAATTGTGATCCAAGGCAACAATCATCTCCAGAATCTCTTCATTTTACTAAGGAACAAATAGAGCATCTAAACAAAATGTTTAAATCTCAAAATAATCCTAATCCATCATGTTCTCTATCTTATTCAGGTAACACTTTCCCTGTCTTTGGCCTGCACGAACACTAATGGCCCTTGGATATTAGATTCGGGTGCCACATATTACATGATTAGTATTCCGCATTTCTTTTGGTCTATACTCCATGTTTTGGAAATCAAAAGGTAAAAATTGTTGATGGTTCCTTTGCTTCGGTTGCTAGTGAAGGAACAATGTCGATCTCTCCTTGCCTAAAACTCACAGATGTTCTTCATATTCCTAACCTATCATACAACCTCTTGTTTATGAGTAAGCTTACTCTTGATCATAATTGTTAAGTAATTTTCTGGTCTTCTTATTGTGAATTTCAGAATTTAACCTTGGGGAGGATGATTGGTGATGCTAAACATAATAGTGGTCTCTTTGTTTTTCACAAAGGATGGACCTTTAGAATGCAAGACCAACGAACTTGTTTCAATTCTATTTCAGTTTCTAGTAATAATGAAGTTTTGTTACGACATTATTGACTAGGCCATCCAAGTTTTCAATATTATCCGTTTCCGAAGTTATTCATAAATAAAAATCCTTCAACATTTCAGTGCGAGTAGTGCGAATTAGGAAAACATCATCATACAGTTTTTCCACCACAACCTTACAAAACTTCACAACCATTTACCATAATCCATAGTGATTTTGGGGGCCTTCTAGAGTTGCTACATTTCTGGGAAATGTTAGTTTATTACATTTATTGATGTGATATACTAGGGTCACTTGGGTCTTACTCTTAAAAGAAAAATCTAATGCTGAAAGAGTCTTCAAAAACTTTTACAACATGATTCAAATACAATTTTAGAGTAAAATTAAAATATTTCAAAGTAATAATGGGAAAGAATTCTTTAACAATATGTTGAAAAAAAAATTTGTTGAGAGGAATAGTTTATTGAAGCTCATGTAATAATAAACCACAATAGAATGGGGTGGTTAAGGGAAAAGAAATAACACCTGCTTGAAATTGTTAAGAGTTTTGAGCCTTCAAACTAAAATTCCTAAGTAACTTTGTGGGAAATAGTTCTAACAACCACTTACTTGATGAACAGATTACCTACACGAATTTTTAAGGACAAAACACCAATTCCTTTTTTACTGAATGTTTTTCAACCACTAGACTCATTATAGACATTCTCCTAAAATTTTTTTGTAGATTGGCCTTTGTTCATAATCATGATTTCAAACTTTCAAAACTAGATCCTAGAGCATATAAATGCATATTTGTAGGTTATCTCACTAATCAAAGGGGGTATAAATGTTTTGATCCAATTTCAAATAGGATGTTTGTGTTTATGGATGTTACTTTCTTTGAAGGAATTTCAAACTACAATAACTACCATCTTTAAGGGGGAGAAAAATATTAGTGAAGATGGGTTCTTAGATGGTTCATATCTCATGTTTGACATTGTTTTGTTTGGAGTGATACCTCTTATGATCATTCACAAAAAGACAACACAAAATTATTAGAAGTGTATGAAGTAAATATTGACAATGTCGGGTCTATTAGTGAACAACTTGTGACAAGGCCATCACAAAATGATAACAGTGGAAACATGGAGATATATGAGAAACGGTACAAAGGTCTTGTATATTCAACAGAACACCTAGTACAAAAATGGAAGGGCACCATTTTGCAACATTTTCAAAAGTCTAACTAAAGGTTATATCAAGAAAATCGTGATGTTCCCACAAATGTTCCTAAAAGTATTAATGTAAGTGATTCTAAACTAAACTCTTCTTATCAAATTCATCATCGTATAGCTCTTAGGAAAGGTATTAGATCTTATACATAACATCCTCTCTCCAACTTTCTGTCTTACAAAAATATTTCACCCATGTATTATACGTTTATTTCACAAGCATCTATTTTTCGTATTCTTAATAGTATTTAGGAGGCTCTAAAAGTTCCTGTGTGGAAAGAAGTTGTTCTTGAGGAGATGAAAACCTTGGAAAAGAATGCAACCTGGGAAGAAGTTGATCTACTAGATGGAAAAAGGTTGTTTAATGTAACTGGGTGTTTACTCTAAAATTCAATTATGATGGATCCTTAAAAAGGTAAAAGGCTTCGCTAGTTGCTAAAGGCTTTAGCCAAACTTATGGTGTTGACTATTATAAGACTTGTTCACCAGTGGCAAAGTTAAACACGATTTTTGTCCTCCTTTCAGTTGTTGTTAATCTGATTGACCTTTAAGTCAATTAGATAATGCTTTCTTGATTGAAAATTTGGATTAAGAAGTATATACAAGGCCTCCCCTTAAATTCTCTAAAAAGTTTAGAACCAAGGTATACAAATTAAAAAAAAATCCTTGTATGGTCTTAAGCAGTCTCCCAAAGCCTAGTTCGAAAGATTCACAAAGTTTGTTAAGGGTTAAGGTTATTGTAAAGGACAATCTGATCACACTTTGTTCACTAAGAGATCCACTAAAGGCAAATTTCAATTTTAATTGTCTATATGGATGATATTATTTTGACTGGAGATGATAAAGAAAGTAGGAAACTTAAAGTTCAAAATTAAGGACTTAGGCCAGCTAAGATATTTTCTTGGAATGAAAGTAGTAAGATCAAAAAAGGAAATTATGGTCTCACAACGGAAGTATATTTTAGATCTCTTAAACGAGATTGAAACAAGCGGATGGAAGCCTTCAGATACTCCAGTAGAGTTTAATGTCAAATTTGGAGATATTAAAGATGGAATCCCAGTAGATACAAGAAGGTAGCACGTATTCGTGGGCGATTGACCTACTTGTCTTGTATACGCTGTAATATTACCTTCTCTGTAAGTATGGTTAGTCAGTCTATGCATTCCTCATGCAAGGAGCATCTGGAAGCTATGTACAGGATCCTTCGATATTTAAAGGGCACTCCCAAAAAGGGCCTTTTTAAACAAAATGAAAATAGAGGAGTGGAGGTCTATATTGATGCAGACTGGGACTATTGGTAGAATATCGACTTCTAGGAACTATTCATTCCTTTGGGGCAACTTAGTTACATGGAGATGTAAGAAATAGAGTGTAGTTGCTAGGAGTAATGCTAAAGCAGAATTTAGATCAATGGCTCAAGATGTACGTGAAGTTCTATGGCTACTAAAATTTTTAGAAGATCTTCAAAGTCCATTGAGGGTTCCTATAAGATTGTACTATGATAATAAGGCGACCATAAGTATTGCCCATAATCCAATTCTTATGACATGACAAAATACGTTGAAATTGATAAGCACTTCATTAAGGAAAAACCTGAAGTAAGAATGATCTATTCTCCATTCATTCCAACCATGCAACAAGTTATAAACTTATTCAGTAAAGGATTCTTAAGACAATTATTCATACTTCTAGTTCACGAGTTGGGCATGATAGACATCTTTGCACCAACTTGAGGGGGAGTATTGATAAATTAGGAAAGCTAACATCTAGTAGATAATGTTCCCAATAAAATAGGAATTTCTTATCGTAGATTCAGGATAAGATAAATCAGCATCTAAGTAGTTAGAGTGCTATAGATTAGTAGAGATTCTACACTGGCTGTATTTTTTCCTATTTAAGGTGTATAAGTCAAGAAATAAATGCAGAATAAAATAGAACTTTAGTTCTGATTTTCCTATCCAGTTTTGTCAACAAAATGAATGTCTAATCATCCTTCACCCTTATAGCAACATACCTCACTCCATTTCACCTTGGCATGTGTATGGTTGTTTGGGTCTCCATTCCATAAAAAGTTTTTAATGGATCTTTCTATGGCCTTGATGATGCTTCGGGGTAAATATATATGAGATTTCCAATGTATGTGGATGTTATTAAGCACAGAGATGACAAGTTGAAAGTCTTCTAGCATAAGATAAAATTTTGTTATTCCAATATCCTATTCTCTTTTCGATAGCATTAAATGGGGGTTCGTAGTTCCTATTCGTGAGTCTAGTGGTTATAATTGGCACTCCAAGGTATTTAAATTTGGGAACTACAAGTTTCAATGTAGCAAAATTGCCTACATTCTTAGCCTAGATTTGATTGTTACCTGAAATATGCATGGAGCTTTTCTCTTTCTTAATCCTTAGGCCAAATAAAGAGCTAAACTGCCTCATGGAATCCATTAGCACCTTTATAGATTCTTCTTTAGTTGCACATAAGAGCATGAGATCATTTATAAAAGAAAGATGAGAAATCTTGTTCTTCTCACACTTTAGTAATATTTGAAGCTAGGAGTCTCCCTAATGATCTTATCTATTAGTCTTGAGAGCACTATACACAAATGGTGAATATGTAGGGGGATAGGGGCCCCTTTGCCTCAACCCCTGTCCGTTTTTAAAGAATTGTGGCTTCACCATTAACAAAGATGCTAAAAGTAGTAGTTGAGATGCACATTTTTATCGTGTTGATAAAAGGAGCAGAGAACCCCTTCACTTCTATAGGTTTAAGTATAAAAGACCATGCTACTGAAGCAAAAGCTTTGTGGAGATCTATTTTGATTGCACAACTTTTGATAGTTTTACTCTTGTGTTAATCCTTAAGCAACTATTGGATTAGCAATATAGATCCTTATTATTCCTTTGTATAAATGCTCCTTGACATGGATTGATGATATCCTTAAGAGAGCTTTTGAACCTAGATGCAAGCTCTTGGTCAAGAGTTTGTAGATTACATTGCAACATGAAATTGATATAAAATTATTTAATATAGCAAGATTAGCTTTCTATGGAATCAAACAGATGTGAGAGCTATTTAATTCCCTTAGCATGCTACAGTTGGAAAGGAGTTTAAGTATAGCTTTTGATACATTTAAAAATAGTGTAATAGTAGTTTGAAGAAGAATGTAACCAACTTTTGGGCAATAATTGATTTCTTACTTCCCTCTCTCCTTTTTGATTTTCTCTCCTACCTTTCTTTGTATTCTACAATTGCAATTAACCTAAAATCTCTGTAATCAGTAAACCTTGAATTGATCATTGGAAATTAGTCATATCAAGTTAGTATCAGAGTTGGCAATCCTCAACAATAATGGTGAAAGGGATACACTTGCTAGCTTTGAGGCGTATGGAAGAAAATATGAAAGTACTTAAGGACTTGAAGTGAGATGCGAAAAGAACATTCAAAAATTGAAAGATTGGTTGAGATTTATCAGCAGTCGAGCCAAGGGGACAAAAGTTAGATGAAGATGATAGGAGAGTACTGGACAATGGACATTTGGGATCGCAGTGCAACTCTCGATATCATATTCCTACTAGGTCATACAAAATTGAATGTCCAATTTTTAAAAACTGTGGGTTGAAAAATTGGATTTTGTTGGAAGAATATTTTCAGTTTTATTACTTTGTTTGTTTCCTTATTTACTCAATAGTTTATTACCTAAAATATCGTTTCCATTTCTGGACCCTATTTTCATGGGATCTTATTTAATTCTTTCTAGGCAATAATCAAGGGATTGAATAGCAGAACAATTGCTTATCTTCCCTATAAGTATTTCTGTCATTTTTGAGAAATAATATACAAAAATTATCCTCAAATTTGTTCATGGTATCAGAGCTTTGAACACAGAGAAGGATGGTTTCATTCGGGACGATAGGAGGGTGGCATGTCGAGTCAGGGGAAAATTTTGCCACTGGCTCGGTAGGCAATGCTCCATGAGGATCGATCCAAGAAATGCCGAACACCATTATCGGCACAGGAAACTCGTCCTCTTCCCAGAACAACATTGACACGCAGTTGTCAGTGGTAATCAACTATCGGTTGAATGGGAATAACTATTTACAGTAGTCCCACAGCATGCTTATGTTCGTAAAAGGGAAAGGGAAGGAGAAATATCTCACAACTGAGCCATCAGCTGTGTCTAACTCAAAATATGAGTTGGGGATGACCGAAAACAACCAGGTAATGAGCTAGTTGGTTAATTCCATGACTCCCGAAATTGGTGAGCAGTTTGTCCTTGCAACCTCTGCAAAAGAGATATGGGAGAATGCCAAAATGACACATGTCACTATAGAAAATACTATTGCTCTGTTTCAAATCAAAGGAATTCTGAGGGCAACTAAACAAGGTGAGAAATCAGTCACTGGTTATTACACCGTGCTAGTAAAATTATGGCAACAGCTGGATATCTATGACCCACACCAATGGGCTTGCAGTGAAGATATGGCGTGCTACAACTAAATTGTGGAAAGAGAACGGGTGTATGAATTTTTGTTGGGATTGAACTCTATTTACGAGGAGGTTCGTGGAAGAATCATGGCAACTTGAAAGTTAATTTGGTGAAATGTGAAGAGAGTAGAAAGCTACTAATGCAAGGCACTCCAAGCAATAAAAATCTCTCCGAATCTTCTGTCATGGCTATAAAAGGAATAAATGGGCCAGAACCTAAGAGAAAACAGGTAAGCCTTGGTGTGACCATTGTCAAAAAGGTGGACATAACAAGGACACATGCTAGAAGATTCATGGGAAACCTCCAAATCAGAAAAACAGATCAAAGGTTGAGAACAAAAGCAACATAGCTATTGGTGGTGACAAGACCGAGGGAGATAACATACCATTGAGCAAGAAGAAGTTGAATTGCTAAGAAAAATTATTAGTAAGTATGATTTGAAGGCTAAAAAGGTTGTATCCACAAGTAACATGGTCCAAACAGGTAATACTGGAACTGCTTTAAGGGTTCAAACCCAAATTGTGGTCTTTGGATTGTTGATTCAGGGGCTAATGATCATATGACTTGTGATAAGTCATTGCTTATTGATGTATAGCCTTGTCCTATTCATAGGACTGTCAAGGTAGCTAATGGACAGGTTCTAAAAGTTCAGGGGATTGGGACTGTTATAATTGCTAATAAATTGATCTTAAGTGGTGTTCTTTATGTGTCTGGCTTGGATTGTAATCTGTTATCTATGAAAAGGATTACTAAAGAACATAATTGCACAGCTAATTTTGGTGCTGATGGTTGTGTTTTCCAGGATTTGGAGTCGGGGAAGAGGATTGGCAGTGCTAGGGAGTTTGATTATATTACATCTGCAACTCAAGAAGGAATAAAACTCATGCTATTTTATCTTCTAATGAAGAAATTGCACTTTGGCACTGTAGGTAGTTTATCTTACATGAGCATTTACATCCCACTTTTTTCAATAAAAAGGATATATCTTTTCAGTGTGAATTTTGTCAACTCTCTAAACACCCCAGAAATTCTTATAAACCCTAAGCCTATAAACCCACTAAGCCTTTTTTCATCATTCATAGTGATGTCTGGCGGCCATCAAGGGTCAAAACTAAAAATAATGTTAAATGGTTTGTAACCTTTATTAACGATCATACAAGATTGACTTGGGTATATCTTTTGAAAGAAAAAGCATAAGTTTTTCAGGTATTTAAGGAATTTTATTCCTTTATACTAAACCAATTTCACACAAAAATCCAGATTTTGCAAAGTGATAACGGTAAAAAATATGTAAGTCAATCCTTTGGTCAATTTTTTACCAGCAATGGTATCATACATTAGACCTCATGCACCAATACACCACAACATAATGGTGTTTCAGAAAGAAAAAATAGACATTTGCTTGAGGTTGTTAGATCTATTATGCTCACAACAAATGTTCCAAAACATTTTTGGGGGATGTTATTCTCACTTTTGCTTATTCAATAAATAGAATGCCATCAAAAGTTTTGGGGTTACATATACCATTACAAAAATTGCTTGAGATTTATCCCTCGATTCCCTGTGTTAATACTCTACCTCAAAATATTTTTGGTTGTGTTGCCTTTGTGCATAATTATCATTGTGGCAAACTTGAACCTAGGGCCCATAAGTGTATTTTCTTAGGTTATTCTTCTACTCAAAAAGGTTACAAGTGTTTCTCTCCTACTCTAAAGCCTTATTTTGTTACTTTGGATGTGGCATTCTTTGAAACGGAAGCCTATTATCCGAAAATACCCATTCAAGGGGAGAGAAGTGAAAGTGAATGGTTCTTTTCAGGAAGTGATGGCTCATCGGACACACTACATCAAGAAATTCACCAAGAAATTCCGCCTTCTGCACCTAGCCATGACTGAACCAGACCTATAAAGGACTCTGATTCTCCTAAAAACACCTCTGTTTTGCCTAGTCCTGATCAAACTAGACCTGATTCTTATGAAACCATCTCTGGAGCACACAATTTTGATAACATCAGACCTGAGATACCAGATCCTGACACCACCATTCCCATTGAAGCTACTAATATAGTCGGTTCCAGTCACAAATCTGACCAGAATTGCGTAGAAAACAATGAATGTGATAAAGAGAAGGATAGGGAAATTAGGTTGGACAGGCAGGAAGACAAAAATCTTGAGGTGCAACCACAATTTTACTCTAGGAGTAAAGGCATACAGCAGGCACGATTTGAAGCAGAACTAGAAAAATCCATCACACTTCCCGAGCAAGGCCATGAATTAGAACCTACTGCAAATTCTGAGGAGTATGGATGGCCAATAGCTCTAAGGAAGGGAGTAAGATCTTGTACAAAGCACCCAATCAGTAATTTTGTTTCTTATAACAGGTTATCACCACATTTTAAGGCTTTTGTGACTCAGTTATCTACCGAAAAATTACTTAAAAATTTCTAGAAAGTAGTGAAGGATCTTATGTGGAGAGACGCTATAGATGATGAACTGAATGCACTCAAGAAGAACCAGACCTGGATAGTAACAGCTTTACCACAAGGAAAAACAGTGGTTGGCTGTAAGTGGGTGTTCACCATCAAATATAATCCTAATGGAAGTATTAATCGGTACAAAGCAAGACTTGTAGCTAGAGGTTTCACACAGACGCATGAGGTCGACTACCAGGAGACTTTTGCACTTGTAGCCAAACTCAATATTGTTAAGATTCTATTATCATTAGCTGCTAATCTTAACTGGCCATTATATCAATTAGATGTAAAAAATGCCTTCCTTAATGGTGATCTTGAAGAAGAAGTATACATGAAAATACCTTCGGGACTAGAAGAAGTTATACATCCTCAGAGGGTATGCGAGCGCAGAAAATCACTCTACGGTCTGAAACATTCATCTCGGGCCTGTTTTGATAGATTTACAAAAGGCAATGAAGAAACTTGGCTGCTACCAATGTCAAAATGATCACACCTTATTTGTTCAACAGCAAACTAGTGGTAAAATGACTATTCTTATAGTTTATGTTGATGATATTGTTATTACAGGTGATGATTGGGAAGGCATGAAGGAGCTAAAAGGTGCTTTGGCCCGAGAATTCGAAGTTAAGGATATGGGCTATTTGAGATACTTTTTGGGGATGAAGGTGGCCAGATCTAGCAAGGGCATTTCAGTGTCCCAAACGAAGTATACACTTGACCTTTTACAGGAAATTGGGATGATGGGGTCAAAGCCTGCTGAGACACCCATAGAATCAACTTATAAATTGACTCTTAAAGAAGAAGACACACCAGTGGATAGAGGGAGATATCAAAGATTAGTCAGAAAACTGATCTATTTGTCTCACACTCGACCAGACATTAGTTTTCCTTTGAGTGTGGTTAGTCAGTTTATGAGCAACCCTCAATAGGAACATATGGATGCAGTACTTAGAATCCTGAAGTATTTGAAAATGACTCCTGGAAAAGGATTATTCTTTAAGAAAAGTGAGACAAGGAGTATTGAAGTATTCACAGATGCTGATTGGGCTGGTCAGTGACTGATAGGAGGCCTACAACAGGTTATTGTAACTTTGTGTGGGGTAACTTGGTAACTTGGAGAAGTAAAAAACAACCAGTGGTTTCCAGAAGCAGTGTAGAGGCTGAGTATAGAGCACTAGCATTGGGAATTTGTGAAACAATATGGATTAAAAGACTCTTGGCAGAACTTCAGCTCAAAGTAGAGCCTCGGATGAGGGTGTGGTGTGACAACCTAGCAACTATTGGGATTGCAAAGAATCCTATCTATCATGATAGAACTAAACATGTAGAGATAGATCGTCATTTCATAAAAGAGAAGGTAGATTCTGGTTTGATTGATTTAGCTCACATTCCCACTAGCAAACAAGTTGCAGATATTTGCACAAAAGCACTTACTAGAGTCAGATTTGAAGAGTTAAGCAGCAAGCTGGGAATGATTAACATCTATTCACCAGCTTGAGGGGGAGTGTTGGAAGAATATTTTCAGTTTTATTACTTTATTTGTTTCCTTATTTACTCAATAGTTTATTCCCTAAAATATCGTTTCCATTTCTGGTCTCTATTTTCATAGGATCTTATTTACTTTTTTATAGGCAATAATCAAGGGATTGAATAGTAGAACAATTGCTTATCTTCCCTACAAGTATTTCTGTCATTTATGAGAAATAATATACAGAAATTTATCCTCAAATTTGTTCAGATTCATAAGTGTGACTAGTTCTCTAATGTGGACAAAACACTAGCAAAGATTAAGGTGGTAATTGTTTCCGTGCATCATGAAGGAGAGACGTTGGCTTGGCACCAATTTATGAGGAACTAGTTAACAATAGAAAAACCCAATAAGGGAGAATACATCTTAGCACTAGAACTGATATTCTTGAACACCATCTTTGAAGATCCTATCAGAGAGTTGAAAGAGGTTTGATAAGAGAGATTGGTGAAATTATTATGCAAAGTTTGACTTCCTGTCACATAAGCACATGAGGGTTGAACCTTACCTATTGATCCTATTTTTTAAAGGATTGAAGATGAAAAAAGAGTATTCTGTCAAGATTCTAAGTACCAAAAGTTTACACCAAGCTTATAACTTAGTGAAGAAGCATGTGGGGCTGGCTCAATAATGTCATGGAGTTAATTGAAATTGCATCTGGATAGTAAGATAACGGGTGTGCATCGTAAACTTCGAAGAAATCATCTAGATATGTCACCCAGACTGCTATCAATAGGTAATAGTAAGGCTAATGAGAAAATAAGAACTACGAGATCCACCACTAGCAGTGAGTTAGACAAGAACTATGAAGATGATGGATTGTTTGAGAAGCTTTGTGTAGGTATTAACAAGATGAGGATGAATGAAAGGTTAGCGGGGAAGTACACAATATTTATATACAACATTAATGATATTGAGATCATTGAAATAGTAAAGGGTGTTGTCTCGCCAAACATCACTCATCTGAAGTGCGTCCCAATAACAAAAGAAAAAAAACTGGATGTTCGTACTCTAAGGGATGCAAACATCATCTTAGTTTTTTATCTCGAAGGCAGCAACTTATTTTAACTTTTATTTCCAGTCTTGTGGGCAAGATTGTTGAGGGAGGAGGCTTTGACACATGTAAAAATAGTATAATAACTCTTGAAAGAGGAATATAAACCAACTTTTGAGTAGTAAGCTCATTTCTTGCTTATTTATCTACTTCTTGATTCTCTTTCTTACCTTTCTCTCCAATTATAATTAACCCAAAATCCCTAAAATTAGTAAACCTAAACTAATAATTGGAAATTAATCAGTATCATTTTTATCTAATGACCTGATACTGACATTCTAGAGGAAAACCTTGCCTCTTTACTAATGCCCCTTACCTTTTTCCACTCGTGTTATTAAGTTTTTTGATATGTAGTATTTTCAAAGCTGAACTTTCAGAATTAGATCAAGAAAAGAAGTGGAATAAGAAGAGGAAGAAAGAGAGAAGAAGATAGAGAGAGAAAATTGATTGCATTACATTCAATGAATAATCTTCTATGTACATCATTTCTTATTTATACAATGAATTGATGATTAAGATTTTAACTTATTCTAAATAATTATGTTACTCTTAACCGCTGATGCTAGTTATTTTTGGCAAAAACTAACCATATCAACTGTAATAACTACCATCCAACTACTAGCTACATAACATCACTCCCCCCATTTGAATCTGTTGTCCTTAAGGGAAAACCTAGAAACCTGAGCTAAAGATCACTGCAAACTCCTATGTAGCATCCGCTGGAGAAAAATTGGATCAATGAATCAACCATTGAGTGGCTAGTACATTGCCTCTCTTGATTGTACATCTGTTTAAATTAGTTAATGGTTTTATTATAGCTATGGAAAAAGCAAAGGGAGGTAGAACATAAGCGACCTTATTAGTAGAAACATTGCTTTTAGCTGTGACACATGAAAGACATGATGGACGACAAAGGATGGTGGCAAATCCGATAAGTAGTGTTTCCAATTTTATCAAGAATCTTGTAAGGACCAAAATATTTGGCTACTAATGTAGGAACCTCTCGAGCAACTATTGAACTTTGGAGATAAGGATGACGTTTCTGATAGACCATATCACCAATATTGAAGAAACAATTAATGCGATGTTTGTTGGCTTGAGATGGTGTTGAGCCTTAGAGAGATGCTCCTTGAGCTATTGAATGACAACCTTACGATCCTAGAGCAATGTATCAACTACTTCTATTGAAGAATCTTTAGGGAAGTAGGGAAGATATAGAATTGGTGGATCACCATATAAAGCTTGAAAAGGGATGAGAGTAATAGCAGTATGGTAAGAAGTATTATACTAAAATTCTGCCAATGAAATCCAAGAACACCAACTCTTTGGTAAATCTCCTTTCTTGCAATGAAGGTAAGTCTTTAAGCACCTATTAACCACCTTAGATTGCCCATTTGTTTGAGAATGGTATGCAGAGGAGTGCTTAAGGTCTACTCCTTGTATTTTAAATAATTCTTGCCATAAGGTGCTCATAAATGTAGAATCTCTATAATTGACAACGGTAGGAAATCCATGAAGCTTGTAGACATCATCCATAAAAATGAGGGCCGCATTTACAGTAGTATAAGGGTGGGACAAGGGCATAAAATTGGCATATTTAGTAATCTTATTGACTACCAGCAAAATAACCAATTTAGCTCTGGATTTTGGTATGCCTTCAATAAAATCCATTGTAATGTTTGAAAATTGATTGAGGGATAGGCAAAGGTTGAAGTAGTCCTGGTGATGCTACATGCTCCAGCTTATAACGATGGCGAATGTCGCATTGCTTGATGAATTCTCTCAAGGATCTCCCGACATTGTCATGAACGAGCTCTGATACCAATAATATGTAGAATTTTCAAAATTTAACTTCCGGAATTAGATCAAGAGAGCTTTGATACCAATGATATGTAGTATTTTCAGAAATTAACTTCCGGAATTAGATCAAGAGAGCTTTGATACCAATGATATGTAGTATTTTTAGAAATTAACTTCCGGAATTAGATCAAGAAAAGAAGTGGATAAGAAGAGGAAGCAGGAAAGAAGAAGAGAGAGAGAGAAAACTGATTGTATTATATTTAATGAATAATCTTCTTTGTACTTCATTTCTTATTTACACAATGAATTGATGAGTGAGATTTCAGCTCATTCTGACTAATTCTGTTACTCTTAACTGCTGCTGCTAGTTATTTTTGGCAGAAACTAACCATATCAACTATCATAATTACCATCCAACTACCAGCTGCATAACAATTTTACACCTTTAAGTGGCAAAATCATCAATTGGTTTCTTTCTTCAACTTCCTTTCTAAAGCCCGAAAAAAGTAAGCTACTGCAGATGAAGGATTTCTTCTTCTTGTCAATATCCCCTAATTTTACCGTTGTCTTTTTGCTTTCAGGTAGTCCTCTTCATCCTTATTCGTCCAGTATCAAAGAATGTCTTTAGAAGGATAAACAAGATAGTTTCTGAACTGCTTTTGCTAGAGCTCATATGGCTTGTCGATTGGTGGGGGAATTTGAAGGTGTTAGTTAGTTATCTAGCAACTTATTTTTGTTTACTTCTATTCACTGCTGCATAATTATATTTATTTTGCATCTCACTCAAGCAGCAAATATGTGTAAATCAGTTGATTAGCTTATATATCAAAGAATTCATTATTGAACTTATAAGCTTGTGTGAAAGATGCAGTCTATTTGTACATTTATAATAACATAAATTCAAAGTCATCATATATCCCAAATATACCGGGCTAAATGATACAAGTGATTCACTAGTAAAGGCCTCTTTCTTGTTTTCCATACTAAAACAGCCAGCGTTTGTCCCTGACTTAAGGTCCAACGTTGGCTATGTTTATCTATGCTGTTGTCATTATCTTTCTATTGTATGAGTTCCTTTTGATTATTAATAAATTCACATAATGGTTTTATCCTTTCAATAACTGTACTGTAGCTCCTTATGCATAACCCAATAAAATTTTTCAACGATGAAGGTAGAGAAGGAAGAAAATGTCCTGGTAAATATTTATTCTGTACTGCATTATGTTCTTTCTTCATCTAGTTATGCTTGCGCTCTCCATTAATACTCTTTACATGATAGCTTGACAAAGTTTGAGTCTAGAGCGTCTGTGTTGCTTAATGTTATAGATATAATGTAATTATGTTATGGATCTTATATAGGATTTCCTATGTTGTAAATATTAAAGTTATATTGCCCTACTAATATAAATAAAGAGCTAAAACCTAATTAATAACAAGTCATTCTATATTCTCTTTTCTCTTTTGCACTTGACCTTATATCAAGCTAAAATTCTTCCCTTAGAGTCTCAAATAAGTTTTCCCTTCCTCAAGCTCATACTTTAAATGTGGGCAATGTAGATTGAACTTTATGCAGATGATGACACACTTGAATTAATGGGTAAGCTGGTTTACATTATCGGTTAAGGATCTTCTCTTTTTTGTTCTTTTTGCTCCTTCATGATTCAAACTGAACACATAACCTGTTTGACAAATCCAGGTCAAGAGCGTGCATTGGTCATCTGCAATCACAGGAGTGATATTGACTGGCTTGTTGGTTTGACCATCGCTCAGGTGCTTATCTCCAAATATATCTTATATTTTTCATTTAATTTATCCCCTGAGAACTTTGAAGGGCCTTAATCTAAATGTTCAGTTATTCTCTAGATTTTACAGACTTTTTATTCCTGACAGGGTAAAAATTCCAAGTTCAAATCTCAAAACCTTCTCCTTGGAACAGTTATACTTTCTAATATATGAAAAAAATAATTTGTTCTTTTATAAAAGGTAGCTCTTATTCCTGGATACCACAAATTTCTGATGTGGATTTTATCCGACATCTCTGGATTAGTTTACATTCTACTAGCATGATCCTGTTGTGGTTTGTGCTTGTTTTTCCCTTTTCCTTGAGAAGAAAACCATGGTCAAATGACCAAGGATACGTGGCTTTGTGATTTAAGGCTTGTTTTCTTAAATGCAATCATTCTTTCTGAATATTAAATAAATGTAACTTATAACAATATGTTTGCATTGTATTTGGGCAACAAAAAGAATTTGGATTACTGAAAGTTCTATTTTGGGTCTTTAATAGCAATTATTGTAACTGATACCTGTGTTTCATTTAGCTTCATTACTAATTCCTTCGAAATGTTTTCTTGTCCTTCTATTCTTGGAGTTTGTTCCTTTCCCTTCCTCACTGCAACTGGATATTGATTTATAACAGCGCACAGGTTGCCTTGGCAGCACCCTGGCTTTAATCAAGAAAGAAGCAAGATTCCTTCCTGTGAGTTATAATCAACAGTTCTTGGTTATTGGAATTTCATGTGATAAATAATCTGTGTAGTACCAACCAAGAGTTAAAGGTTAATCAAACGTGATTTTAGTATATATTTTGCTCACTACTCACGATTGCTGGTGCTTTGCATTTTAAACTTCTCATTACTATTCCAGGCATTTTGAAAGAAAAAGTTGGAAGTTCTATTCGGTGTGAAAAATAGAACAGAAGAAACATTGATCCCTTATCATAATTAGGAAAAAAAATATTTTGAGGAGAAAAGAAAAGATATTGTGTAGGTGTGTCAAAAAGCTACAATGGTTGATTTGTTTGTTAACCCTTCTTGGATAAGTACTTGACTAAATCCACTGGTGACATTACTGGAAATCATAGCAACCCCACCGCTACATTATGCTTCACTGAACACATTGACCAAAATCAGCACTTTCCCTCCTTAACACACTTACGGATTTGCACATAACACACTCATAAACACTCCCGTAAACCCAATCAAGGGATGCACTGTACTGCAGATACTTTTTCCTGGGAGCTGTGGTCATCAGGGTAATTGCTGCCTGAAATCAATATCTGGGGATCACTCCAGCTCACTCCATGCATTTTATCTCCCAATGCATTCATTTATTCGTCAACATTATTGTCCTGCTAATCGTTGTTACACCTTCCTCACCTTGCTATAGTATATACAGATTGTTTCATTCCATTTTTGCAACATTTGTTGTGGTCTTCTTATACAATTGTCTTCATGACCTAAAACTCTTTCTTTTGAAAGTCTTCTGTAACAATGATACTTGTTGCTGGCATTTGCCTATGATTTCCTAATTCAGTTTGTGGTTCTGGATGGTAGGTTTAATTTGAGTGATTGGTGTGTACTGAACTGATGGCAGATCATAGGTTGGTTGATGTGGTTTTCTGGTTATATTTTTCTAGAAAGGAGCTGGGATAAAGATGAAGAGACATTGAAGGTACTGCTTAATGTGATTGTTATTGCACGCATCTCATTCACTTTAGTTTTTTTCTCTATCATTTTTAATAGCTCATAGGATTCAGCACTGCAGTCAGGTTTCAAGCAGCTGGAAGATTTTCCTATGCCTTTTTGGTTGGCTCTTTTTGTAGAAGGAACTCGCTTCACACAGGAAAAGCTTCAAGTAGCTCAAGAATTTGCCTCTTCAAGAGGGCTGCCTATTCCCAGGAATGTTTTGATTCCTCGTACCAAGGTGAAGGCTGTAAAAATTAATGGCTGGAGGCCTACATTTTGCATTTTTGTTTTGACATACATGATGGCAAAGTTATTTTGCTATTTCAGTTTTGAAGCTTTTTCTGTTCCTAATAATATTTAGAATATTGAGCCTGCGCAGGAACTTGTTTTTGTGCCAATAGAAACTTACACTTTTTAGTGTGAATAGCAGCTTGGTTTCTTATTAGCTTATCCAAATTAATGCTTCCTCCTGATTGACATCGATAGGATGCTTTCTCTGGTTATAATGCTCATCTACCAGTATTAGCTTATCCAAATGAATGCTTCCTCCCGGTTGACGTCAATAGGATGCTTTCTCTGGTTATAATGCTCATCTACCAATATTTTAGTTTGCGTTGTTTTCAGGGCTTTGTGGCTGCAGTAACTCATTTGCGTTCATTTGTTCCAGTAATTTACAATTGCACAGTGGCTGTTCCAAAAACACATCCAGCGCCTACATTGCTAAGAATCTTTGCTCGGAAATCTTCTGTGGTAAGCTTCTAATACTGCTTGTAACTGCACCTCCTTGTTAGTTGAACTGTACATGTGACATCTATTAGCTTTTTGTCTCTTATTCGCAGATAAAGTTGCAAATAAAGCGCCATTCAATGGAGGAACTCCCAGCAACAACCGATGGCATTGCTCAATGGTGCAAAGAAGTGTTTGTGAACAAGGTGTTGAAATCAATAAATGCTTACCATTGTTGTCTAGTTCTTGTTAAACAAATTTTCTGGTAAAAAGCATTCATTTTATTCACAGTTAGTTTCAGATAACCTTTGAGGGTGTTATTATTTTACAAAGGCTTCGAAAGAGGCTTTGTAGGAAATCCAAGATGAATTACCTCCCACTTTGCCTGGATTTGAGACTAGAATTGGCTGAGCTGTTTGGTTTCCCGGGCAGCTTCATAGTTTGTGATGCTTTTTTCTTGGTATTTTATCAATAGGGCACGCAAATGCAATTTAGGATATGCAACTACAAAATAACACTGGTAAAGCGTAATAATTAAAGTGCAGTTCCTTCATTATTTTCTCATGCATTCTTTTGGAAAGTATATCCTTAAGATACTCATAGCATCATTTATAGATTAGTCTGTGGTGCAGGACGGCTTTTAGTTACACTTTGGTAAGATGTATATGCCTGTCTGATCTTCGATTCACAACCTACCAGGATGCTATGTTGGATGCTAAGAACATATTTGGTGAGGAAAAGCATCAGGACAATGGTCGGCCAAAAACGCCTTTAGTTGTGAGACAAAATTTTAAACCTGAATTACGACAATGAAATCGTTCATTACTCTCATTCATTACTCATCCGTCTTATGCAGGTTGTTACATTATGGTCAATCCTCCTCCTCTACAGTATTGTCAGGTTATTTCAATGCTTGTCTATCCTCGGCTCATGGGAAGCTATTTCATTTTCTGCCGCTCTATTGGTCCTTGTAATGATTATTATGCATACTCTCATCCGATCATCCGAGTCAGAACGTTCTACGCCTCCATCCAAGTTAGCATGTTCAGACGGACTAAAGGAGAGACTTCTTCCTCAATGACCTTTAAGCAATGTAGGGAAAACCCGGAAAAAGCCTGTTGTTGCTGAGAGTTGGAAACAGTTTAGCTTCTTAGTGTTGTGTTTTCTACGTTGTAACAAACATGGAAGCTAAACCATAAATTCTTTTGTTTGTTTGTCAATTTTGATCTGGTTGGCATTTTCTAGTAAGAAATTTACTGTGAAACCCTCTTAAGCATCTTTTGTAAACTATACATGTAAACAAAGGGCATTGTGCTGAAGCTAGCCGTCTGGACCTTTTAAGCCCTGGATATGTTAACGAGCTCATCTCATCATGACCATGTTTCGCTTGATTCGTTTGAGATATTTGTACCCTGTCTAAGTAAGGAATCATGGCATATATGTTTGTAATAGATTTCATTATGAGAGAGTTGAAAAAGCATTATTTGGTTGAAAGGTTCTATACATATATTCTTTTTCAACGCATTTCTTTAGACAAAAACTCCACTTTTTCTTCTTTTCGGATGATAAATATTTATTAGAACATGAAATGTGAATCAACCCTTGTTTGAATGGAAATTGAGATACTGATGCAAGTTCTTTCTGGCACTTACTCCTTACTCCTGAAAATTATATTGAAGCGCAGAATTATTTAGAGATCACGAGGCGTTTTGAATAAAATAAAAAAGACTACCTTTTCATTTTTATTATTATTTATTTATTTATTATTTGTTTTTCCCATTTGTTATATTTTCTATTTTTATCATTTTTCTAGTTTGTCATAATAGGATTAATTGTTTATGATTAATTGGTTGTTGTCCCTATTAGTAAAATAAAACAAACTATTTCTCTGATAGCAAGTTTATTAATTAATTCAATAATCAGTAGTAGTTAGTATTTGATTTCGTTGGATTCTCCAATTTGGTAGATATCTATTTCGGTTGAGATAAACAAATATTATAATAGTATAGGATGAACTAAATGAGTTTTGCAAGTTTTGCGTCGTGAACTTTGTACTGCTTACAACTCATAGATGATCTATATAAAATCACATAGAAGAGAATAAAAAATAGAAAGAAAATATGAAAGAAACTACAAAGAAATCAAGGAGGATCGGATGATATTAAATCCAATTTACAAAATTTCTAAATTATGTTTATCTAATGAAAGTGGAAAGGACAATGTAAGTAACATGAAAGAGTTCTTTCAATCTTTTTTTAAGAAACTCAAATCAAATCATTCTAGTTGCAGCTGTGGATCAAATGTTAGCATATATCAAGATAAAGTCTTTGAACCCTTGCATGAGAATAAGGACAAATTGAGCCCTAATAAATTAGTCTCACTTCAAGAAGAAATAGAAAATATAACAACTCAATTCGATGATTTTAAGAAAACTTTTGTCAATTTTTTAATTATACCCTGAACTTTAAAAAGTAGCATAAAATATCCAAATTTTCAATTTTTTTAAATTATAGCCCAAACTTCAAAAAGTGGTAATAAAGTGCTTAAACTTTCAATTTATTTCAATTATAGTCTAACGTTATTTATTGTTCTCCCGATACCCTCATTCTTTTGTTTTCTGTTTATTCTTCTAACGTCTCAAACTACATTCATATTATAGCGTACTACTGTAGTAAGCTCTTCATTTTTAGTTCGTTTTCCTGATGCTCTTAGTGTGAGGACCTCGAGGCTGTGTAATATGAAAATCAAAAGGAGGGCGTCAAGAGAACAAACTGAAAACGAAAGAAAAAAACTGAAATTAAAGGGAAAGGTTATCGGAGCTGCGTAATCTGATTTAGGTCATTTTTTAATATCGATGTAATTTTAATCATGTGATTAAACAACTTCGTTTAATTAATATTCATTTGTTGTGTTAATTTTGGTTGACTTGTATTAATAATTAAGATTTATGAAATACGTGGCAAGACATGTTAGCAAACTTAACATAAACACTAACGTCAGGCTAGAATTGAAAAAATTGAAAGTTTGAGCATTTTATTGTTACTTTTTTAAGTTCGAGCTAGAATTGAAAAAAAAAATAAATGTTTGGGCATTTTATTGCTACTTTTTAAAGTTCAAACTATAATTGAAAATTTGACAAAAGTTTGGGCTTTTTTTATAGTTAACCCTATTTAATATTACTTACTAATAAAATTATGATAAATATCATTTAATTATTTGATTTATTTTAATAATTAATTTAATAAATATATTTAAAATACATAAATTCAAAATTTTTAATATTTATTTATGAAATAATTTTTAAAAATAACAAAATATTTAAGTCTAAATAACAACATTAGTTTTAATAATTAAAATATATGATAAAATAAATATTAGCTTATGAATACTTATTTACAAATGGTTACTTATTTAATTGTTTATTTTAACAAAATATAATACTTTTTTTATTAACATCTATTGATAAATATTATAAAATATATTGAAATAAAATTATTTTATTTATTTAGTTATATAAATTAATCATCTCTAAATTTTAATTAATATTTAGTTATTATAAAAAACAAAAATGAAACTTTGATATTGACAATTAAATAAACTTTTTAATTTAAAAATAGAAACTAGATTGATCAAAATCCATAATAGAAAGCAAAATTAGAACTACAAGGACCTTAATTTTTAAACTTGAATTGCTTTATAACTATTGATGGTTGAAAAATAAATCTGGACTAAATTGTTTTAATTTAGGACTCAATTATTTAAAAATTGATGATTTTAAAAGTGAACATTCATAACTTTTTAATCATTAACATCTTATCTTATTAGAAGCATTAAGGCACAATATTATAGCAACAACATAACAAAAACGATTTTGAATGACAAGTTTCAACAACAACGACAATGTCCTAATAGGAATTCTACTGAGATGTGGGATTTGGGGAACTTCAAAAATACTTATCCTTACCCTTAACTAATATAAGAGTTATTTCCGATAAGCATATAGAAAAAAAAAGCTTTTAAAACGATTGAAAGAAAACAATAAACAAATACATAAATAAATAACTCCATAATAAATAAATAAATTAAATGTAAATGTAAGTAAATAAATAAATAAACAAACATGAAAGAAAACAAATAAGTAAATATAACAAAGAAGCAATTGAAAAAGACAAGATAAAAAATACTAAATAAATAAATAAAATAACTGAAAGAACAAGTATTACAAACAAACATGTTTAGGTTAATTAAAAGACATAAGAATTGAAAGAAAATGTTCAAAATGCCTATGAAAAGAGAATGACATCTCTATGTAGGGTACGGGTATCCTAATTCATCAAAGATTTCTATTGAAGGTCAAGTCCTAAATAAGTTCTATTAAAGATGTATTATTCTTGATTACCACCCTTAATTATTCTTAGGTCTTCATCTTCTTCTCTTACAGTCTTTAAGTGCAATCTTCTTATGTTTTCTCACTAGAGCATCAGGATATCTTTTCTTAACATATCCAAACTACGTAAATCTTATCTCCCTCATTTTACTATCAATGTTAGCTACCCTTAACTTGTCTTTTACCACTTCATTATTGATCGTTTCTCTTTTTATAAGGTTGTACATCTAACAGAGCATCAGCATCTCCGCCACTATTAACTTCTGATTATATCCCTGTTTGATAGGCCAACATTCTATCCTATAAAGCATAGTTGACCTAATTGCGAAACAGTAGAATTTACCTTTTAGCTTGAGTGGTATTTTCTTGTCACAAAAAACTCTTGATGTGCTTCTCTATTTTAGTCATCTTTATTTGATAAAGTGAATCATGTCATCATCTATCTCACCACTGCTTTGGATGATGGTTCCAAGGTACTTAAAATAATTTATTTGTGATATAACTTCAGTACCAATCTTGATCACCACATCAGATACAACTCTGTAACCCAAAAGTTATACTTTAAGTACTCAGTCTTAATTTTGCTCAATTTAAGGCCCTTTATCTCTAACGTATCCGTTCAAAGTTTTAACTTATCATTAACATTATCTATTGTTTCATCCACTAAAACAATTTCATCAACAAACATTATGCATTAAGGGACATCCCCTTGGATATTCTTGATAAGTTCATCCATAATTACTGCTAGTACCAATCATAATTTCCACATCAGATACAACCCTACGACCTGAAAGTTACACTTTAAGTACTCATTTTTAGTCTTGCTTAATTTAAGGCCCTCAACTATAATGTATCCATCCAAAGTTCTATCTTATCATTAACAACCTCTATTGTTTCATCCATTAAGACAATGTGATTAGCAAATAACATGCACTGTAGCAAATAACATGCACTGACATACATTCTCTTGGATATTCTTGGTAAGCTCATCCGTAACTACTACAAATAGGAAGGAGCTCAACTAGGATCCTTAGTATAGTTTGATATTAATGAAAAAATCCTGTATATCTCTTTTTGTCATCTTTACTCTAGTCTTAACACCTTTATAAATATCCTTAATATCTCATGTATAAGTAATATGAACTCTTTTAGCTTTTAAACAACTCCATGTGATTTCTATAGGTACCCTATCATAAGCCTTATCTAAATTAATGAAAATCATATATAGGTCCCTCTGTCTATCACTATAATATTCCACTAAACATCTCAGTAGATGTATGACTTCTGTCGTGGACCTTCTTGGCATGAAACCAAACTGGTTATGTAATATAGACATGACTTTTCTCACTTTCTTCTCAATCACCCTCTCTTATAAGTTTATAGAATGACTAAGTATTTTGATGCTTTTATAGTTGTTACAACTTTGGATGCCCTTTTTTCTCTTATATAGAGGGATAAATGTGCTAAATCTCAACTCATCCATATTGGCAGATTTGAGGATCATATTAGAAAGCTTCACTAACCAAGTAAATCCCTCTTTTTCTAGGCTCTTCTACACCTCTATGGTATCTAATCGGATATCACCGCCCTACCACTCTTCATCTTTCTCAAAGCTCCTTTAATTTGTTCTTTTAGGATATGCCAGTAAAAATAAATTTATAATATTGCTCAAAAGTGCTAAGATCACCCAATGAAATGTTATTATCTCTGCGTTCATTAAAAATTCTATAGAAGTAGCTATGCCATTTTCTCTTGATGCCACTCTCATCCACGAGCACCTATACTACTTTATCCTTTATACAACGGAACTAGATTCATGTCTCTCACTTCTTAATTTCCTAGCTCTTGCCAATTTGAAAATATCCTTTTCTCCACCCTTAGTTTCCAATAATTGATATAAGTTCTTATGGGCCTTACTTTTGGCTTTCAAGATTATCCTCGTTGCCTTTTACTTTGCCATCTTGCAACCCCCTCTATTGGCTACCATTTCTTCATCCATGTTGGTATTAAATAAAGCTTTATAGGCATCCTTCTTATCTTACATGTCTTTATTCTACCATCAAGACTCATTTTTACTACCCTTAGGCCTTTGGAAACTCCTAAGATCTTTTTAGCAACATTCCTTAAAAGAGTTACTACTACCTGCCACATCTAGATAACATCTCCTTCTAGTTTCCATACTTCTTAGACATTACTCTATCCTTATGTTGATCCATAGTGTCCCCTCTTAAATTTTGCCATCTAACTTTAGTGTACCTTTAAGAAATTCTTTTCTTTCTCCAATCCTCAATTATAAAATCCATAACCAACAATCTATAATGAGTTGACAAGCATGCGTTAGCTATCACTTTGTAATCCTTACAACTAGGTTAATTGCTTTGCCTATTTAAATTCTATAATGTTAGTGTCTTTATCATTTAATTTAGACAAAAGTGATAATTCAATTTTAATCCCTCTATTATCAAGAAAACAGTAATTTGGGTAGTAGAATTACTAGATTAAAAAATTTTCATATAAGCATAGATTTTTTTTAGATTATCAAATATGATCCCTAAAATGAAACCACAAAATTAATAAGCATCCAATCATTAAAATTAAAATTAAAAATACTATCTCAAATCCTCTATGCCCTTTCAATGTAAGTCCTAAATTGCTAAGCCATGAAACATTAAGTTCTTATTTTAAATCCCTTTATTAAGTAACAATTACTAAACCATTAAAGCAAGACCATAATATTTAAGAACTTACAAAGTGAGTTCATCATCAAAAGAAAAAAAATTGAAGGATGGATGTCACTTATGTTTGTGGTAAATTTATGGCAAACACAACATAAAGAGAATTTCATATGTGATAAACTCAATAGTTGTAGGGATAATATTTATTATTCCTCATATGTCACATAAGAGGAAGAATGAATTTTATGTGTATAATTTTTTAGCATATTTGAAAATAATGAATAAATGATTTATTCTAAATGAATGATTATGACAAATTCACATAAGGCATGAACATAAAAATACATCAATAATAAAAAAAGAGTAGAAAAAGAGAAAAATATTAGTTTATAGTGGTTCAACTAAACAACTATTAGCCTAGGTGCATTCCCCAAGTTCCACTTCATAATTCATTATCTTTTTCTTTCAATCAGTAACGAGGAATCTTACAATATTTTCTATGCCACAGGTGAAAAGGAACTCTCACAATCATCTTGTTTTGCTACAAGTAAAGAGTAACTCTTCGTAGATCTTATTTAAGATAAATAGGAACTCTCACATGTATTGTTGATGGATTGTAAAACCTATCTACTTGTTTTACGCTAAAAAATCGTAAGTAAACGGTTCGTGACTTGTAGTTAGAAAGAGCGGATATCAATCCCACAAGGATTAATGCCTAGACACCACTTAATTTAGAAAAGACTTTGTTTAAGAAATAAAATTGTTTAATGCAAATAAACAAATAATTCAGAAAATTAAAATTAAAATTACAATTAAAAAACTAATGTAAACAATGGACAATACCGCAATTGCAGAAAATATGAATTTAAGGATCTAAATGCTAGAGATTACTTTTTCCTTATCCTATCTCCGTTATATTTTATTGATTGAATTGTGTCTCACCCTATATTTCTGAATATACTAATTACTCTCTCTCAAGGTGTAACTATTTATCCCTAATTGAATTGACGGGAATCGATTGAACAATCTCTCAACCTACCCAATGACTCTACTGATTTAACTAGTTATTGCACTATCCTATGGATGATTAATTGACGAATTGAGATATCTCTTCTAATTATTCAATTGACATAATAATTGCTAATCTGTAGGTCACCAACTCTCGTTGTACAATTCTACACGTTTTCCATCTTACTCACTCTCTCGATTTGTTGCAAGGTGACAATTAAAAACAACAATTATCAAAGACACTTCATTCAATTCAATAAAACATGAGTTTTGAAAAAATAATGAAAAAGCAATCCCTAATATGAAATTAGCCTAACATAGTCTCTATAACACTATCAACATTCAAATAATTCATCTTTACAAAGAAAGGAAGAGATTAAAATGATAGAAAGTGAATAAGAAAACTCCTTCTCTTCTTTGCCAAAATCTGGAATTTTGGTATTGATGTGCTATTTTGCTCAATCTTGATAATGATCCTTATTTTCAATCCTTCCTTGATGCTCCAAACATGTGTTCTTTACCCAAAGATGGTCTTTCTACAGGTGGGTGTCGTCTCCATCGAAGATGGAGGCTTAATTGTCTTTATATAGTCCAAAAAATTATGTTTAATGAAGCCTTGCAGATTGCCTCGGATTTCAATTCCCATGCCTATGGGAATCTGCATGATTATCACGAGCGTGGGAATTACAGGCAGGAACTTTCTGTCTTGAGTGGGAATTGGTTCCAGATGCACTCCTCTTATCTTCTCTTCTATGCCCTTTTGTTCATCCTCCAACTTGCTCCCTCTCCTTTCCTACACAAAAATAAGCAATTCTTATCCTCAATTACCATCCAATACATAAGAACACAATGGAAATTAAACTTAATGAAAACATATAAAATGAATCCTAAACTAGAACAATAAACAACAATTATGCTAGAAAACACATGTCAATTACCTATAAAAACATATCCTAATGCACACCTATCAACATCCCCACACTTGAAACTTTGATTGTCCTCAAGCAAGATAAGTACAACCAATCCATTCTACCCCTTCATTTTCACATAGATCAAAACATACAACCCCTCAAATTCAAACCAACTTAAATATCAAGTTAATGCACATATCGTGACTACTTTTTCATTGGTGTACATAAGCAAACTCACAATTGCACAATCACTCAAAGGTAAGTCTAGATGCATAAATGAATTTTTCTCACGGTTTTCACTCATTTCGCTCAAATGTTTAAAGGTTAGTGTTTCGCTCACGGGTTGGTCCACGGGCCACCATGGCTCAAGCCCGACCCATTGACATCCCTATATAGAACAATGAAAGATGTCCGGTCACAACAAAATAACAACGAATGTGGGGTCTCATATGCATATGCATTTTTACATGTATGATTGTGAACATATTTCTGAATTGTGATGGTAATGAGATATGCTATATTTGTGAACATTTGATAATATGATTGAACTCTTCTGAAAAGTTTATATGAAATAAGTGTAATGCATGATGAACTGTTAAAATGAGAAATATTGTGCAATTGATTTGTATTTGAAATGTTTGATGTTCTAAATGAGTAAGCACATCAAAGATGGTTCACTAACTGAGTTCGTAAAACTCATCAAAATTTCAATGTAGCTTTTGCAAGTACGAGAGAGCAAACCTAGTTCCTAAGATACTCTAGATGATCGTTTTGGTATTAAGAAATGATTCAAAGGTTGGTCAGCTGACATCTGAGGAGTTGTAGATTATGTTTATGTAGTTTTCTTTTATCATGTAGAACTTTTTGTAAAAAGAGAAGTAAACTCGTAGATGCTTGTGATGCTGTAAATATTTGTTAAAAAACTACTTTGTAAATTATCTTGATGAATGAAACGAAAAAGTTGCCTTTCAAAGTTTGTAAAGCGTATGATGCCATAATAAGTATATACGACTGCTCTAACATGCCATTGTCATAACATATGTTTTTGAATGTCCTCTGGATATTCACGTATATACTCTATGGTAGTGAGGTGTTACAATAACCCGTAATCTCCTATCCTCTCCTAATGTGAAACTGAACTAAAAGACTAGTAATGCACCCATTACTTATGGCCTTATTGTTAATGTTATTCCCTTATCATCCTATGTCAAAATTGTATTAGCAAAAACTTTTATGATACAATTTGTCATACCACAAATCTAGACTAGCTTAATAAAAATTATAGTTCGAATTTAAAGAATCACAAGCCTAAAAGTAACTATATAGGAAATTGATTATTAGTCATTTCTATAGGTTTATAAAACTTTCACCTCTTATGCCCTTTTTGATATGAGATTATGATATTCACCTCTATGTAGGATTTCACATATTCTCTAAGTCTTCTATCTTCTCCCACAAAAATGAACTCCTTATAGAAGGAATATGCCTCATTTCTTAATTATATGTCTTAGCTTAACTACTAGGGATTTCAAGTGCACTAGATTTCAAATGTTAGGGATTTCAAGTGTGTTTGTTGCCTTCTTTCTTAATCTAATGTCATCTTTGCTGGAATTTAGAGGTTCAATCATATTCTTTAAATGAGATTGAGTTTACTTTATTTAAGGATTAAAGATTTTTTTTAATTTTGGATTTGTTTTTTTTTTACATTTGGGATTTAATTATTTTAATGCTGGGGTAATTTAAGGTTATTAAAAATTTCATTATAGAATTCAATTTTGTAGGTGTTTATTAGTAAACACGGATGGGACTTTCAAGGCATTTAAAAAAGATTTCTTAATTCACTTATTTATCACATGGATTACCATATTATGGGGTTAAAGTTGAATCATCACTCTCATCTAAATTACTTAATAAAGATATCGACATTATGAAATTCAATTAATTAAAATACCTATTCAATGATTTTTTTGGTTATTGAATAACTTGTTCAAAATAAAGTGACAAAATTCAGAAAGGATTGTTTTCCAAAAGATTTAGTTATCTCATTAATTAGTTTTATCTATCTTATTATCATTTATCTTATTACAAATCTTTGGTCTATGTGTTTTTTTTTTGATGGTCAATCTTTGGTCTATATGTTATTTGAAGTATATTATGTAATGAGAAAAGTTCTAATTATTTTATTTCCAGGTCAAAAAGCTATTAACATCATAAGCGTTTTAAAGTAGAGTAAGAATGAGGTGCATCCTAATCAAAAACTAAGATAAAAATCTACACAATAATCAAATTAAGGAATGAAAACAATATATATATATATATATAAATTTAGTTATATTAATTCCATTTAATTGTCACCTATATATTTTATGTACATGAAATGTAAAGGTGCGTATTATACGCAATTTCACATGTCCACCAGAGGGGGAAGAAATAAAAATGTGGCGACAAAAGCAAGGGTAGAGGCCGTGACAAAGCTGCCAAACAACCATTGTCGGAAGAAAAGTGTAACTTTCGTTGAGTATAGAATATAAATGTGGGTGAGACAGATAGGGTCTACTTTCTATTGTATTGTGTGATTATTAGAAACCATATGAGTATGTTTTTCTTTAAACTTAATAAAATCTCTTAGCATCTTTTTTTGAGAATTCAATCTCTTAGCATCTTAACAATAGTAAGATGTTGTCTTTTTGAGCGCAAGTATTTTATTGGTACATAAAAAATAAACATTCCTGCTTTAGTTATTTATATTTGACGTGTCGGACCAAGATGCAAACGAGCGACTCGGATCGGAACATCATCGAATGACACAAAGCGAGACGCGAGCAGCCGACTAAATTATAAAAGCCAAGACAAGCCCCTCGCCAGTTCTATGACTGACATAAGCCTTTGCGTATCTATACTTATCTATACAAATTCATAAAAGGCACGCTTTGTGCTAACATCAATCAATCCCATAATCATAGTCTACTCTTCTTCTTCTTCTTCTTCTTCTTTTCCCTCAATGTTTCTGTAGCTAACTTTTGGTTCTGCCTCTGATCATCAGCGGCGGTAACACGTCTGCTTCTTATATTTTTATGGTTATTTTAGTCCTTCTGAATCTTCTTCAAACAGAGGTGCAGTTTTGGTTTGGATAAGAAAGTGTCAATTCATGGAAAAGGCCACTTCTTGTTAATGAAAAATCAGACGACAAATCTACTTCAGTCGCTGTTCATTTCATACTTCTCAAAGAAAAAAGGCATCTTTAATTTATTTCACGTGCTTTCCTTGATCGAAATCAATACCCGGAAGGAGTAGGTTAGAAATTTGGGAGCTTTTCAGCGTTATTATTCCTTGATAGAAATCAATACCCCAGAAGGAATACGAGGAGCCCGCATGGGGTCGATGAAGAACGACGAAGAAATCGACCAACTTCTAGAGGAATCATCGAAAGAGCCAATCTTGTACGTTAATGGAGTTCGAAAAGTGTTGCCTGACGGGTTGGCCCATCTGACTCTTCTCGAGTATCTTAGAGGTAATGACGCGGGTCTTGTTTCTTTTGGTTGCTCTGCAAGTACGGAAATGCGTACAGGGAACAAAACTATGCATAAAAAGATCTCATTTTTAATTTAATTCAAATAAGGTGATTTACTATCCTGCTATGCCTTAACGTCTCATGGAGTGGAGAAATATAATAAGACACAAGTTCTTGTGTCTTTGGTTGGTTTAGTCATCTACTTTGTATGCGCTGACGGTTTGAACGATCGACAAGTGTTTGCTTGTCCTATTTTCAACTGGACAAAGAAAAAGGAAAGAAGGTGTGGGAAAGTTTTCAATCTTAATTGACCACATTGTAGTTAAATATTTGGTCTGAGGCTGAATTAGTAAATTGCTTACTCTTAAAATGAGTAGACGTTGGGGGATTCTTCTAGCTTCCATAAATCAGTCCATTGATCAATCATTATGTGCGACTTCCCAACAATTGAGGAAGTAAGATGAAAATTGTCTTATTATTCTTTCAGCTCAATACCATTCTCTGTGCCAAGGATTAGATTGGTGCCTAGTGCTTAGTAAAATTCTGAGCAACTTTTCTGAAGTTTGGCCGCATCTGACTTTCAATCAAATTTATTACTCGGTTGGGTTGAAAGTTGTTTCACGGAAGCATTGAATTAGACATTTTGATCAACCGTTACTTTTTTTCTCATTTATTTCTAGCCACAGTTATACAACTTTCACTGCATCCACATTATTCTCCACATTTCTATTTTTTTGCCCCCCACATTTCTATATTGTTGTTAGCTTATGTTGTTGTTCCTCTCTCTCTCTCTCTCTGGGTGCATATTATTTAGGGAAATCTGATTTCAGTTTTGCATTCCTTTTTATTTGTATAATGTAGATACTGGACTGACGGGGACGAAGCTGGGCTGCGGTGAAGGTGGTTGTGGGGCTTGCACTGTTATGGTTTCTCAATATAATAGGAAGTTGAAGAAATGTGTGTAAGTCTCGTGCTCTGTCAATCCCTGTGTCCTGTTATGATTCTCACATCTCTGTTGAATTTCACTTATTCCACTAATTTTAAATTATTTCCTGGAACTCTTTTTCCAGGCACAATGCTTTGAATGCATGTTTGGCTCCCTTGTATTCTGTAGAAGGGATGCACATAATTACTGTGGAGGGACTTGGAAATCGGAAAAGTGGTTTGCACCCAATTCAAGTAATTTTCTTCTCCGATATTGTTCGATCTTTTAAAGGCAGCCCTTTAAGCTGATGCATTTTTTTTTTTTTTGGGGGTAATAATCTGTATCTGCTGTCTGTCCTCTTGTGGGTTACTTGTCTGTAAAACTCACCGTTCAATGTTTCAGCAGTAGCTATTCTATTCAAAATTTGATAGGATAAATACATGTGATTTGAATAGCCATAGGAAGTGATTGTCTCCGGACTTAAATTTCTAGTTATTGCTTATGCAATGTACCAAGCCAAAACTAATCCAACATCGTGATCTAACGTTGCACCAACATGATAGGCGGTGCTAGGTAGGAGTTGTTAGTATTCATGGCCTTAAGTCCATACCACCACTCCATTTGATTACAATCTTTCAACTCGGGATGTCAAAGCTTGTCCTTGAGAAGATAACCTTGTTTAAATTAGAGTAATGATTCATTTACATGGAAATTTTGTATTTTTCTGAAGGAATCATTGGCTAGTTCTCATGGTTCCCAGTGTGGATTTTGTACTCCTGGATTTATCATGTCAATGTATGCACTATTAAGATCATGTCGTGAACCTCCTTCAGAAGAGCAGATTGAAGAATGCCTTGCAGGAAATTTGTGCCGCTGCACAGGATATAGGCCGATAGTTGATGCCTTTCGAGTTTTTGCAAAAACTGATGATACAGCTTACACTGATACATCTTTGCTAAGTATTCATGAACGTGAATTTGTGTGCCCCTCAACTGGTAAACCCTGCTCTTGTAAATCAAAAATATTAAATGAAACTATTCAACCTAATAGAACTTGTAGGAAGAGCTATGAACCTGCCTCGTACAGTGATGTGGATGGAAGCACCTATACAGATAAAGAACTTATATTTCCTCCTGAGCTTTTACTTAGGAAAGCAACCTCCTTAAGCTTGAGTGGATTTGGTGGGCTTAAATGGTATCGACCGCTAAGACTTCAGCAGGTGCTGGAATTAAAAGAAAAATATCCAGATGCAAAAATGTTGATTGGGAATACTGAGGTCGGAATAGAGATGAGGCTGAAGAGAATGCAGTATCAGGTTTTGGTCTCTGTTACACATGTTCCTGAACTGAATGTCTTGAGTATCAAAGATGATGGCTTAGAAATAGGTGCTGCAGTGAGGCTGACTGAACTCTTAGAGATCTTGAGAAAGGTTGTCAAGGAGCGTCCTGCTCATGAAACATCATCATGTAAGGCATTCATTGAACAATTAAGATGGTTTGCTGGGACTCAGATTAAAAATGTCGCATCTGTTGGGGGAAACATATGTACAGCCAGTCCAATATCAGACTTGAATCCTCTCTGGATGTCTTCACGGGCAAAGTTCCAAATAATTGATAGCAAGGGAAGTATTAGAACTACTCTGGCAGAAAAGTTCTTCTTAGGCTATCGAAAAGTGGACCTTGCTAATGGTGAAATCTTGCTCTCCATATTCTTACCTTGGACTAGGCCTTTTGAGTATGTTAAAGAGTTTAAACAGTCTCATCGAAGGGATGATGATATTGCACTTGTGAATGCTGGAATGCGTGTTTATCTTGTTGAAAAAGATGATGGCTGGTTAGTTTCTGATGCATCGATTGTTTTTGGTGGGGTAGGTCCTTTCTCTTTATCAGCAATCAAAACAAAAGAATTTCTCAATAGCAAGTATTGGAACCAGGAGCTCCTGCAGAGTGCATTAGAAGTGTTAGACAGTGAGATCGTGCTCAAGGAAGACGCTCCTGGAGGGATGGTGGAGTTTCGAAAATCTTTAACCCTTAGTTTCTTTTTCAAATTTTTCCTGTGGGTTTCAGGACAGATGGATGGGAAGGATTCCATGAGGGAAACTATACCATTATCACATTTATCAGCTGTACAATCCTTCCACAGGCCATCAACTATGGGAAGTCAGGATTATGAAATTATAAAACATGGGACATCTGTTGGGTCCCCAGAGGTTCACCTCTCAGCAAGGCTTCAGGTATGTACGTCGGAAGAATGAGATGTAAATTTTATAAAATGTTCTATATGCTTTCTTTTAGAGATGCACAACCATGCTAAAGTTGTGCCAAAAATTTATAAAAAAATAATAGCAAAAGATAAATGAGATTTTTGAAGGAATTTTCTGTTCTGCAAGTAATTTTGTAAACTGTTTGCACAGACAGAGCCCATGTTTGCATTATAATCTGACTTTTGGTTACTTAACAAAATTTGTTCGGAATCTCCCTTTAGTCAAAGGGGAATAAAGGAGAATAAAAGGACATTTATAAACGAAGAAACAATGATTCATAATGCCTGAAATGCACTATTGTTCGGTTACTAAGTAGCTCTGATTTTTGTTGACGACTAGTCTATTCGCTGATGTTTTAGTTTAATTGAAAAATTTTTATTTCAGATTTAACAAATCCTGTAGTTTTTTTCCAAGTGAGAACCTGTGCAAGAGTGCTGTATATTGGTTACTTGTGAAATTTTATTTTGATTTGTGCTTTGGTCAAGTGATCATGAGAATTCTAGTCATCCCATATGCTAGCAACTCCTTTTTCCTTTTGGTAAATATGCTTTTCTGAAGTAGTCTTAAAAAGATCCATAGCAGGACAATGTCTTGATATTGTGCTTGGCTCCTTGAATGTTTGGCACGTGTAGAGAAGTGCAGTAAAATCCCTGTTAATATTGGTAGTATCTGATGTACTTCACAATATTTTCTCTCCGTCGATGTTGATCTATTAATTAATCTTTTATTTTTCAAATTTGGTTCATTTTCATCTTGAAAGCAGTATCTTGATAAGTTTTGAAAATTTTCTTTAGGTTACAGGGGAGGCAGAGTATGCTGATGATACACCAATGCCTTCCAATGGCTTGCATGCTGCATTTGTATTAAGCAGAAAACCTCATGCCCGAATAGTTTCAATAGATGATTCAGGAGCCAAGTCTTCACCTGGTTTTGCGGGATTGTTTTTGGCAAAAGATGTACCAGGTGATAATCATATTGGACCTGTGATTGATGATGAAGAGCTATTTGCTTCAGAAATTGTTACTTGTGTGGGTCAGGTAAGAAGCTGATGGACATTGTTTAGGTAATAGAAAAACATTAGTGCTCAAGTATTAGACTTTATCTTGTGATTGTGTCCATGTTTTCATAGCCAATATGATAACTCTGTCATGATATAAAGCTACTCCGTACAAAGTAATCTTGATAATATCACCATTACTCTACAAGCCCTTGTAGTATAAGTTTCACGCTGTTGAAGATAACAATGTAAATAAAATGTACATCATATCAAGGGATACTCAAATGATTCCATATTTCGAATTATTCACTTCTCCCCTTCTTCTATTCAGGTGCAGACAATGACTTGCTCACTTTATGCAGGTTATAGGTGTAATTGTTGCTGATACACATGCAAATGCCAAACTAGCAGCAAGAAAAGTTCATGTTGAATATGAAGAGCTCCCAGCAATATTGTCAATACAAGAGGCCATTATTGCAAAAAGCTTCCACCTTAACACAGAAAGATGTTTGAACAAGGGAGATGTGGATCTTTGTTTTCAATCTGGTCAGTGTCACAGAATCATAAAAGGAGAAGTTCAAATGGGTGGTCAGGAACATTTTTATTTGGAGCCACATAGCAGTTTGGTTTGGACAATGGACAGTGGCAATGAAGTTCATATGGTTTCATCCACCCAAGTAAGTTGTTCTTTCAAAAGTTCCCTTGGCTAAATTTGTCAGTTTTTTGAAAACATAAAATTTGTTTGGATGCAAAATCAAAAGAATCATCTTTTGGCATAATATTTTGATTTAAGGCTGGTTACCATTGCAATTTGATGTTAGTGAGAAGACCCAGGGGAGTGGCCCTAGGAGTATAAACGTATTAAAAGTTATGGCTAAACCAATTTAGAGATTAAGATGGTGATTTTGTATTTTAGTTAGTTCCTGATGATTTTGACTAAGATTCTTCAGTGCACTTACAATGTTGATAAACCTTTTCACTATTACGTGTTATCATTCTTTCTTTATTTATAGTTTCTTCCCTCCAGTCATGGATTTTAGTCTTGGGACTTTAATGTATGCTCTTACTGCATTTCCAGATATTATAGGTTTTCAAAAAGAGGTTTTTCGTTGTAGCATGTAGTTTGCAGATTGTTTTCCTTTCTGTTTATGATCTGTTGAATGGTTAGATGTTTCATGTGTTTACTGTATTCCATGAAGACATTCTTTCAAAGGGGTCTGCATCAACTTCTTATTATGAAATACTGAACTCAATCACTTGCTGCTGTTACTCTGCAGTTTCCTGTTGAGATCTATCCTGTTGAGGTACTCATGGTTTCATAAAAGCGTATGATTTTTCAGCATTTCAATGTTTATTTAAGTTTTGCAATTGCTATTATTACTTCTAGCTTTTGTGCATAATGGCTGGTAATTGTTGTGTTCTTTCTCATGTTTAGTTTTTCACAAATACACGCAATATAATCAAAGAATCATGATTTCTTTTCTGTGCAGGCCCCTCAGAAGCATCAGAAATATGTGGCCCATGTTCTTGGGCTTCCAATGTCAAAAGTAGTTTGTAAAACTAAACGAATCGGTGGTGGATTTGGTGGAAAAGAAACAAGATCAGCTTTCATTGCTGCAGCAGCTTCTGTCCCATCATATTTATTGAATCGGCCAGTTAGACTCACATTAGATAGAGATATAGATATGATGATAACTGGGCAGCGCCATAGCTTTGTTGGGAAGTACAAGGTATCATTTATTGATTCCTTGAACTTGATCTTATTGTGGATATTTTCTAATCTTATGCCCATTATGCAATACATTCTTGACCAAGGAAAGAAGTATGCAACACAATGCTTTTAACGTTTTCATATTAGTGGTTAGGCTGTCGGCATATTGTTGTAACGTTGAGGCATTTACACCAATTGAGATTGGGTCTCATTCTCTGGTCTCCTAAGGTTTCGAAAGTTTAATTTGTTATTTTTTATGATGGATGTTAAATTTTTCATTAATCTCCAGTTTGGAGAAAGGGAACTGAATGTTTCATATCTTCACTCAAAATCTTAAGGCATTTGGATTATGGTTTCATTCTTGTATATGAACCCTTCTGTTCCTAGTTAATGTGAGTATTTAACTACTACACTCCCTTCACACACATGAACACAAATCTAGCGTGTAAAGTTTTCATGAACATCTACAAGTTCCCACAAGCCGGTGAGCAAAGTATGAATGACTAAGTTGTGTATTATTTACCATGGTTAGGCTATCTAGTTATAATAGTAGGGCCAGTACAATATTTAATAATAAGAAAATATAATATTCTTAAAAAAGATCTTAAATATTTTGTTATCCTATATTGGATACATGATATTCCCATATCAGCAATGGACATATAAGTTTTATTTTAATGACATTCATAATTGTAATATAGTTTCCTTGAAACTACTTACCTACGCTGTGTGACTATATAGTATAATATATTATGTAAGGGAAAAATAATGGGCGTGTGGTTGACAAATGAATTTAGAATTGGCTTACTCCATGTTCAGAGAAAGAAAAAGAGTCTCAACTGACTTACCATGCAGTCACTTTCCATTGAAACTGGTAAATATTTCTGAAGGAAGTTGTATTAAATAAAACAAAACAATTGATATTACAAATTACTTGATATAGGTTGGCTTTACCAATGAAGGGAAAGTACTTGCACTGGATCTTGAAATCTACAACAATGCTGGAAATTCACTGGACCTGTCGCTGGCAGTCCTTGAACGTGCAATGTTTCATTCTGATAATGTCTATGACATACCACATGTCAGGATAAATGGAAGGGTTTGCTTTACTAACTTTCCTAGTAACACTGCATTCCGAGGTTTTGGAGGTCCTCAAGGTATGCTTATTACCGAAAATTGGATTCAAAGAATTGCTGCAGAGCTTAACAAAAGCCCAGAAGAGATACGGGTAGGTTATTATCTTGCAAGTTATATCTTCTTTACTAACATCTTGCAATCATTAATTTGCTGTAATGTTTTTCCTATATTGGAAATCATTGCAGGAAATTAATTTTCAAGGTGAAGGATCAGTATTGCATTATGGACAACAGCTTCAGTTCTGTACACTGGCTCCAGTCTGGAATGAACTGAAGCTTTCTTGTAACTTTCAAAAAGCGCGTGAAGAAACCAATGAATTTAATCTTCATAATCGGTGGAAAAAGCGTGGAGTTGCTATGGTTCCAACAAAATTTGGAATTTCCTTTACAGCGAAGCTTATGAATCAGGTATTTTCATATTGTACTACTCAAGTTGTCACTGGCATTGGCATTGGTGTTTCAAGTGAAAAATAATTGACGGTCCAGCGTCTATTGTGGATATTAGCAAGCCCTTGTTTTGTTGATTTGCTTTCTTATTGATTTAGGCTGGTGCTCTTGTTCACATCTATACGGATGGAACTGTTCTGGTTACACATGGAGGAGTTGAGATGGGCCAAGGTTTGCATACCAAAGTTGCTCAAGTTGCTGCATCTGCATTCAATATCCCTCTTACTTCAGTGTTCATTTCAGAGACAAGTACTGATAAGGTACTGCATTGCAAACCTAGGGCTTGATGCTGCTCCTTTTCTGAAAGATTGATTTACTATCCAAATCCATCATGTAAATCCCCACTTTTAGAATCATTTTGGGAATTCTGTATGGATTCAATCTGTCCATATAACCTGTTCTACAAGATGGCCTGAGTGAAGTTTAACAAACTAGACATGGTAGTCCTAAGAGGGTCATGGGTTTAATGCTAGAGGACGCAGGATTTTGTAGCTTGCATTTTATGGAAGCTGAACTAGCTTAAAAGCATCACTTTTTCATTTCTTAGCCATCAATGATGAAAAAAATTTGAAGATTTTGTATGGGTATCAAAGTTTGTGAAAATGCCCAACAGAGGGAAGGGGTCGGTAATGCATGGGACCTAAGGAATTTTAGCAGTATTTGGCATCGTGGTCTACATTTCAGTGGCTGGTCAATTTATTCTTTGCTGCCATTTAGGTACCCAATGCATCACCAACAGCAGCTTCTGCAAGCTCTGATATGTACGGAGCAGCAGTTCTGGATGCATGTGAACAGATAAAGGCACGAATGGAGCCTGTTGCATCTAAACATAATTTCAGCTCTTTTGCTGAGGTATTCTGGTTTCTAGTTTTATCCTTGTTTCTTCCATCAATCTCTCTGTGGTACATACTAAATGCACATCTTAAATAACCGGCTTCTACCTGCTTGCTCATTTGCTTTCCTTTTCAGACTTTTAGTCATCAGATGCCTAATGTACACCTGAAAGAAAGTTTCTGTTTGATTTTGAAGTAGATGTGATTATCTAGTCATCACTTTCTTTAAGGATTGGCACCAGCTACAACAATTTGACGTTGCTATATATCATGCTGGTTATGAAAGGGTAATCTAGAGGTACTAATAATCACAGTATATAGGCTATTACTTCAACAACAAGATGAGAAATGGAATCTCATAAAATAGCTCCTTGCATTTGGATTTGATATAGTATCTACTTACGGGAGGTTTGGCATTGATTTTATGTCAAAAGTATATGGTATGAAAGGGAAAAATATATGGGTCATCATTTGCATGGCTTTATTCAGTTACTAGTTTCCTTAATTCCAAGTGGTCCTTGAGTTTTTCTGTTGGGAAATTAATTGTGTATTCTTTAATGTTCATAGCTGGCCAGTGCATGCTATGCACACCGAATAGACCTTTCTGCTCATGGATTTTTCATTACGCCTGAAATTGGCTTCGATTGGACAACTGGTAAAGGAAACCCCTTTAGGTACTTTACCTATGGGGCTGCGTTTGCTGAGGTTGAAGTTGATACATTAACAGGAGATTTCCACACAAGGATAGCAAATATGATATTGGATCTTGGCTACTCTCTCAATCCGGCCATTGATGTTGGACAGGTATCTAGTTTTCTCATATTCTTTGTCTCCGAATACTCCATCTCCATAACCTTGTCATCTTAAAGTTTATTCAAGCTTCATAGTTTATGCAATCCAAGTATGAGCAACTAAACAGCTTTGTACCTAAAAGGTTGGGGAATTTGTTTATCTTTGGTAACGTCTTTTCCTTGTCTTTCCTAATAACCTCTTTACTCCTACTTAACTCAGATTGAAGGAGCATTTATGCAAGGTTTAGGTTGGGTAGCTCTTGAAGAATTAAAGTGGGGGGATGTAGCTCATAAGTGGATTCCTCCAGGCTGCTTGTTTACAAGTGGACCTGGAAGTTACAAGATACCTTCCCTAGATGATACACCCTTCAAATTCCATGTTTCACTTTTAAAGGTAAGTATTCTATTGCCTACCAATACCTGGGAACCTGGATACCTGGAAAATTTGGCTAATTACTTGCTCTTCTGTGTCCTCATTTTTACTGAAAGATTGTCTTGTTCTTTATGGAGTACTATATCTCTAAAGCAGTTAGGCTGAGACTAGAAACAACCATAAAAAGAATGTTGTTTTACTTGACTGGATATCCTTTGCCAGAAGAAAACAAATTATTCAATTTAAAAGGTCTATATAATATCAGACCATATTAAAATTCAATTTCTCATTTCTGCACGAGATCACACAATGAAAAGTTAGATGCTACTAGGTCTCAACCATGTTGTGTTTCATGGATTTCCTTTATCTCACTAAGGAGGTTGCTGATCTTCCAGCTTGATAAGGGACCACCGGTTGACTAGAAAAAGAAAACAGGGTTGGTGGGGATTCGGATAAGGGAAAAAGTGTTTCGTGTGCAACTATTCCGAAAAATAGTGAGCCAAAAGTTATTGGTTGTTTAGTAAGAAATCATTTCAAAAGCCGTCTCGTTGTAACTCTATTTATTACGTCAATTGGATAAAAGCATTAGATCTGGGATTCCATAATGAAAATTTCTTAAGTTTCATTGTGTGCTCTCTTTATGTTTGTTTATTGACAGGGTCATCCAAACGTAAAGGCCATCCATTCATCTAAAGCTGTTGGGGAGCCTCCATTTTTCCTTGCTTCGGTTGTCTTTTTCGCCATCAAAGATGCTATTGCCGCTGCAAGAACAGAAGTAGGACATAATGAATGGTTTCCTCTTGATAGTCCAGCAACACCGGAACGTATTCGTATGGCTTGTTTAGATGAATTCACCCTCCGTTGTACAAGCTCTGATTTCAGGCCCAAGCTAAGTGTCTGATGTGGCAATAGCTGCAGTAAATTTTCCATTTGGGTATATTCACATTTAATACTATACCATCATGTACATTCTTCTTCCTTAGTAGTAACTCCGGAGTCCACATATTTCCTTTTAGAAGACAAGCCACAGACAAATTTGTAAAACTGCTGAAATTGGAATTGTTGTTCATTTCTGAAGCTACAAATAGAAGAAAATCAAGATTGATTGAATATGCGCGAGTCTGTTTCGTCTTCCTCGACAATAGATTCAGTGAGTGCCGAGTCCCTTCAGGTCTCCTTATATTATTATGATCTATTGTCTTCTATGTAATAGTATCCGACGGCATTTGACTTCCTAGTTGTTCCGTCTCTAGTTAGCATAATACAAGTTCATGGAAAACAAAACTACATAATCATCTATGTCAACTATTTATATAATTTCCAATGGTAGGTTGTCATCTTTTATGCCAATAACTGCCGAACCACGTCTCATTATTATTTTGATTTTTGTCATATAAAAACATGCGATCCTAATTCCTAAGTTAATGGTCTTGGCCTATAAAGTTGAACATCTTCATTACCTACAGCCTATTTGTAAGCGTTTGGTTTAGTGGAACTACGCTGACCCTGTTTGTGACGATGACGATTCATTTTCTACGATTTGACTTTGGTGAGGTGTAGAATCACTGCCAACTCTAGTATCTAATTCCGCCTATAAGGGTACCTCTAGGTTGTACTTGCTATTTCGGACTTATTTGAAGTTATTTTACAATTGAGCTATGAAATGAGTCGTAAATTGCAGCTAGTACAGAGGCGAATGTTTGCTTTTAACTCGGTAGTCTCCGACCTGAGACGAGAGCTTTAATATTGCGACAAGACTTTTCCAAGTCTTTGAGTCGTTTATATTTATAGTGGACATTGCGATGCAATCTTAGGTAGATTTGCATATGGAAATACTAATCAAGGTTGCCTGCCCAATCCTTGAACTGAGGAAGCTTTGAAACTTTCTCCTTCAGTAATTAATTACATCATTATCTTGAATAACATAAGAGAGAAACTTTTTTTCTAACAAAATTGTTGAAAACTTTGCAAGCAAGTTGAGAAACAGTCTAGCATTGCATAATTTATATTTGACCAAGTCCTTGTTTTTAGTATTTCATGCCCTCATCTCATCAATTGACACTCCTCAGAGTTTACATAAAACAGGGTATATATTTCTTTGTTTCCCCTACTCCTAATGAAACTGACCGTTAAGAATTCGAATTTGCATGAAAATTCAAAAAAAGAAAAGAAAATGGTTGGGAGAATCGTCATCGTTTTGGCAGCGTGGATGTGAATGACAAGAAATTTGCAGGGAAAACGTAAGTTATAAGGTGGTGAAGATGTTCGATATTTCGTATCCACTAACGCTTTCGTTTCGATATTGCCGTAAATGGGTTGGTACCTTCTTATCAGCAATGACCGAGTCAACCATATCATGAATAAGCAGCAGAAGATAATATAACAGTAGCACCGGCTGGTGACCGTTTCTTACCAAACTCGGAGTTTTATTATTATTCTTCCCAGTAACATCTCAAATGCAACTCAATCTTCACCTTTTATTAAATGCGATCTCTACTGTATTCTTAACCTTGTCATTTTAGTCAATTTTCAATAATATCTTCACGAATGTAAAAAGTCAGCCTACCTCACCCACGTTTACTGCAGTATAAAAGCATATGGTTTAACTAGAACAACAACGTTACGGATTCATAAAAAACAAGGGTTACATTTTACAAGTCATGATTCAGAAACTTGAAGGGGTGAATTTAGTATCTTAGTCATTTCACAAACATATATAGGCTGAGTGACGAAGGAATTATATTTGGGCTGACCTGCATAATTACAGTTTGCTTCGTTAATATAATTAATTGACTTGGACAATGCAACAAACCTCTATTCTCTTATTATGACATAAAACTTGTTACTTGAATGAACATAGTCTAATCCGTGACTCAGTAAAAGTCTAGGACCTGGAAGCTCCTACTGCTTTCGTCCAAAATTTCCTAATTTTTTAAAAAAAATAAGCCCAGTTCCAGACTCCAATTGCAGCAATACCCAGTTTTATAATTGATATGGCTGGCTGTTAAATGGCCATAGCTGTTATATTAAAGACCATCGCAACTTGTAATTTAAAATCTTGATTTTAACCAACCACAGTAGTTTTGGCTGCTTCAACGCGTACCTGGAAGTCACACAGAAGGCAGCTACCTAATTGGAAAGCCATTAACTAATTAATTCTCAAGTTATTTGGGTTTGTTAGAAGTTGAAAGCATCAAACACCAATAAGCAATCGCTTGACTAACAAAGACGCCGATCATTATATAAACAAACCGCAGCTTCTGTAACTCCTCATTCTCATCAAAAACAAAACCATGAGACAGTGGGATTCGCCAAAAATGGCCAATATTTGGCTTCGCCTAGTTTTTGGGTTGGCAGCATGCCTTCTGGCAACTAATGCGATGGCTGATGATCACAGTCGTTACACTTATCCATCCCCTCCATCAACTTATTACAACTCTCCTCCTCCATATTACTATAGTTCACCACCTCCACCATACATTTATGAATCTCCACCACCTCCACCTTCATATATTTACAAGTCTCCACCTCCTCCATCACCCTCACCACCACCTCCTTACATTTACAATTCACCACCTCCACCTCCATATATTTACAAGTCTCCACCTCCTCCACCACCCTCACCACCACCTCCTTACATTTACAATTCACCACCGCCACCTCCATATATTTACAAGTCTCCACCTCCTCCTTACATTTACAATTCACCACCTCCACCTCCATATATTTACAAGTCTCCACCTCCTCCATCACTCCCACCACCACCTCCTTACATTTACAATTCACCACCGCCACCTCCATATATTTACAAGTCTCCACCTCCTCCATCACCGTCACCACCATCTCCTTACATTTACAATTCACCACCACCTCCTCCATATATCTATAAGTCTCCACCTCCACCTCCACCATCTCCATCGCCTCCTCCTCCTTATATTTATAAATCACCCCCACCCCCATCACCTCCACCTCCTTACATTTACAAGTCTCCACCACCACCGTCTCCCTCACCTCCACCTCCTTACATTTACAAGTCTCCACCTCCTCCCTCCCTCTCACCACCCCCACCATACATATACAAATCCCCACTTCCTCCCTCTCCTTCCCCTCCTCCTTCCTACATCTATGAGTCACCACTTCCTCCATCACCATCACCATCACCATCGCCCTCACCATCTTCTCCACCTCCGCCTCCTCCCAAGTATAATTAGAGCTCTCCACCACCTCCCATTGTCTACGAGACAAACTAAATATATGTAAGTATTAACGTAAGAATTGAAGGCAATTCAGTATCTGAGCATTTTTATGTGTCTCCAAACTAATTTAGGCTATTTTGTTTTAATTTGCAGCCTCTTATAAACTACTGCAGAATAATAATTTTCCGAGATAAGCAGCTTATCTTGTTCAGGCTATTTTCCTCAAGAACCAATGACCAAACCAGCATCGTGCATGTTCAAGCTATTTTCCTCAAGAACCAATGACCAAACCAGCATCGTGCATCGATTAGATGTAGATTCCACTGTCAATGGATGATACAAATTACAAACTACTTTTGGTTCTTACTTCTCTTGTTATTGTACGCATAAATCATATTTATCTTCAATTTCTGTTCCAATTCCTTGAACTATATCTGTTCATATTGTTTGAGAGCGTGAATGGATGATACAAATTACAAACTGCTATTGGTTCTTAAATTCCCTTGTTATTGTCCGTAGATATCATATTTATCTTTAATTTCTTATCCAATTCCTTACACTACATCTACTCATCTTGTTTGAGAGCGTGAATAAAAATGTGTATTCTTAACATAGCAGCACAAATTAGTTTCCTCTATTGATTAATATACACATAAAAGTATATATAAACATACACAAACGCATTATTGCATCTCAAACTATACGTTTGAATATATCTTTTTAGGAATTAAATAAATTTTATTTCCTAAAAGAGTCGGCAAAATTATACATGGAATGCTCAACAGAGCTAGAGCTACTGGAGCAAGGTTTTACAAAGATAGGAACCTAGAAGTATTTTACTAGTTAAAAGCTTTAGTCTTTGTTGGCTCTTTAATGACAAAAAAAAATGATCGATCCAATTCTATTAAGTATAACTCAAAATGATCATTTGTCAAAGAGTGGATCTAGTTATTAAATGATTGAAGAGCTAGGAGTAGTTTACGATAATGAAAGGAAAGTAGGAGGTATTTGACGAAATAGGATTGTCTTGTTCTTATAGAACTTGCCATTAAGTTTTGTAGGAGAGCTTAGTGGTTGTTTAGTGTAACATCGATTAAGTAACCATTTCATCTACGTGTTATCCTGAGGGACTTCCCATCTTTCGATTGTTTTAAGATTTAGAAGCAGCCTCCTAGTATTTGAGATAATGGTTTCACATATCTAAGCAATTGTGAATGATTCACATATCTAAGAAATTGTGTGATAAGCCAAGTCTGGACCTATAGTGCTTTATGGTTGAATATTTTGTCATTTCTTTCTTCTATATTACATATATTTCACATCCAAAAGCTAATTTCAAAAACCTATAATATGTTATGTTAAGTTTGTGAGAAGTAATTCCTAAACCCGATAATATATATTAGAGAGATGGTATCCTCCTCTAGAGCTTATTGGTGAATTGGCATTGGAAGTAGAGATGCTCAACACACTTTTTCTCCTAGTTATAGAATTTGCAGATTGGATTAATATTGTTCAAGTAACTTTCTATCCTATCCTTGGTGCTGAGCTAGCTCTTAACTGTTAGCCACACATTAAAGAAATCTTTTGAAAATCTTATCTCATTCCATACCAATCTATGCCATTGAACTTTTTGACCATGTGATCTATACATCTCTTGGTAGGACTTAGTGGTAAAGTTCCCTAATTTATGCATGAGCCATATAACCTTGTCTTTTTCATTTGAATTTGGCCTAAAATTTGGAATGTTGTCTTCCTCTATGGTCATTCCTCTTGCATTGCAATTCCATTAGTCTGCATGTATTATATCCTAAACCAGAATATTATCAAGGATGACATATCTAGAGGATTGGAGGTATGGAATAAGTTATAATGGCCCTAAATTATTCTAGTTGTCATACCAAAAGAAAGTAGACTCACCATCTCCAATCTTCATCTTTATTGCAACTCTTATAGGGTTTATTAAGTTATGAGTTGCATCATTGTACAAAAAGAATTGGATTTTGGTTTCTTTTTCCAAAAATTAACTCCCTTTAAGAAATGAACATGGATCTATTAGACTTATATTACTTCCTTATCTGTAAAAATCCTCCAGATTCATTTTGCAACAATACTTTGTTAGAGTCCCTGATTGATTTAACTTCTAACCCCCTTTATTCTTTTGATATGAAAATCTCTTTCCATCTAACTTTTGCTCCATTATGGTTATGGGAGGTACCAAAAAAAAGTTCTTAATAAGTTTCTTTAATTCCTTGAATGGTTTCTCAAAAGCATAAAGTGAGAAAGGCAATACACATACATGTTTCTTACTATAGAGGTAATGAACTAGAGGTTCCCTGCAAAAGAAAGCAATCTATTACTTTAGTTACTAATTCTTATGTGAAAAACTTGAAAGAGAGGCTTGTAGTCCCTGTATGTCAATATTTGGAAGTGATGGGAATATTAAGGCATTTGAAGGGAGGTTTTTTAATATTCAAACCTATCAAAGTGATAAAATTTTGAGCTTAATCACTTAAATTAACTGAGAGAATGATATGTTTTTTTCTTTATTATAAAGCCAGATAAGGAGTTGAATTCATAAAATGAAACCATTAAAAATAGCATAGAATTAAAGTTAGCTCGACATAAGGAAAGTAAATTATCAACAAAATTCAAGCTAACAATCTTCAACTCCTTACACTTGTTATGAAATTATAAATCAGTTCTCTTTCTGAATATTATGAATTATTAACTTGTTGAGAACCTCATCGCATAAACAGAAATGGGGTCTCTTGGTCTCAGCACTTATGCACCTTAGATCATTTTTCATGGCTTTCCATTGTAGAGTATGTTGAAAAAGGTTGTTTCCACACATTTCTTTATGTGATTCCCAAATTGGAGAGGAAACATAAAAGCTTCAAGTTTGTGTTGAATAAAGTTCTTTTTCTCTAATTTTTCTCCACCCGCACGGATGCTTCATAGGCACCTTCCTTCTCTGGCCAAGCTCCCAACCCCTTTTTCATTTGCATTCGTCTAACGTCAGCTGTCCAAAGCTCCTACACAAGTAACTTTCCCTTTCTCATGCTCCCTGTTCCTTGCCTCTTTTGTACTTCCCTGTTGCCTTTACTGTTTTGTTTCCCTTTTTAAAAATGTCTAAAACCACATCCTTCCTACCCCTTACTATACTTACTCTTGCCAAACTCTCCTTTATCAGTCCAAATCCTTTTACTACAAACTTAACATCTCCAACTCCTAACCTTACCTCCCTTCAACCACTTTTTGAATCCACCAGGAAATCATGGACACATGTTGTAGGTGACTTACGCTCTTTGACAAAATTAAGCTTTGTCCCTCCTAGCAATCTGTCTAACTCTCATATTGTTTCTCCATCTCTAGAGACCTCGAAACTTGGAGCTAAAATATAGATGCAACTCTTATTCATTTTTCTAGAAAAATGTGTCATATCCAATCATGAAAGCTTGGACTATATCTAACTGGAAAAACCTAGGCTTCAAAGAGATCATCATGAATGATCAATAAATTTTCTTTTTCATATTCCATGATAGATTTTCAATAAAAAAATTCCTGGAACTTGGTCCATGGTATGTCCAAAACAAAACCTATTTCATTTCAAAACTGGTCACTTGGTGTCAACATTGAAGATATCAAACTGTCAAATGTTCCCATTTGAATGTGCATCCATAGGATACCACTTTAATACTAGTCCATAGTAAGCTTAAGTCACTTAGCTAGTTATATTGGAAGCCTCTCTATCTAGATCAAACTATAACAAAAGTGAGTAGAATAAATTATACAAGAGTAGGTGTGGCTGTTGATGCCCTGAGACATCTCCTTGCCTATGTATGGAAAACTACCACAACAAACAAGAAAATATGGAAACCATCTTGAAGAATATTCAAATCAGGATATTCACAAGATCTTTTAGAGACTAAACCTTCAGATTGTGAGGCATTAGTAATAAAGTTACTACTCTTCCAAGTTCTCAAATCAATTTGTCTTTAATTACAGAAACAATCGCAATCATAAACAACATAATAGTGTCATTATGCGCCTACCAAATAGCCTTAATCCTATGAACACCAACCAAAAAGAACCTGTGTAACACCCCACTTCCACGGGGCATCTACATGACTTCCTGTGGATGTTCGGGAACATATACCATGAAGGCGACGGGTTAGAGTAGTCACATTCACTTATATGGCATCATAATTAAAACACAAGATCTAAAACTCAATTCCTCATTTCATTTATAAAAGCATAGTTACAATGTAGTTTTTCACTACAAGACCTATGCACATATACAATATCAAAAGCCTATCAGAGTCTACTGCTCTTTTGTTACAAATTATACTACATGAAAGAGGAATTATACAAAAATTCTATTTAACTCTTCAGTCTCAGCTGACTGACCTTTGATCCATTTCTTAAGTCCAAAATTCAGTACTAGGTTTCTTCTAATTTGTCCTAGAAGCTAAGTCTCCTCTCTTATACCTGAAAAGTCACATTGCAATTTTGATGAGTTTTGTGAGCTCAGTGAACAAACCATCATTAATGTGCTCACTCATGTCAATTCACACAGAAATTTTACATTGGAAATTCACAGACAATTTATGTCATCACATAATGAACATCACTTCATTAATCATCATATTGCATCAAATACAATTTTATTCACTTTTTCACATTATTCATTTAGAATAGTTCAAACAAACCATTTCAATCATTCAAAACATACATATCAAAATGAATATGTAATGCACATGTGACTCAATTTCAGTTGTTATTTTGTTGTGACCAAGTACTTTTTTAACTGTCTCGTATCTGTTGTAGATATCGGACTCATTGATAACTGCCTCATATCCGTTGGGGATATCGGGCTCATTTTATATATTGAGCCAGTGGCTCTTATACACATTCTGAGCTTTAAGCTCTTTTTCGCTAGCTACTCTGGTCACAACTTCCTTTATCTGATTATGCATATCATGTAATGAAATGAAACAAAATCAAATATATGCAATCAATCACTTTTATTCAGTTTCCACATTCACTTTCACATTTTCATCGAACATAAGTCTGGCATTCAGCATAATTGCTAAGAACACTTATTTCTTTCAGATTCACATTCAATGAAGCACTTCCAATATGATTTCAAATATCAAATTCCTCAAACCATCAATGTCCGACATTTTTCACATTCACATAAATAGTAGTTCAATAATTGAAAAGTTATTAAATACAAACATTCCTAGTGAGAACATCTAGGTTACTTACAGTACGCTTTAGATAACTATTGCCTTGTCATCCCGACAATGTCTGCATGTGGTCGTTTGATTTGCGCTTCTATATCATGCAATACACACACATTTGCACATTACTAATTTGTTCAATCACATAATTATTTAATCATACACATATGTATATGTGTTAGGTATAATGCATGCTCAATGACATTGCCGGGTATGTATCCTCAATCATAAGTCTTGGTTATTGAATCTTTACCACTTGGATATGTCTGGTTTACACTTAGGTTTATACCTCAATTAACTAAACTTAAACATATCAATTACTTTATCAACTCATCAAGTATCAACTAGGTTCATTTCATGCCTCATTCAAGCCTAAATGCACCAAAAGAAAGTATCTTATCATTAGTTGGTTCAAACGTCACTTAAAAGACAATATTTCACGTTTAAGCCCTGCCCACGATCGTGGTGTACCTTCCCATGATCGTGACAGACGCCATTGCAACTGGCCATGATCGTCGGGACTCTACCACGATCGTGACAGAACCTAAATAATACAGGCCACGATCGTGGCGGCTATGCCATGATCGTGCCTTGTCTGTTTTCCTTTATTTTTCCACGAATTCCACAACATAAACAACATCATTAACACTCCAAATTTTCCAGAATTCATACCCATTTATGCAACTTCATTTCATACTAATCTAACTACGATATTGATTGCATTAAAACTGACAAAACTCTACTCAATTGATTTTTTTACCATGCACTTAATCCTATCATACATTTGTTCTTAACTCTTTCCACATTTTATCTCTTTCATAATCTATTAAAGACATCTGTTGCATAGTTAATCACTTCTACTTCATTTCCTATTCATTCTCTCCTCAATTACATCTCAATATTAACCATTTAAAATAATCCATGAATTATTTTTCATTAATCATACAAAAACAAAACATAATCTTTGTCAGTCACTAATATACCAAATCCTTACTTCTCCTCATTTCAAGAACATTACTTAACACCTTTCTTAAGCATATATTTCACCTTCATTATACCTTTAATTCACAACCTATTTCATCTATATAACAACTTATAACTCATGGTTTTCATACTCTCAAAACCAAACACAAACACGTATATTCATCCATCAAATTTTCTGCACTCTTCATCAACCCAAAACAGGACATAAACACATTTCTTCATTCACCAACTTTAAACTCACGTTCAAACACCATTTTCATAACCAATCTATCTCAAATACATCCCTATAACATTTTATAATTTATTACTCATCATATACATAAAAATATGACATAAACCTACTTATTTCCTCATCCCACTACCATGATCATTTCACCTTTTAAACTATTATCACATATGTTTATATTTAAACAACCTATGAAGATTAATATGCTACTTACTTGATTAACTTAAAGCTTCTTCAAAATCACGTAAACCCTAAATCCACCAACACACACGATCATTAACTTTTCAAGAAGGAAAAGGTCTAGGTTTAGTGAAGAAGAAGAAATAACAACCAACTTTTGTAGTGGATAAGTGAAGGATGATAGCAAAGTTCAATGTTGAGTTAGTCAGAAGAGAGTGTCGTGAGATAGAGAAGAAGAAATGAAGAAGATAAGAAAGATAACTTGTAATGAAAATGAATGACAAAATAAAAGTTGGTCTTTCTAATGAAGGTATTGAGAGTGAGGTGTGTGGCAAGTGGCTTGACACTTGTCACTTGCCACATGTCCTCCTCTTATGGTCCTTACTTGGCCCTTTTAATAACTAGTCTATTTTTCATCCAATTTCTAATCCAATTATCTCCCAATTTTCTGCGACACTTGTCATTAAATCCTAAAGCCACTTGTCAATAATTTCTATTGCCATTTGTCACTTATTTCTACTACCATTTATCAATTTGTCTTGCCACTTGATATTTTTCCTAGTCCAAAAATACACAAAATTTTAGAAATTTCCTAATTTTCACCACAAATTTTAAATTAATAATTATACTCACAAATCAAAATTCAAGACATAATATTTACTATTCACATCATAATCACTTTAAAATAATTTATACCCAAGAATATGTCAAATGAGTGAATGTACAATATTTGTAATGTGTATAAAAATCAATTATTCATGTGTGTGTATGCTAATGATATGCATGAGTATGAAATGCATTTCCTAGTTTCTCAATGCCATCTCTTATTTACAGTAATCTAAGGTTCTAACCCTTAGTATGGAAAAATAGGATATTACAATTCTCCTCTTAAATAAATTTCATCCTTAAAATTCTTACCCAATTGTTCAAATAGGTAGGGGTATTGTCTTTTCATGTTCTCCTCCGTTTCCCATATAACTTATTCACCTGAATGATTTCTTCAGAGGACTTTCACCAATGGGATCATTTGGTTTCTTAACTACTTATTTTGATATCCCACTATCTTTACCGGTTCCTCGATATATCTCATATTATTTGCAACTTCAACCTCTTGAGTAGGTAACACATATGTTGGATTAGACCAATATCTCCTAAGAATACTCATATGAAACACATTGTAATCTAAGATGTCTCAATCGATAAGGCTAACTTATAAGCTAATGGTCTAATTCTCTCAATAATCTCATATGGACCAATGTATCTAGGGTTGACCTTATCCTTTTTACTGAACCTCAGCATTCCTTGCCAAGGCGATACTCTCAGAAACACTCTGTCTCCTACTTGATACTTCATATACCTCCGGTGCTGATCTACATAACTTTTTTTTTCTGTCTTGTGCTACTTTAATTCTATTTTGGATCAGTTTAACTTTATCAACTATGTCTTGAATCAATTATGGGCCTTTCACAATATTTAGACTCTCTTCATCCCAATACAACGGCGAATGAAACTTTGTTCCGTATAATGCCTCATATGGTGCCATACCAATACTACTGTGATAATGGTTATTATATTTAAATTTAATCAAAGCTATATACTGATCCTATGATCCCTGAAACTCCAATACACAAGTTCTGAACATATCCTCAATAGTTTTAATCGTTCTCTCACTCTGTCCATCTATTTCAGGATGAAATGTAGTACTGAAGTTTAACTTCGTACCCATAGCTGTTTGTAAGCTTCTCCAAAATTTCGAAGTAACACTAGGACCCCATGCAATCTCACTATTTCATTCACGTACCTCTGGGCTAACTGATCCAGTGTATTAGTCTCTCTCACTGGTAAGAAATGGGCCGAGTTTGTCAATCGGTCCACTATAACCTATATAGTATCATGTTGTCTCGAAGTTCTCAACAAACCCGTAATAAAGTCCATAGTGATTCTCTCTCATTTCCACTTTAGAATAGGCAATGACTATAACTTACCAACTACGGCCTAATGCTCTGCTTTAATTTATTGGCAAGTTAAACACTTAGCCATATAGTCAGCCACTTGCTTCTTCATCCCTGGCCACCAGAAATGTTGTTTCAACATGTTATACATCTTGGTAATACCAGGATGTATAATATAGGCTGCTATATATGCGTCCTCCAGAATCTCTTTTATCAAATTATCCATATCAGATACCTATAGTCTCTGCCTAAACCATAGTGTCTCATTTCTTAATTCAAATTCATAATTTGGATTCACTCTCAATCTCAATAACCTTCACAATTTTCGAATCTTTGATTTGAGCTTTTCTAATTCTGTCATAAAAAATTGGTCTTAGTTTTAGTGTAGCTAATAATTCTTCCTTCTACCCCAAATTTAACTCAACAGTCAATGCTCTCAATGAAACTAGGCTCGGTAACCTTGATGTATGAATATGAGCTACACTGCTATTGGATTTTCTACTCAATGCATCAGCTACCATATTAGCTTTTCTAGGATGATATTGAATTGTGCAGTCATATTCCTTTAGCAATTCTATCCATCTTCTTTGTCTCATATTTAACTCCTTCTAACTCAACAAATAACTCAAACTCTTATGATCAGTATATATCTGAAATGTCTCTTCATATAGATAGTGTCTCCAAATCTTTAAGACAAATACTACTGTAGTAAGTTCTAGATCATGTACTGGGTAATTGAACTCATGAGACCTCAACTATCTCGATGCATATGCTATCACTCTGCTACGTTACATTAGAACACACCTTAATCTATAGTGTGAAGCATCACTATACACCACATAACCTCTAGATCTAGATGGAATAGTTAACATTGATGTTGTAGTTAACTAATGCTTTAGCTCCTCAAAAGTTCTCTAACATTCATCATTCCAATGAAAAGGCACATCATTCTTTAGAAGTTTGTCAAACGGGCTAAGATTAATGAGAACCCCTCGACAAACCTTTGATAGTAACCAGCTAATCCTAGAAAACTCTGGATCTTTGACAGATTTCTTAGAGCTTTCCACTTCATTACTGCTTCTACTTTCTTTGTATCAAGTTATATGCCTTGTCCAGTTACTATATATTCCAATAACACTACTTGATCAAGCCAAAATTCATACTTACTGAATTTGGCATACAATTGCTTCTCCCTCATAATCTGTAGGAGTAACCTCGATGTTCAGTATGCTCTTCTCTGCTCTTTGAATACACCAAAATGTCATCGATAAACACAATCACGAATCAATCTAGGTAGGGTTGAAATACCTTATTCATCAAAGCCATAAATGCTATTGGAGCATTCGTTAACCTAAACGGCATCACTAAGAACTCGAAATGCTCATATATAGTCTTGAAGGCACTCTTTGGTACATTCGCTTCAACTATTTTCAACTGATAGTACCCTAATCTCAAGTCTAACTTAGTGAATACCTGAGCTCCCTGTAACTAATTAATTAAGTCATCGATCCTCGACAACAGATACTTATTCTTTATTATCACCCGATTCAGTTGCCTATAATCAATAAATAACCTCAGAGTCCCATCTTCCTTCTTCATAAATAAAATTGAACCTTCCCATGGTGATACATTGGGTCTGATAAAACCCTTTTCCATTAACTCTTGTAATTGATCCTTAAGTTCCTCAAGTTCTACAAGTGCCATCCTATATGGAGGAATAAATATAAGAGCAGTACCTGGAACTAAGTAACAAACTTCGTTTCCCTATCTGTGGCTAAACCAGATAACTCAGCGGGAAACATATCTAGGAAATCCCTAACAATAGGGATATCCTGTACCATTAGCTCAATACAGGTATCAACTACGTGGGCCAGATAAGCCTCACATCCACCTTAGATCAGTCTCAAAGCTCTCATGAATGAGATCAGTCTAGCCAATACCGCTTGCCTAAAACCTTGAAATATTACTCTCAATTGATTAGGAGATTCTAGTATTACCTTCTTAGTCTAGCAATTCATTACAGCCCTATAAGCAGTGAGCCAATCCATGCCTAGAATAATATCTATATCCTTTAACTGCAATACAATTAATTCAGCTTCTAACTCTACCTGATCTACTCGAATTATACACCCTTTACAAACTTCACCAATTACAATAGTACTACCTATTGGTGTACTCACCTCTAATCCATATTTCAACATTTCTCTAGTACAATGAAGTTTAGATGCCAGATGCGGTGTGATAAAAGAATGCGTAGATCTTGGATCTAGTAATGCAAAAGCTTCAAAATTAAAGATATGCAACACACCTGTAACGACATTTGGGGAGTTTTGAGCCTCTTGTTTAGTCATAGTGTAGACTCTATCCTGAGACTGTGGTTTGTTGCTCCGCACCTCAGTCCTGATTGTAGGACTCCCTGAACTCACTCTGCATCAACCTCTGCTTCTCTTTCCAGATCCATTATCTCGACTCTGTTAGAAAGTTTTCTCAATTACTACACCTCCTCTTATTCCAGACTGTGACTCAAAAACTACAGGACAATCTCTAACCTAATGTTTGTAGGAGCCACAACAAAGGCAAGCTCCTGTTAACTTCTAGCATCCCTTACTATGCTTCTTTCCACAATGTTCACGCTGTTGCATCTGCCCAAATACTGGACCTCTACCACTACCAGACTGCATAAAACTGTCCCTTTGTTTGAACCCTAAGTGTCTTGATATAGTCGGTGGTCTAAATGATCTATTCTGACGCTTACTAAACTTTCTGCCAGAATTGACCTGAGCCTCACCTATTTCTTCATTCTAAACTCTTATCTGTATTCCCCTCGGCCATCTCTTAACAGTTGTTCCATTCGGATTAAGGTTACTCTAAACTCTGAGAAATTGCTTAGAATTGTTATATCTAGCCTCGTCTTAATCTCCATATTTAACCCATCTTCAAACTTTCTACATTTATCCTCCTCAGTCGGTATCAAGGTAGCAACATACCCCATTAGCTCATTAAACCATATTTCATACTCTGCTATGGTGAGACTGCCTTACTTCACATCTAAAAACTCTTTCATCTTTCTTTCTAGATAAATCTTTGGCATATAATACTCCTTGAAGACCTTCAAAAAGTCTTCCCACTTCAATCCACAAGGTCTGTTGGTACTGCCTGGGACAGTCTTCCACCACTAGTATGCTGGACCTTGTAGTAATGAAACTACATAGTCGAACTTCTCATCTGACTTGTAGTTCATCTGATTGAATATCCTCTCAGTTCTCTCTAGACATCCTTCAGCCTCAGCAGGGTCTGTACTTCTGTAGAAGTCCATAGCCCCCTGCTTTCTCAATTTATCATACCTCCTTTCCTTTCTCTCAGGAATTCTTGGAGGCATTCGATCAGGTCGAGATACAGAAGGCACTGGCTCCTACAAACTCTAGGTCAGTTGATTGTCTAACTTGATCACCTATGGTGGATGACCTATAATAGAAAATAATAGTGATTATTATCCAAGTTTCTCACTATTTATCTTGTCCAATGTTCCTATATGTCCTTATGGATGCCAACTAATAACCCACTTCCACGGGGCATCTTCCCGACATCCTGTGGATGTTTGGGAACATGCACCATGAAGGTGGCAGGTTAGAGCAGTCACATTCACTTATATGACATCATAATTAAAGCACAATATCTAAAACTCAATTCATCATTTCATTTATAAAAACATAGTTACAATGTAGTTTTTCAATACAAGATCCATTCATATATACAATATCAAAAGCCTATCTGAGTCTATTGCTCTTTTTTTTATAAATTATACTAAAAAAAATACGAATTATATGAAAACTCTATCTAATTCTTCAGTCTCAGCTGACCGACCTTTGAGTCATTTCTTGAGTCCCAAATGCATTACTAGGTTTCTTCTAATTTGTCTTAGAAGCTAAGTCTCCTCTCTCGTACCTGAAAAGCCATGCTATAATTTTGATGAGTTTTGCGAACTTAGTGAGCAAGCCATCATCGATGTGCTTGCTCATGATAATTCACACAAACATTTTACATTCGAAATTCACAGATAATTTATATTTATATCAACACACAATGAACATCACATCACTAATCATCATATTGCATCAAATACAATTTTGTTCACTTATTTCACATTTTTCATTTAGAATAGTTCAAATAAACCATTTCAATCATTCAAAACATACATATAAAAATGTATATGCAATGTACATGTGACTCACTTTTAGTTGTTATTTTGTTGTGATCGAGTTCCTTTTTAACTGTACCGTGTTCGTAGTGGATGCTGTGATCATTGATAACTGTCTCATATCTGTTGGAGATACCAGTCTCATTTTACATATTAAGCTAGTGGCTCTTATACACATTCTAAGTTTTAAGCTCTTTTTCGCTGGCTAGTCCAGTAACAACTGCCTTTATCTGATCATGCATATCATGTAATGAAATTCAATAAAATCACATATATGCAATTAGTCACTTTTATTCAGTTTCCACATTCACTCTCACATTTTCATCGAACATATGCTCGACATTCAACATAATTGTTGAGAACACTTATTACTTTCAGATTTACATTCAATGAAGCACTTCCAATACGATTTCAAATATCAAATTCCTAATACCATCAATGTCCGACATTTATCACATTCACATAAATAACAGTTCAATAATTGAAAAGTTATCAAATATAAACAATCTTAGTGAGAACATCTAGGTTACTCCCGGTATGCTCCAGATAGCTATTGCCTTGATGTTCCGGCAGTGTCTGGATGAGGTTGTTCGATTTGTGCTCCTATATCATGCTATACACACACATTTACACATTACTAATGTGCTCAATCACATAAGTATTTAATCATACACATATGTATATGTGTTAGGCACAATGCATGCTCAATGACATTCTCAGGTATGTATCCTCAATCATAATTCTTGATCATTCAATCTTTATTACTTGGATATATCTAATTTACACTTAGGTTTATACCTCAATTAACTAAACTTAAACATATCAATCACTTTATCAACTCATCGAGTATCAACTAGGTTCATTTCATGTCTCATTTAAGCCTAAATACACCACAATAAAGTATCTTATCATTAGTTGGTTCAAATGTCACCTAAAAGACAACATTTCACGTTCAAGCCCTGCTCACGATCGTGGTGGACCTTCCCACGATCGTGACAGAAGCCATCGCAACTGGCCACAATTGTGGGGACACTACTACTATCGTGACATAACCCAAATAAACCAGGCCATGATCGTAGGGGCTATGCCATAATCGTGCCCTATCTGTCTTCCTTTATTTTTCCACGAATTCCATACACAACATAAACAACATCATTAACACTCCAATTTTTCCAAAATTCATACCCATTTATGTAACTTCATTTCATACTAATCTAACTACTATATTGATTGTATTAAAACTCATAAAACTCTACTCAATTGATTCATTTACCATTCACTTAATCCTATCGTACATGCATTCTTAACTCTTTCCACATTTTATCTTTTTCACAATATATTCAAGGCATCTCTTGCATAGTTAATCACTTATACTTAATTTCCTCTTCATTCTCTCCTCAATTACATCTTAATATCAACCATTTAAAACAATATATGAATAATTATTCATTAATCATACAAAATCAAAACATAATATTTATCATTCACTAATATACCAAATCCTTACTTCTCCTCATTTCAAGAACATTACTTAACACATATTTTAAGCATATATTTCACCTTGATTATACCCTTAATTCACAACCTATTTCATCTACATAACAACTTATAACTCATGATTTTCATACTCTCAAAACCAAACATAAATACATATATTCATCCTTTAAATTTTCTGCACTCTTTATCAACCCAAAATAGGACATAAACACATTCATCATTCATCAACTTTAAACTCTCATTCAAATACTATTTTCATAACCAATCTATCTCTAAAACATCCCTATAACATTTCATAATTTATTACTCATCATATACACAAAAATTTAACATAAACCTATTTACTTCCTCATCCACGTTACAACATATATTTAACTCCACTATCATGATCATTTCACCTCTAAACTATTATCACATATGTTTATATTTAAACTGTAACACCCCACTCCCGCAAAACCTGAACCCGATATCGACAGTGATATCCGAATCCGTGTCCCGCGAGGGTGGCGT
>JAOQMS010000178.1:18956597-18980074 GCA_027563885.1 Erythroxylum longipes
TTAATACACCAAATCAATTTTCAGAACAAAATATTCACTATCCACCTCATAATCACATTTACAAATCAATTATACCCGGAATGTCAATGAATGCATGTACTATGTAAAAATCAATATTCACATGTGTGTGTATGCTAACATTATGCATGAGCATGAAATGCTATTTCCTCAATCTCTCTTTGATCTCACATGTACCAAATTTTAGGGTTCCAACCTTTAATAAGGGAACGGGATGTTACAAATAATGTGTGTGCAATGTGTGTATTGTATGATGTTGATACACTGGATAGAACATCAACATCCAGACGTTTTTGGATCTTGGAAGCAAATGCTAATCTAGAGCGTACTGTGAGTTGACCTAGATGGTCTTACTTTAAATGATTACTCTGTTTAAATTCTGTATTGAAGTATTATGTGATATGAATGTGTTGGTTCTGGACATTGAATGTCCGAGGTGTTTGATGCATGAATATCATATAAGAAGTGCTCATTGTATATGAATTTGACAAAATAAGATACTCAACTTAATTGTTGAATGTCAGACCAAGGTTCGATGTGAATGTGAATGTGTAAAGTGAAATAAAGTGACTGATTGAGCTTATGTGATTTGATGCATTCCATTACATGAATGCATGAAAAGATAAAGACAGTTGCGACCGAAGTAGCCATCGAAAAAGAGCTTAAAGCTCCAAAAGTGATGAAGAGACAAAGGCTCACTATACATAATGAGCCTTGTATCCCTAACAAATAAGGGATAGTTATTAATAAGCCTAGTATCCAAAATGGATAAGGGTAGTTACAGGTACTCGGTCACAACAATAACAATTGAAAGTGATTCTCATGAGCATTGCATATTTAATTGATATGTATGTTTTAAATGATCAAAAGGAACTGCTTGATTGCTCTTAATATGTAATGTGAAATAAATGAATAAAGTGTTAATTGATGCTATATGATGAATTAATAAAGTGAAGTGAATTATGTGATTATATGAATTGTTGTGTTATGTGATATGAGTGAGCTATCAAGGATGGTCCGCTCATTGAGTTCTCAAAACTCACCAAAATTGCAACGTTGTCTTTCAGGATCAGAGGATATATCTAACTAGACAAATTGGAGTCTAGCCACCGCATTTAAATAAGAGATAGAGGTCGGGATCATTTCGCGTCTACATATGTATTTCACTATTTTGTATTAAAGTGTGTATTCACAAGTACTATACAATATGTATGTGAATGATTTTGTAATGTAATGACATTATGACTAAAAGTATTTTGTACTTGTAATGTAATCAAATGATTACTAAAATTCTGATAATATGTATATTGTTTGTAAAACTAGTGATTGGAAATGTTTTTGAATAAAATGTGCTGAAATGATTTTTTTATTTTCTAAAAATGCATGTGATGCGTCAAAAATTTTCATTGAGTATGATTGACTGACTGTCCTAGCATGCCACCCTCATATTCTATTCTTGAATATTGACGGTATTTATGGGAATATACACTATGAGAGTGGGGTGCTACAGTTCTGGAATGTTAATTTCTGCTTTATGTACATATTGAACCAGCTGAGAAAAAGTCACTTTAAATTGGTGTATTTAAGCTTAATTAAAGCTTGGAATGAACCTAGATTGTTGCTTGATTAATTGGTTAAGAGCTTCAAAAGTTTAGGTTGTTAATTGATGTCATAACTTAAAGGATATACTGCTTTGATGTCAATGTATCCAAATCTAGAAATTATGATGTGATAAAGGAATGATGTTGTTCTTATGAATGCAAACATGATCTTAAAGATATGAATAATGTGTTTTAGGCATGAATGAATGAGCATTAAAGAACATAAGGTAATTATGAATGATAATTAGGCAATTTTATGAATATATATAGCAAGAAATGTTTGGTGAATGTATGATTGATGAATTTGGAGTAAATCAAGCTTACTTAAGGTATAAACCTAATTGTAAACTAGTTGTATACAAGCTATAATGTTTGAATGGTAAAGATTTTTATATAAGGATACATACCCGGAAAGTTAATTAAGCATGCATTGAAACATAACACATATACATGTGCATGATTGTATATTCATATGATCAAACAAATTAGTGATTGTGAACTATGTGTGTATTGCATGACGATAGACGCACAAGGTGATCATCAACATCTAGACATTGCCGGAACATCGAGGCAATAGCTTTTCTAGAGGAATTTTTATCTTTTTTAAGTTTGCTTAGCCTATTTTTTATGGCAAGCCATATGATAAATGCAAGTCTATGCTAAGATAACCTTGGGGCAGGTTGCTTAAAAAGCTTAAAAACAATTATGTTAATGTGCCATTTATCAGCTCATTAACTTTAGCAATTGATAAGATGTGAATTGATTATGTTAATTGGACTTATCTCTTTTGTTTTCAATTTATTTTGGTGCTTAATTGGTGAAATTAATATTTATTTTGTCATATGTGATGAAAAATGGAGACTGGACCAAATTGAACTACTATTAGTTAAAACAATAAATTTTGGAATAAGAAGACAAATTGTTATAGTGGATAACGCAAGATCATGCCTAAATATAGATTCACTCTAGCAGTTCTTGTTAGTCCCCGAATTTTTTGTTGTTGAGTTAAGCATGATTTAAATAAATTATGATGATAGAATTATTATTAGAGTTTAATAATTTATTACAGCGTTAGTAGGATTTTATTACACTGGTTAGTTAAATTAAAGCAGTAGGAATGTATTAAGAGCAATTTTGGCATGTCACTTAAGATTAAACGGCATGAAGCATTAAAGGAAGGGTGGGAAAGACTTTTAACACTTATTGAGGGTAAAACGGGAAGAAGAAGAAGAAGAAAGTGTAGTCTTGCTCTTAAGGTGGAAAAAAACATGAATTGAAGGAGAGAGTGAAGTGAAAAACGAAAAAAAGAGAAAGAAAGGAGAGAGAGTTCATCCATGAGAGAAAAAGGAAGAAGAAAAGTTAAGGTTTCATATTTTCTTAGCTTTCAAGAGTGATTTTGAGGTTATTCAAGAATAGAAAAAGAAAGAGGAGGAGAAGATCTTTCATTTGATCCAAACATCTCTTTGTTAGGTGAAGATTCAAGGTAAGCCCATTTTTAATCCTTTGGATTTTTGAAAGGGTTTTGGTTCATGAAAATTAGGAAAGACATAGGTTTAAGTATTCTAGAATCAATTTTTAGTGAATCTACTTTTTGGGTTCTCAATTTGTATTCCTATTGAATTGGGTTTTTACTAATGTTAAAGGGAATCAAGAGAGGTAAGAGGAGCAAGAGCAGAGGCATTTTTAAGCAACTTTTTAAGCAAGGAAATCAAGTGGGTTACTTGTTTATAGTTGAGTTAATGAGCCATGAGAAAATTTTCAAATCAATAAAGTTAAATGATTTCAATTGCATTATAAATGTTGCATTTATTGCTTCTTAAATGATTTAAGAAATTGCTACATGTTTGATACTTGAATCTTGATGATGATTTGTGAAATGATGATGGAAATTGTAATTGAAAAATATCATGCTTTTGGAAATCATGATTCCGAAATGTGCAAGATGTTACAAGATATGACATTCATGTTTGTATGCGTTTATGTTGGTCCATTCTATTATGTCACGTGCACGTTGACCCTATTACAGGCTTCTCCGGCCTGCCCCTAGTGGCATAGAGCTCCTTCATGGACTCCCTCATGTTTATGGACTACCTGCAAAGGGGTCCATTATGTTTATGGACTACTCAAAACCATTATATGGGATTGTGATGTTCCATTCTGTTTAAGGACTAACCAAACCACCCAAACCATTATGATTGGTTATGTGTTTATGATTGTTTGAAAAGTTGAGAAATACATTACTTATGTTGTTTATGAACTGTTTGACAAGCTTGAGAATTTGAGAAATATTTGTTTTATGGATTCAAATCAATTTACTATAGCAATGAGTATTTTCAATGGTTTTGCTTGTTCTCCACTATAAACTTGTTACCCATGAGCTTTTAAGCTCAACCTCATTCCTCCCCATCTCTAGGTGAAGAGCAAGAGATCGAGTGATAGAGAGTCAAGGCATCACTCCAAGTCTGCATATTTTTGTATTTAAGTTAGCTTATGAAAACACAAGGCTTTAGGCCCATTTCAAGTATTACTCATTCAAATATATTTTGTGTTTTGTATTATGAGTTCCAACAATGTATTATGGCCCATTAAATCTTTGTAAAACCCTTTTCTTTTGATGTTAATGAAATATATTTATGTTTTGCTCATGACTTTCCAAGTTTTCGCATTGCATTTTCCAAGCATTCATAGGGGTAAAATTGTGTTCGAACTTCAAGGGAAAAACTATATTAGTCTAGGATGATTTGTACAATGTTGTCTTCTTGAAAGTTGTATTTTATCCTCTTAACTTTCCAATGATATAAAGTGTGTAATTTTTGGAGATTGGAGTTGAGAGATATGATTTTTCGAAGTTAGTGATACTGCACAGGGTGTATGCTAGACACATTATAGCCTTTTTCTTTACTTAAGTTAACCAAAAATGAGTTCTATGGTGTTTTGAAATGGGAAGAATTAGTGTGGTAAGTTAGAGATGAAATGAAGGTGATAAAGGGAGTTGAATGTGTGCTGAATTATTGAAAAAAGCATTGACATGGTTGATGTTGCATTTATGTGATCATATGCAAAAATTTATGATGAATATGCATAAGTTTGAATGTTATGTTTTTGGATTGATGATCAATCATAGATTATGATTTGGTTGTAAATGATATTGAATTGGAATGGAGGTAAAAATGATGAGGAAAATAAGTTTGAAATGATAAGTATGCATAAGAGTGGTCATAGGTAACTTGTAGGAGCTAGAAATCTAGAATTTGACCTATAAATGTCCGTTGGGCAGACATGATGTCCACTAGGCATACCTTCTCGGGAATTCTAGTGTTTCAGCTCAGTTCATGTCCGTTTGGAGGGATATATGTCCTCTAAGTGGACATTCTCGGGACAGTTATGAAAATGTGAAATTTTTGACCCTCTAGATGGAAAAATCTCCCTTTGGGGTCTTCACAGAAGTTGTAGAACTCGAAGTCCTCTTCGAAACTATACTTGAATGGTCTTAATCTGACATCCCTATTGAAAGTTAGACCTATTGACCCAAATCATATATATGTATATATTATGGACCTATCATTGCTTATCTATAATACATTTAGGCTTGAATGGAACTTGAAATGTACTTAGTTTGTTATAGAAATAAGAGATAAATTGAGTGATATGTTTAGGGTGACGATTGAGAATATGAACATAGGAATGGATTGTTGTATGTCAAGTGCTCAATTACAGAAATTGTGGGATGTTATGAGAATGAAGATGAACCTATGTTAAGAACCCTACAGAGTGTTGTGCGCACGTTTTTATTCACGAGTTGGACTCTAGAAACGAGTCTAACATCATTTGGTATCAGGGCATCTAGGTTTAGTATCCTAGGTATGAAATGGGCCGTTTTAAAGCATAAAATGAACATTCATTGTTTTAAAAGAAGAACATACATTATTTTTCTATTGTTTCACATGATTTGAAATTGTTTTACATGAAGCATGGTTTAAGAAGGTTTTACATGCACACATACGAGTTTAACATGACATGAAACATGAACTAAAGATTTTAAATGGTTTTTAACTGAAGTAGTGAGTATGCCGCCTCGAACGAGAACTCGAGGAGCTATGACTCAATCTTGCTCTTGCCAGGGGAGTAAAGATGAATCTCATGTCCCACAAGATACGGGGGCACACTTTGCTTATGATTCTGAGGCACTTAGTGTGCAACATGAAGTGCCACCGTCTCTTCCTCCTATGCCCCAAGTAAACCCTATGGATCCGCATTTCTTTCAAGCCTTTGCTCAGGCTTTCACGCATGTTATGGGCTAAGTGCCATAAGTTTCAGTTCAAGCTTCAGTGGAGAGGAGCGGATAGTATGATAAGTTCCACAAGTATGGGGCTGTAGACATTAATAGGACTATAAATCCTGAAGAGGATGAAGCATGGTTGAGAAGGGCAGAGAGAGTCCTGTTACAGATGAAATGCTCCGATGAGGAGAAATTGGATTATGCAGTAAGCTTGCTGCAAGGGGACACACTCCATTGGTGGGAATCAGTGCCCCATACTCAGGTCATACCGCCGGTATCGTCATGGAGAAATTTTGTGGAAGACTTTAGGAAGAAATACTTCTCGAAAGTCTATATCCAAGAGAAGGCCAGAGAATTCCTAAATCTCACATAGAGGGACAAGAGTGTGAGTGATTATGAACTGAAGTTCACCCAACTTTCAAGTTATGCAAATAACATTGTTATGAATAAGGGGGATAAGTGCCGTAAGTTTAAGGGAGGACTTGATTTGTGGATCAAGGAGAAAGTATTAATCCACAATTTTTGTGACTACCAGTTCTTAGTAGATGCTGCACTCTAAGCTGAGAAACTGGAGAACATAATGTATGAAGTAAACAGAAAGAGGATGAACCAGGAATAGTCTTCCAAGAAGGGAATGAGTGCTACCAAACTTGAGAAGAGCATGAGGACTTTCCATAAGCAGAGTGAAGTGGGAAGTAATGGCTCTGCTAAGAACAAGCAAGCAAAGGCAGTTTCAGTGCAAGCCTCAACTAGAGGAGCTAACAGAATGATGGAGAGGAGTAGATATATAAACCCCTAATGCGAGCATTGTGGGAAGTTTCACAGAGGAAAGTGCTTCAAGTTACTTGGAGTATGTTTCTGATGCGGGGAGATTCTGGACACTAAGGAAAAGATCTTGAGGAGCAAGACAGTTCAACTAGTTAAAGTCCTGTGGAAACACCATTCTAAGGAAAAGGACATGTGGGAGCCCTTGAAGTCCACGAAGGAGAAGTATCCACACCTCTTCAATGATTCAGGTAAGAATTTCGAGGACGAAATTCTTTTAAGAGGGGGAGAAATGTTGTCCCCTAAATTTTTTTTTGAGTTAAGTATGATTTAAATAAATTATGAGCTCATGATAGAATTATTATTAGATTTTAATTATTTATTACAGTGTTAGTAGGATTTTATTACACTGGTTAGTTAAATTAAAGCAGTAGGAATGTATTAACAGCAATTTTGGCATGTCACTTAAGATTAAACAGCATAAAGCATTAAAGGAAGGGTAGGAATGACTTTTAGCACTCATTAAGAGTAAAATGGGAAGAAAAAAGTGTAGTCTTGCTCTTAAGGTAGAGAAAAATGTGAATTAAAGGAGATAGTGAAGTGAAAAACATAAAAAAGAGAAAGAAAGGAGAGAGAGTTCATCCATGAGAGAAAAAGGAAGAAGAAAAGTTAGGGTTTCATCTTTTCTTAGCTTTCAAGAGTGATTTTGAGGTTATTCAATAAGAGAAAAAGAAAGAGTAAGAGAAGAGCTTTCATTTGAGCCAAACATCTCTTTGTTTACTGAAGATTCAAGGCAAGCCCATTTTTAATCCCTTAGATTTTTGGAAGGGTTTTGGTTCATGAAGCTTAGGAAAGATATGGGTTTAAGTATTCTAGAATCAATATTTAGTGAATCTGCCTTTTGGGATCTCAATTTGTATTCCTATTGAATTGGGTTTTTTCCAATGTTAAAGGAAATCAAGAGAGGTAAGAGTAGCAAGAGGAGAGGCATTTTTAAGCAACTTTTTAAACAAGGAAATCAAGGTGGGTTACTTGTTTATAATTGAGTTAATGAGCCATGATAAATTTTCCAAATCAATAAAGTTAAATGATTTCAATTTCATTATAAATGTTGCATTTATTTCTTCTTAAATGATTTAAGAATTTGCTACATGTTTGATATATGAATCTTGATGATGATTTTTTAAATGATGATGGAAATTGTATTTGAAAAATATCATGCTTTTGGAAATCATGATTCCAAAATGTGCAAGATGTTACAAGATATGACGTTCATGTTTTTGTGGGTTTATGGTGGTCCATTCTGTTATGTCACGTGCACGTTGACTTTGTTAAAGGCTTCTCCTGCCTGCCTTCTAGTGGCATAGAACTCCTTCACAACTCCCCCATGTTTATGGACTACCTCTAAAGGGGTCCATTCTGTCTATGGCCTACGCAAAACCATTATGTGGGATTGTGATGTTCCATTCTGTTTAGGGACCACCCAAACCATTATAATTGCTTATGTGTTTATGATTGTTTGACAAGTTAAGAAGTACATTACTTATGTTGTTTATGAATTGTTTGACAAGCTTGAGAATTTGAGAAATATGTGTTTTGTGGATTCAATGCAATTTACCATGGCAATGAGTATTTGCAATGGTTTTGCTTGTTCTCCGCTATAAACTTGTTACCCACGAGCTTTTAAGCTCACCCCATTCCTCCCCCTCTCTAGGTGATGAGCAAAAGATCGAGTGATAGAGAGTCAAGGCATCACTCCAAGTTTGCATATTTTTGTATTTAAGTTAGCTTATGAAAACACAAGGCTTTAACCCCATTTCAAGTATTACTCATTCATATACATTTTATATTTTGTATTACGAGTTCCAACAATGTATTGTGGCTTGAAATGCCCATTAAAGCTTTTTAAAACTCTTTTCTTTTGATGTTAATGAAATATATTTATGTTTTGCTCATGATTGTCTAAGTTTTTGCATTGCATTTTCCAAGCATTCATAGGGGTAAAATTTGTGTTTTCACTTTAAGGGAAAAATTGTATTAGTCTAGGCTGATTTAGACAATGTTGTCTTCATGAAAGTTGTAGTTTATCCTCTTAGCTTTTCAATGATATAAAGTTTGTAATTTTTGGAGATCGGAGTTGAGAGACATGCTTTTTAGAAATTAGTGATGCTGCATAGGGTGTATGCTAGGCACATTATAGCTTTTTCTTTACTTGAGTTAACAGAAAATGAGTTCTATGGTGTTTTGAAATGGGAATAATTAGTGTGGTAAGTTAGAGATGAAATAAAGGTGATAAAGGAAGTTGAATGTGTGCTGAATTATTAAAGAAGATATTGACATGGTTGATGTTGTATTTTTGCGATCATATGCAAAAATTTATGATGAATGTGCATAAGTTTGAATGTTATGTTTTTGGGTTGATGATCAATCATTGATTATGATTTGGTTGTAAATGATATTCAAATTGGAATGGAGGTGAAAATGATGAGGAAAATAAGTTAGAAATGATAAATATGCATAAGAGGGGTCATAGGTAACTTGTAGGAGTTAGAAATCTAGAATTTGACCTATAAATGTCCGTTGGGCAGAATTGATGTCCACTGGGTGGACCTTCTCGAGAATTCTAGTGTTTCAGCTCAGTTCATGTCCGTTTGGAGGGACATATGTCTGCTAAGTGGACATTCTCAGGACAGTTATGAAAATGTGAAATTTTTGACCCTTTAGATGGCAAAATCTATCTTCAGAGTCTTCACAGAAGTTGTAGAACATGAAGTCCTCTTCGAAACTGTACTTGAATGGTCTTAATTCAACATCCCTAGTGAAATTTAGGCCTATTGTCCCAAATCATATATAAGTATATATTGTGTACCTATCATTACTTATCTATGAAACATTTAGGCTTGAATGGAACTTGAAATGTGCTTTGTTTGTTATAGAAATAAGAGATAAATTGAGTGATATGTTTAGGGTAATGATTAAGGATATGAACATAAGAATGGATTGTCGTATGTCAAGTGCTCAATTATGGAAATTGTGGGATGTTTTGAGAATGAAGATGAACCTATGTTGACTAATGAGGTTCCGTTATAAGAACCCTACAGTGTACTGCACACAAGTTTTATTGTTGAGTTGAACTCCGAAAATGGGATTCAACAGTTCTAGTTCAATTAGGAGACTTAATCTTGGCCTTATTATATAGGGATTTTGATTTGTTTAGAAGATAATCTTTGGAATATTGAAAGAAGCTAGTTTTTCTGATAAGAAAGAAAAGGAAAAAAAACTCCACATGTCTTTTCCATAATTCTCTTCCATTTTTCTCTTTATCTTTCATCTTTCATCTTTTCATCTATTTTTGTGGTAATAATAAAGCCATGAGTGGCTAAATCCAAATATTCTAATTCAAGGGGATTAAAAAATCTAGTTGTAACCTTGTAAGGTTTTGTTCTAAACCTAGATTATATTTTAATTTAAGTATTTATTGCTTTATATCCTATAGCTATCCATGAATTTAGTGATTCATAATTATCATGAATAATTGGTATAAGAAGTAAATAGGTTATTTATAAATTTTTATATTTAACTTATGAAAATAAGAAAACTAAATTGAATAGTTCTAATTATCTCAATTATTTATTTTAGTAGTATTTTCCACTAAGCTCATTGTTGTTATTCAATTGATATGGAATGTTATCATACTCAATTAATTAATGTCAAGTTTTAGTTTAAATGTTGAGTTTGAACTAATTAATTTAGGAAAACTTAAGACTTATTATGGCTATCCTAATAGGTTTTGTACTACTTAAAATTTGAAAATTATTCTTTTTAAACCAGTGATCAAAGTTATAATTGGATGAGATTCTTCTTTTAAATCAAATTTTGGTACCATTGAGTTTCTTACTTTAATGCTTAGGTGATTTATTTTTGGTTCCTTGTTAAATTTAGTTCATTAGTTATTTAATCATAAACCTACACTTAGTTTTATCCATTTAAATTAAGAAAATAGTTTTTAATTCTCTTAGAATTCGACCTAGTTCTATGATTACTACAACAGTTCAGTGAATCAAAATTACTTTTGTGGGCTTCAATAACACGTTTAAAAGTTTGGTGCCATTGCAAGGGAAATATTTTGATTTCTTAATTTTTTATTTATACTTTACTACTAATCTCTTGTCTATGAGCCACTTTTCTCAGACATGTGAATTGTAATATAATACGGAAATTAAAAAGATAGTGTGTCATTTGAGGATAGAGACTAAGCAAGGAAAAGGTTATTCACCTTGAGAAGTAAAAGTTGAGATAACTCAATGATTGGCGGAGATTCTAATTCTCAAGAAGTTGAAGAAAAGATGATAAATTATAACAATAAAACCTTGAGGGAGTCAGTAGCACCAAATTTGAATCAACAACCCTTATACATAAGATTTCTAGATGTTGAGGTAGATTTTGTATTTAAATCTAGTTTGATTCACTCACTTCCTATATTTCTCGGTATTATAGGTGAAGATCCACATAAACACTTGAAATAATTCCATATTGTTTGTTATGGAATAAAGCCACAAGGAGTGATACGAACAAATTAATCTTAGATCCTTTTCGTTATCATTGAAAGATAAGGTGAAGGATTGGATTTATTATCTTCCCTATGGCTCAGTGATGGCGTGAAATAAAATGAAAAGATTATTATTGGAGAAAAATTTTCCTGAATTATAAGATGCCAATCTAAGAAAAGAGATATGTTTGATAAGACAATTCACTGAAACAACATTGTATGAATATTGGGAGAGGTTTAAGGAGTTATGTGATAGCTGCCCATACCATTATATTCCTGAATGCTGTGCCTAAAAAGTTTTAAAAAGACCTAGGCTATCCTACTAGGAAGTATATGAGGTACTTGTAGTGATTGCCCAGGATAGTCTCTCACGAAGGTGAAATTGGTCCACTCAAATTAATTTTGAATGAAAAATAAAAACAAAAGCAATCATAAATATTCTATCTCGATTTATGGTGTAAAAGCTTTTAAAGAAAGTCACAAAATAATCAAAAAGTAAACGATTCAACTAGAAGCAAAGACAAATATATTATCGAAATGGAAGACTCTTTAGAATTAACTTCACTAATGTAATCTTCTATGCATGACTAGGGGGAAACGATTGGATAATTGTCTTACTAAAATTAACAGTCAGATTCTAAGATCAACTCAAATAATAGACTAAACCTAGCTTTTTCATTCAACAAGTTATTATCCTAATTAATTACAGAAAAGTCACTACTAATTACCACTTAAGTTAATATATTTCTAATTCATAACCTAAGCATTTATAGTTTCTAGTTCCATATTAAACTTCTCCTCTCGGTCCTTCATTTAATACTAAAATGATGCAAGGTCTGGTCATGCCATTATATCCATTCAGCTCAGAAACCATAGCAATAAGTAAGACAATAAAACCATAACTCATTCATACATAGTTGATTTACATAGCTACATTAATTCTCAAGAAAAAAAGATCAGCCCATTATAGCATAAACACAGTTCATCATATCCATACAATTTAGTCCTATGTTATTATCAACAGAAGTATTAAAGCAATAAAACAGTGAATGCTAAATGAACCATGAAAAGATAATAAAGTAACAGTCAATTAATCTAACAAAGTAATAAATTCAGAAAATAAACAAGAAATAATGCAACATATGAATAACAGAGCAAGCAATTAGAGATCGGGTGAATGAGGTGTTATGGTCTCCTGCCCCTCTCAAGCTTCCCGCATTAGCTCTAGCCTTCTGCTTCAGCTTGTTCTCACCAGGTTCTGCTTCTAACTCTCTACCATGTTTCTCTCTTCTTCACCAATTCTCTCTATTCTCTTCTCTTCTTCCCTTATTTCTCTTTATTTTCTCTCTCGAAGTGTCTCTAGTGTTAAGTGAAGAATGAAGAATGGAATGAAAGATGCCACCGCCAACCTCCTATCCTTTCTATTTGTAGTCTCATTTAGGTTTGGCTTTTTATGCCCCTTCAATCTACAACTACTACATAATAAAACAAACAGATTAATATAATAATTCGCACGGGTGTGACTTATTGTCACCCCCTGCAGTTATGGTCACAGTGATGACATGTTTAGTTACCACTGTGACTAACTTGTCATGGTGGTGTCATAGTGGTGACTTAGCTTGTCACCACCATGATAAGCTTAGTCATGGTAGTGACACCTTTAGTTGGCACCTTTCTTTTTTTTCTTCTTTTCTTATCATGCAAATTTGCGTCAACTTTCCCTTTAACGTTAATACAAATTCACAAAATAATCTAATTAACATTCATGCAATAGTCACATCATTTTCACTCAATTTATCTCACATTTTGATCAAAACACAAGGATTTATAACCAAAATCAGGACATGAAGGAAATTCAAATCAATAGAAACTAGACACAACACTGAACAAATTTTGATTTAGTACTTTTATAAAAGGATATTTCCAATGGATAGGAGAATGGTAGATATAGCTAGCGGAGGAGCTTTAGTAAGTAAAACACTAAAATGGCTATATAATTGATTTCAAACATAGTTAAAAATTCTTAAGAATTTAGGTCAAGGATGGATGGAGTTGTTAAGTGACTAAATGAGGTAAGCAATGCCAACCATAAAATTTTGGATTTAACATCTCTAGTTCATCAAATGGTTGTAGGTTAATTGTAATTTTCACAAGTGTGTAGAATATACTCATTCCTTATGCATCCTACATATATGCGCCTTATATTACAACAAGAGTCCCTTCAATAAGCTAATTTAATAGAGGGATTCCTAGTCAACCTTAATGAAAATATGACCCTTATCTCAATCATTATAATTTAGGATGGAAGGATTACTGGAACTTTAACAATGGAAATCAAAGAGGGAAATAAAAATAGAAACCCTAAAATTTGAATAAACATCATCAAGCACCTATATATGTTCAATCTCAGCCCTCAAATTTAGGCATGCCTTAGGAAGAAATTGTTAAGGCACTTGATACTAATAATTAACAATCTCAACAGAAAATAACAAAAGGTCTTCAAAATTTAGGAAATTAGATAACCCAATTTGTTAGCAATAGTATCGAGAGAATTACCCTCATAAATGGTGGTGAATCTTAAGGAGAATGTGAGTGTAATAAAGTTAAAATTTGGGAAGGAATTCAATCTTTCTCCTTTACCATTAGAGGAAGAAAGCATGACGGAGGGAACAAAGATGAATCTCTAACTCAAGATCCAACAAACATAAAAGGTGATTAGTCTTTGCCTATACCATGTAATGTATGTATGTCTCCTTTCCCTTATAGATTGATTAAATCAAAAAAGAGGAATATAAGAGAGAGATATTAGAAACAATTAGAACGATTAAAATCAACACACCACTTTGAGAAACCATCAAGCAAATTTCAAAATATGAAAATTTCTTGAAAGAATTGTGCATAAATAAAAGGAAGCTAAAGAATAAGGAGAGAAATATTTTATACAAAAATGCATTATCTATGATAAATAAAAAATTACCAAGAAGATGCAATGATCCATGTGTGTTTACACTACCTTATGTCATTGTTAATAAGAAAATTGAGCAGGTTATGCTACATTTAGGTGAATTTATCAATTTCAAATTGTACTCAAGTTACCAAGATTTAAATTTCAATTCTTTGGAAGAAACTAATGTGATTATTCAACTAGCTAATCATCCTTATATATGTCTTATTAGTCTTATGGAGGATGTTTTAGTTCAGGTTAATGGTTTGGTATTTCTAATGGACTTTTACATCTTGAAAATGGATGGAGATAGTGCAACAGATTTAACTTCAATTTTATTGGGAAGCTTGTTCATGAAGATGGCTAGAATAAAAATTGATGTGGATAAGGGTATTCTTCTGATGAGGTTGACGGAGAGATAGTAAATTTTAATATTTTCAAAGCAATAAAGTACTCTAAAGATTTTCACTCTATTTATCACATGGATATTTTGGATTCAATTATGTATGATATTTTTGTAGAAGAAAGTGTTAGAAATGAGAAATAATTTAGTGCTAAAATATAAGTGAATGAGTAAGTTGAAGAAACTTGTGAATTTGTAAAATCATTCTCAACGATGTTAATAGATTTGAAAACTTTAAATGCTAAAATTACTATAACTCACAAGAAAATGTTATCTTTTTTTTCACATGCTCCAAAGATAAAATTGAAGGCCTTACTTGATCATCTAAATTATATCTATTTGAGTAAAGAGTGTCACTACCTGTAATCATCTTAAAAAGGTTAACTATACCAGTAGCCCTTCTAAAGGAGTACAAAACTGTAATCGGTTAGAACTTTACTAATATGAAGGACATAAGTCTAACAATTTTTAAGCCAATAAGGGAATAATAAAGAAGTCTCAATTCAACAATGCAAGATATGGTAATGAAAGATTATAAAACTTTTGGATGCAACTATAATCTATTCAATCTCAGATAATGAGTGGGTAAGCCTAGCTTATGTTGTGCCAATGAAAACTAGGGCAACAATGATAAGAAATCAGAATGATGAGTTGGTGCCAATAATGGTGTAAAATGGGTGAAGAATGTGCGTAGATTTTAGGAAGCTTAAATTGACCACCTAGAACGATCATTTCCCATTACCATATGTAGATAAAATGTTATTACGAGTAAATCATTTTTTCTTTTTGGATGGTTTTTTAGGTTATTATTGAATAGAAATTGCTTAAGAAGATCAAGAAAAGACTACCTTTATATGCCATTCCTAAATGTATGCCTTCAAGTGAATGGCCATTGATCTTTGTAATTCTCCAGGTACATTTTAAAGGTGCATGATAAGTATATTTTTTTAGTATATTAAGAATGAAGTTGAAGTATTCATTTATTATTTCACTATTTATGGAGATTCATTTGTTTAATGTTTAATTCATTTATCCAAGGTTCTTAAAAGACCCACTAAAACAAATATAACATTGAATTATCAAAATTTTCATTTAATGATTAATTAAGGCATCATTTTGGGACATGCAATTTCATTAATGGATATAAATTTTGATAAGGCAAAAATGGATTGAATTATAAACATACTTTACCACAAAAAAGTTAAGGAAGTTTGATATTCTCTTAGACATGGAGGATTTTATCATAGGTTTATTAAATATTTTTCTAAAATTAATATAACATTGTTAAAGTTGCTATAAAAGATGTTCCATTTGAATTTGGGAAAGAATTTCAAGAAGCTTTTGATAAACATAAATAATTATTAGTAAGTGCACCTATTATTCAGCCACCAAATTAGGATCTAACATTCGAGATCATGTTTGACACCAACAACTATGTAATGGGAGCTATTTTAAGCCAAAGGATTAGGAAACAAAGTCATCTCATCTATTGTACTTCAAAGATGTTGAAATTTGCATAGAGCAATTATTCTACAATTAAAAAGGAGCTTTTAGAAATTATTCTATAATTGCACTTTTTTAAAGGCAACCTACACATGATGATTTTTATTAGTTTCATTTTAATCATTTATAGGTTTAATCTATCTATTTTTATATAGTGTTTAATTTATGTAAATGAAAATTAGGGCTAAAATTTTAGAACACTAAAATTCATAAGGTGAGATAATGTCTTATGTAATTTAGTTTTAAGGATAAAAGACATAAAAGTCTAGAAATTATAAGGCGAGATCACACCTTATGTAATTTTGATTAGAATAGCAGTCATCTTGATCGCAGTTTTTCGATATTTATAAGTTTGAATATTTAACCTTGATAATCCACAAGTGTGTAGATCGATCCCACAAAGAGGGTTAATCTAATCCTAAAATCTAAGACCAAAATAATGCGTAATATTCATAATATAACGAAACTAAAACAGGAATGTAATTTAATCAAATAATTCAATTCAAGAATTAATCATGAAATATTCACTAAATAGCAATTGCAACACCCAATCAAGAATCGACCTAACGAACTAACAATTGAGGGAAAGGGGAATTTTATCTATCTTAAATGCTAACCTAATGGCTTATTAACTACTAGATAACTGATTCTAGATAGTCCTAGGGTTGATTACTCTCTCTCAAGTTATAATCATTAACCCTAATTTATAAACCCTCCAGATTATGGGAATTGCAATCTCTCGATTAACAATATATCCAAAATCCTAATTAGATCTGACATTGTCCAAGAAACTATCAGAAACCTATGTAACATCTCTTTTTGCATAATTTACCGATTTGATTTAATTCTCTTTCTATCAAATTACCTAACTCTCGTTAGCCCAATTTAATAATTTTTCACTCGATTCACCCTATCAGTTTATCATCGAGTTATGAAAATGCAAAATCAAATCATAATAAATCTAGTAAAAACATAAACAATCAAATTTCATTAAATCAAAGATAAAATTTCCCGAAGGTGAGTTTAGACATTCTTAACATTCATACAATCCTATTATCAACAGCTATCCCAATTCTATATAATAATAAAATTGAAAATTAACTGGAAATGAAATCATATTAGATGACGGAGGCAGCAATGTCGGGAAACCTCTTGTTCTGAAAGTACTTCCCGTAGGCTTCTTCTCCACATCTCTCTTCCTTCTCTTTCTTAATCTCTCAATGAATTCTCTCTAGGTTTCTCAATGGTGGCTGATGCAAAAGCTCTTCATCTTCTTTGTCTTATTCTTTTTATACCTTTTTGGGTTTTGGGCAGCCCTTGGTTTTCGAGGGTCCAAAAGGTCCAAAAACTCCCCCAAATCCTCAATTTTTTTAATGTCTGCGCATCTGCTTGACACAGGCTATGATGGCCACATCTGAGCCTTCTGTCACGATCGTGGCAATCAGGCTATGATCGTGGCCCACATCTAAGCCTTCTATCATGATCGTGGCAATTAGGCCATGGTCATGGCAATCAGGGGGCTATGTCCTGGGATTTTGTTATGATCGTGTCCCATATGCCACGATCGTAGGCTGAATCCCAGGCTTTTGGCATAATCATGACCTATTGTGCCATGATCATGGGCTATTGTTTAGGCCCAAGTGTCTCTGAAACTTCTCTGTTCTTTAATGTTGACCTTAAAACACTAACAAATACATTAAGGTACCTCAAAAACATAATATTTAAGCTCAAAGACTTGTACTAACCCATAAAAGCACTTAAACACACAAACTAACACAATTCTAACCTAAACACATGCTAAAAAATTAAATTAACAATTAAATACATAAAAAACTAAGCCCTAAAACATGATGCAATTCATACTTATCAACATCCCCACACTTAAACGTTTGCTTGTCCTCAAGAAAACAAAACATCAAACACCCAACACACAATGCAGTAATGAGACAATGGCTTTAACTTCATGAAATAGATTTAATTTTAAACACAATCATTCAAGTTATATCAAATCATTAACATGCAAAATTTATGTCTAGGGGCTTTGAACTAAATATACAAATTAATCCAGATCCAAGTGTTGATTTATTTACCCTTTTTAATTGCACACACACATTAATAATTCTTTGGTCATTCAGACTCTGTAACTACTTCTAAGTACATTTTCATGAAAATTCAAGCTATTACAAGTTTGGTAGGTTTTTATTAGAAAAACTTTTTTTAATTTAAACAAGGACCTAGTTTTTTACTCAGAGATAAACATTGGTGACAAATGTCGATCCAGTTACTCGACTAAGTCATTTTTATTAAACTAATTGGTTAAAACGTCATTATAACTTTTTATTGAGGAGGCACACATTTGTGATGCGTGTCGATCTGGTTACTCAACTATATCATGTTCTTAACTGGCTACTACCTCTTTTCATAACCTAAAGGTCAACATAATAGTTATTCATTTAGCAAACATGATTTTTTTTAATTATTATTATTATTATTGCCTACCTTGTTCTTTTAGCTACTCGATTCCATGAAAAATACTAGTAAAGCTACTTAAGTTGAAAGGACTCAAATTATGAATGGATGTGACAATTTAGAGGGTGACAAACTCACACTAAATCCTAATTAAGGTGCATATTTATCCAAAGACCCCAATTCACTAATTTTACAAGCTAATGATTCTTCATAATCTAATAGACTATGCTCAAAATTAAATCAATTCCAATCCATCTAAGCCATTGACACATTCACACAATTCATAAAATGCAACCTAACAACTATCATACAATATGCAAAATCACATCCAAAATAGTACACATAACCCTCCCCGCACTTGAACAACACATTGTGCTCAATATGAGAAGGGGACAACAAAACACATAAGGAAGGAAGAAACATAAGTTAAAGTAAAACAAAAAATAAAAATGAAGACTGAATTTAAAAAGAAAGAGGGTTAAACAAAGCCTCATAGTGATGGAGGCGGGGATGGTGTTGGAGGTGGCAATTAAACACCCTAAGGCTCAAAATATTGATGGATAAGATGCATGTCTCAGCTTTGACGTCGTTGAGTTCAGGCCATCTCCTTCATCATTTTAGAGTTCTCTACAAGTGTATCTGCAATTACCTTTTTATTTGTACATGTTGTATATAGTAATTTCTTCCAACCTAGCTTTTCTATTTCTTCTTCCTCCTCGAACTCTTCACTAGTTGAGTCCTCTTCTACCTGTTGAGGCGGTGCTGTACTCAAACTCGCCTAACTAGCCCTGCTCTTAACATGCATCTTTTGCCTAATATCTTGGAATTCTATGTTATGGGACTTAACGATTTCTACACGCCATAGATGATGATGATTTAGGAAGTCTCAAAGATGGACAGTTAAACCAATACAGTCCACGCCATAATACTCAGCAATGGAAAACACTAAGTACCCCATACCTAAATTGTTGATCCTCTTGCGAAGAGTCACAGTAATAGCTTTTAGCACATGTGTGGAGGTGCATAATGGAATGCTGTGATCAATGCACCACAACATAAAGAGTTCCTTTGTTGAACACTTGTTAGTTTCTGATTTATCAAAAACCAGTTGACACATGAATTTGTGCAATAAAAAGTATTTGTGGGTCCTTATAATGTTGTTGTGGGCGTTTTTGGCATCTAATTGCTTTAACCTAGTGAGCTCATTCTAATAGAGAGAAGAAAAAAAATCATCGTGCTAATCGATAATGGAAGCTTCGGGGAACCCATACATCTCGCACATAATTTCAATGTTTAGTACATAAGCTCATCCCTGCAACCTAAACCACTTTTTTTAATGGTTCCTAGGTTCATAGGAAAGGGAAATAAAGAATTCTAAATTGAACTCTTGGTAAACAGGAAATTGGATGTGTATGAATTTTACCTACTGAATTCTTTCCACTAAGTTCTCTATTCTATCAAGCAGTTCTAGCCTATCAACTGTATCGAATTCAAAATATTTAAGGACTACAGTTTGTTTAGCATTGAGGGATTGAAAGCAGATACTTTCCTCCTCTGTGTAGATTGGGAGGGGTGCTCTGAAGTTCACTGCTCTGTTCCTTCTCCCATGTCCCGAGACTTGATTTCGTCCCGATGATTGATCTCACTTGGCTAATTGCTTAATGCATGGCATACTAGCTTGTGAGTAGGTAGAAGTTGGAAGAGACTAAAATTTGAAATTTGGGTAGAGTGAAGTGAAAGTGTTTGGAGATTTAAAGCTTAGAGAGATAAATTAAAAATTAAAGTAAGCGAAAAAGTGAAGTTAAAAATGAATATATAGGTGATTGGAGGGTAAAATGGTAAAAATAACTTAAAATTTGCATGTTCCCTTTTTACCCAGCCGCAGGCCACAATCGTGGCCTGTAATTTTCCACCAAAATTTTTTTATTGTTTTCCTTTTATTCTTCTTCACTATCTGAAGTCACTTCTTAACTATTTATGGCCCTTTCACCTCTCTTTACTTACTTCCTCGATCATCTAATTAATGGCAAAGTCCTTTACCTTCCCAATTTTATTTGTAAACGAGCCAACCTAACTACGAAATTCAACTATCTATAAATAAAGGGAATTAAAATCAATTTAATAGTGCATAGGTTGCTTCCCATGCAACGCTTCTTTTAACGTAAGTAGCTTGACGCTCTTCTTTGCTCTTAGTGGTTCAAATGAATGGTGCAATAGTAGTGTAGTCACTGATTTCACAATTTGCACATGAGCTACCATATTATCGATTCCACCTTACTTGTGATTCTCCTTCCTTCGCCTTCTTCTACATGATTGTTTTTTCTGAATGCATTCCCAGGATCATCAATGTCTTCCCATTGTCCTCGAGGTTCGGTTTTCTTAATAAATTTGGAGGTAGAGGAGATTTTTTGTCTTTCTTTGACACTTTGAAGGTTATTTGCTGCTTTCCTACCCTCAAAGTTAGCTCACCCCCATCAACGCCAATTACTGAGCAAACATTGGCCAGGAACGGTCGTCCAAGGACCATAGGAGTTTCCACATCTTCTCTAATATCCAATATATAGAAATTTGTGGGAAAGATAAATTTATCAATTTATACTTGCACGTCCTTAATAATCTCCTTCAATTGATGAACTGTTATGTCGGCCATCTTTACTAACATCTTTCTAGGTTCTAACTCTCCTAACCCCAACTTCTGACTAAAAGTATAGGGCATCATATTGATACTTTCTTCCAATTCCGCAAATGCCCTGTCTATGTTGACTTTATTGATACTGTAAGGAATATAAAAATCCCCTGAGTCCTCTTTCTTCTGTGCTATATTAGGGTTTTCTTTTGATATGAGCTCCTTAACCTTCTTCTTGACTGATTCCTTTAGTGTGATCCTTATTTGTAGATGTTCTGTTATGTCCTCAACCTCGTTTGATTCATCCTCTTTAAAAATCCTCGTTGCCCTACTTGAAATTGACTTCTGTTAAGTTAGAATAGGGTATGGACTTTCAGGTTGAAGTTCCTTGATTGTCTCAATTACGAGCTCATTTGGAATGAATTTCATAATTGCTTATCATTTTTCTTTGTCTCCATCTTTGTCTTCCTTCACATGTTTAAGTTCCTTTTCTTGGGTCTGAACTCGATATTTATTAGAAGGATTCCCACATTTTGAGTAGATATTACCTTCGCTAGTTAACCTACTTGGACTTCTAGATTGTGTATTGAAGAGGCATGGTTCTTGGTGACTCGCTCTAATTTGCTCTCAAGCCTCCTCTGTGCATTCTCCATGCCTCCAATTTTATTTAAAATCTTATCCAACTTGAATTCCATTGAGCTTGATTTATCTTGTTGGAAGCTTGATTATCCTTGAGCTTTGAACTATCCTCCTTTATTGTTTGTCCAAGAGAAGTTAATGTGATTCTTCCACCCAGGGTTATAAGTGTTGGAGTAAGGATTATTTCCCCCTCCTTATCCATACTGAGCTCCCATATAATTCACTTGATCTAAATCACTTTCCTTCAACAGGTAACAGTCCACTATATCCTGGTCCATTTGTCCACAGAGTTCACACTTGAGTTGCACAGCTTTTGATAGTTGTGCATTAGTCTATATTTTTTTAAGTAATTGGCATGTGTTTCTTATATAATGGTTGATTTTTTTTGTAGTTTAGGATTAATTTTGTATGTTTTTGTTTAGTTTGATTTTCATTGTTGTTCTTTTATATTTGACGTTAATTTAGGAAGAATTGAATATTTTTATGTAGGAAGGAAGATTGAGCAACTTGGAGATTGAGCTAGAGATTAAAGAGGAGAAGAGAAGAGGGAACATTCTATGGTAAAATCCCATGATCGTGGGAATCATGCCAATTCCCATGATCGTGGGAACTATAATCTGAGACATTATGCGGGACTCAACTAAACTTAGGGTTTCTGGACTATAAAACATAATTAAGCCTCCATGGATGAAGGGAGAGGATGAAACCCTCTGTATAAAAGAGCCTCTTTAAGTGAAAAACACAAGTTTTGAGTTTTGAGGAAGGTGAAGATTCAAGGATTATCATCAAAATTGGGAAAATAGCACATCAACATAAAAAATTCCAGATTTTGGCAAAGAAGAGAAGGAGTTTGCTTATTTAATTTTCTGTCAATTTTATCTCTTCTAATCTTTGTAGAATGGAATATTTGAGTGTTGGTGATGTTATGGAGACCATGATTGGCTGATTTGTTTTTAGAGATTGCTTTTGAACTATTTTTGTTGAACTCCTATTTTATTGAATTGAATGAAATTTGTCTTTGGTGATTGTTGATTATATTTTTATCTTGCAATAAAAGGAGAGAGTGAGTAAGATTATTTGTGTAGTATTGTACAACGAGAATTGGAAACCTATAGACTTACAATCATCACGTTAACTAATTAGTTAGAAGAGAGATCTCAACTATTTCAATTGATCACCCATAAGATAGTTTGAGGCACCATTCAATTTACTTCGTTTAATTTAATTAGGGACAATTAATTATACCTTAAGAGAGGGTAGTTATTACATTCGAAAATCTTTAGTGAGATAAAATTCTATTAATAAAATAGGAGGGAGACGAAATAAGGAGAAAGTGATCTTTAGTCATTAGATTTTTGAAATCCATTTTTCTGCATTTTGGTATTGTTTATTGTTTATTATTAGTCTTTTAATTTTAATTTAACTTTCCGGATTATTTCCACTAAACAATTTCCTTTCTTAAACAAAGTTTGATTTGAATTAAGTTGTATCTGGGCATCAATCCCTGCGGGATCGATATCTACTTTCTAACTACAAGTCACGACTCGTACACTTCTAGTTTTTTAGCATAAAACGAGTAAATTGTCTTAAATAAATTACACTCAACATGTAACATCCCGTCACCTATATATACGGTTAGAACACATAATTGTGAGACATTTATATGACTTAAGCTAAATGA
>JAOQMS010000178.1:18986204-19015266 GCA_027563885.1 Erythroxylum longipes
TGATGCCATGTGCAAGTTAGTTTCGTTATTGCTCTAACATACCAGTATCGTAGGTTATGTGCCTAAAAGCTTAGGTATATACCTTATGGTAGTGGGATGTTACACAACAACTTTCACTGAATCTAACGATGAAGCATTCATGTTCTTGAGCTATCGCGTCAAGTTATCAATTTTTGCTTTCATTTCTATCATTTGATCGACCTTCACAATTCCTTTTTGCTCTCGGAAGGTAGTAATCTGTCTACTCCGCCCAATCATCCATAGGCAGCTATTACTTTCCATCTCTATTAGTTCTTATGCTTCATTAACTGTCTTCTCATCAGTGATCTTAAAGCTTCGTCAATTGTGCCTCTCGTATATGGGGTTACTCCATTATAGAATGTTTGCAATAAGAATTCCTTGGGTAAGTTGTGGTGTGGGCACTTTCATCGCAAATCTTTGTATCTTTCCCACATTTCGTAGATTAATTCCCCATCACTTTGTTGGAAGTTGGTGATCTCCTTTGTGATCTTAGTGTTCTTAGTCAGTGGAAATACTTTTCTAAGAAAGCACAAACTAGCTGATCCCACATCGTGACATTGGATGGATTAAAGGAATGATACCAAGCCTTTGCTCTATCTCTAAGGGTAAAAGGGAAAAGCCTAATTTTGACCGCATCTTTAGACATCTAATGGTATTGAAAGGTATCACAGATTTCAAAGAAATTCACTATATGTACATTAGGATCTTCTTTCGTTAGTCTATAAAACTGCACATTCTGTTGAAGCATGTTTAGGAAGGCTAGTTTGATTTCAAATGAGGCTGCTTGTAAAGGTGGCCTAGAGAGTCCTGGGTTAGGTACAAACCCTAGTCTCATGAAGTCCATAAAGGTCCGTTGTTGACGTCTTTGGTTTGCTCCATAGTCTTTTGTTGAAATTCCTCACACATTGTTAATTTCGTGATTTCTTCTTCTTCTTCTCACCGAGCTTTCTTAATGGTGCATTCTAGTTGAGTGATGTCTAAATCTAATGTTTCAGCTACACGACTCGAACCTCTTGTGACTCTTGTGCTCATGCAAAAGCACTATTTCAGAAATAGAAAAGAAAGAACAAAAAAATTAAAAACTAACTAAACGCCTTAAACTATAAAACTAAACTAATCACTTCCCAGCAACGGCACCAAAAACTTGATCGCAATTTTTCGATATGTATAAGTTTTAATATTTAACCTCAGTAATTTGCAACCGTACAAGTCATTCATATAGTACCTAATTTGTCGATCCGACGAGGATGGTTAATCTAATCCTAAAATCTAAGGCCAAAACAATGCGCAATAGTCACAATGTAACAAAACTAAAATAGGAATGTAATTCAATCAAACAATTCAATTCAAGAATCAATCACTAAATATTAACCAATTAACAATTGCAACACCCAATCAAGAATCAACCTAAAGAACTATCAATTAAGAGAAAGGGAAATTTTATCTATATTTAATGCTAACCTAATCGCTTATGAACTACTAGATTACTGGTTCTAAACAGTCCTAGGGTTGATTACTCTCTCTCGAATTATAACCATTAACCCTAATTTATAAACCCTAATTAGATTATAGGAATTGCAATATCTCAATTAACAACCTATCTAAAACCCTAATTAGATCTGACGCTGTCCAAGAAACTATCGGGAACCTATGCAAGATCTCTCTTCACATAATTTACCAATTTGATTTAATTCTCATTTTATCAAATTACCTAATACTCGTTAGCCCAATTTAATAATTTTTCAATCGATTCACCCTCTCAGTTTATCATCGAGTTATGCAAATGCAAAATCAAATCACAATAAATCTAGTGAAAACACAGACAATCAAATTTTCATTAAATCAAAGATAAAACTTCCCAAAGGTGAGTTTAGACATTTTCAACATTCATACAATCCTATCACCAACGGCTATCCCAATTCCATACAATAATAAAATGGACAATTAACCGAAAACAAAATCGAAATGGATGATGGAGGCAGCAACGTCAGGAAACATCCTGATCCAGGAAGTACTTCATGTAGGCTTCTTTTACGTCTGCCTTCCTTCTTCTCTTTCTCAATCTCTCGATGAATTCTCTTTAGGGTTTCTTAATTGTGGCTAATGCAAAAGTTATTCATCTTCTTTGTTTGGTTCTTTTTATACCTTTTTGTGTTATGGGCAGCCCTAGTTTCGAGGACCGAAAGGTCCAAAAAATCCCTCAAAACCTGACTTTTCTGAGTGTCTGCATGTCTGCGTAATGCAAGCCATAATCGTGGCTCTGCATTCCACGATTTTGGGCCACATCTTAGCCTTTTATCATGATCGTGGTAATCAGGACAAGATTGTGGGCTATGTCCTAGGATTTAGTCAAGATCGTGTCCCATATTCCACAATCGTGGGCTGACTCCCATGCTTCTACCATGATAATGGCCTATTGTTCCATAATTATGGGGTCGTTATTTCGGCCCGAGTGTCTCCGGAACTTCTCTATTCTTGGATGTTGACCCTGAAACACGGACAATGTAATATCCTATTTTCTAGTACATGCTTAGGGTTCAGCCCTAGATCAAGCATTACATATGCATGCATAACATTAGCATTGATACATGAATTGATATTTGTACACATTACAAGTAAGCATATGCACTCATTTGACATATCCCGAGGTATGAAAAATGTTAAGTGAACATGATATGAATTATGATTTGTTATGTTTTGAATTTTGGTATGATTGGATTTCAATTAGTAATTTGAAATTAAATGCTAAGGATTGGGAAATTGATTAATTAAAATGTATACTTGGACTAGGACAAATGCCAAGTGGTAGGATAAATTGATACATGAAAAATCAGGGTAATTAAGCCTATAATTGGGTGATATTTGGCATAGTTAAATGTGTGACAAATGGACTAATAATTAAATGACAATTGGACCAATCTTGGAGTGACATATGGACTAATCAATTTTTGACAAATGGAAACCTAATGTGTGGATTATTGGCAGCATAATCAATTGATACATGGCATTACATGCCTTTAGACAAATGTTGATGGAGGAGGCTGACACCTAGCATCATGACAAAGCTAAACAAATTTCAGCAGCAATGTTTCTGTTGTTTCCCTCACCTCTCTCCACCAAAATTGCTCAAAATTTTCTTTGTATTTTGATATTAATCCTAGTTAATCTATTGCACAAAATTCACTTGTTAATCTTTCACAAAATGGCCAAGAAACCAGCTGCATGATACCTTCATATTGCTTTCCAAAAATCATCTTGTTTTCACCTTAAGTTTGTGTTGATTTTTGCTTGCATGGAAAGCTACTATGATCTAGAGTTTTAAGCTAAATTGAAAGCCTAATAGGTAAGTAGCAATTTGAGTTTATTTGCATGTTAAATAGTACGTGAATCATGCTTGAATTGGAATGAAATGCATGTAATGTTGATGATGAAGTGTGCTGGAATATGTTAGATTAAGTGGCTCCACTGAATAGGCATCCGTATTTTATCCATATCTTAAATTGTAGATATCCAAATAGTATGATTTTTATTTCAAATTGAACTAGATACATATGTCTTCAACTTTTATAGAGGAATTGAATTTGATTTCTGTCTTTAAGGTTTTTAAATTCGGCTTAAATTTGAGTACTAGATGTTGTCACTATTTGAGAACAGTATGTAGTATTTTTGATATAACTCGTTGAATACTAAACCAAAATGCATTAAATTTATGTATTTAGAAAATGAAGACATATAGGAACATTTTTTAGAAGAATATATTGCCTAAATACCTCATTTTCTTTGTCATAATGGCCATACAAAATTGACCTAAAAACCTATCCTGAGAAAAGCTGGAAAAATGGAGAATGAATGAGTACTTTTCTGGTCTGTTTTTGTATATAAGAAAATGGTAGTTTATGGAATATTGTATGGATGATTTAAGTTTGGAATTTAAGTATAATTTATGAGGAATTCATGCTAAAGATAGGTGTTGTTAAGGTGTTTTCAAGTCTAGAAAATTTAAGCTGTAAAAAATTGAATGTCAATGACATAAGTGAGCAGAATTTTGTAAGCCTTAGTGTAACCAGTTTGGAAGTTTAATTAACCTAAAATGGATTAACCTTAAGGGATATTAAATCTGGAAATGTTCAGATGTTAGTGATATCTTTGAGCTAATTAAATTCTTCAGGTATTGAAGGTAGAAAAGTTACACACATTAGTGACGTTGAAGATAAAATCTGGAATTTTAATTTTAGCCTTGTGTACATGTTGAACCAAATTGGAAATTTCAATCTAAATTGGTATATTAGGGTTAGGAATTAGTCTAGATTGTTGCTTGATTAATTGGATAAGATCTTGATAAGTTTATATAGTTAATTGATGTCATAATCTAAATAATGGACTGTTTTGATGTGTTGAGTTCAAATCTGGAAATTCTGATATGTTAAAGGAATAAATGAGTTATTTTAATGCAAATATGATCTTTAGGACATGAATAATGTGTATAAGGTATGAATAAGTAATGAAGAACATAGGGTATTTATGAATGAGAATTGGGTGAATGTATGAGTATATGTTGCTGGAAAAATTTTGGTGAATATATAGATTTAGCTAGCTGAAACTTCAAATTTAAAGTACCAGTTGCTTATGTGTATTATAAGAAGCTTTTGGATCATGGAAATGTTCAAGGATAAGTATACAAAGTATGATGTTGATTGGTTAACAAATTTGAATAAGGTTATATACCAGGGAAAGTCATTGAGCATGCATTGCATATGGCACATACATATGTGCAAGATTGAATATATACTTGATTGATTGACTTTGTAATGTGAATTCTTTGTGAATTGTATGATTTTAAACGCTCAAGTTGAATGCCATCATCTTGACATTGCCAGACCATCCAGGAAATAACATAAATTGGAGCATACTATGAGTAACCTAGATGTTCTCACTAGGATTGATTTTATTTCTATTTAATTTCCATATATTGAACTATTACTAGCTTGGTTGTGATAATTCTGAACTTTAATTATCTGAGGAGTTTGATATTTGGGAATGTATTGGAAGTGTTCTGTTTGCATCTGAATTCTGAAAGATACTTGAATACTCAACATCATTGTTGAATGCCGAACTTAGGTCTGATGAACATGAGATCCTGTCTGTGCATCATAAGTAAATGTTATTGATGGCATATTCTGTGATTTAATGCATGACATGAAATGCATGATCAGATAAAGGCATTGTGACTGGTGTGACCAATCTGAAAGAGCTTTAAGCTCATAATTCTGCATGTAGAGCTTGGCTCTGTGATTTCTGTATCTGGACGAGCCCAATATGGGACAATATCTATATCTGTATCTGAAAGGCACTCGGTCACAACAAATAATAATAAAGGTGGAGTCTCATAAGCATCTACATTAGTACATGATTATAAATCTTTTTCTGAAATTGTGATGATAAAGTGATATGCGATTGTTAATAATGTGATTAACTAGGATTTATATTATCTGAAAGAATATATGAAATGTGTGAATCTGATTATGTCTTATTGAGATGAGGAATGTTATGCATTGGTTATATATGTAATATATGTGTATTTGACACAAGTGAGATCATCAATGATGGATCACTTACTGAGTTCGCAAAACTTATTAAAATTTCAACGTGGCTTTTCAGGTACAAAACAGGAGACCTAGTTCTTAAGATTCTCTAGAAGAATGTTTTATATTCAAATATGGCTCAAAGGTCTGTCAGCTGAAATATGAGGAGTTGTAGTTGTGTTTATGTAATTTCTTATATCATGTAAAACATTTTGTATAAGAATAGTAAACTCTTAGATACCTTGATGATGTAAATATTTGTTTAAATGAAAGTACTGCTTCAATGTAACTTTTATAAATTAATGAACTGAAGAGTTGAGGGTTTTTTTTAAGCATTGTGGTATTCTATATGATGCCATATAAGTGATTATTATTACTCTAACATGCCCTTAGTCCTTTAGATGTTCAAGTATATACTCTATCGTAGTGGGGTGTTATAAACAAACACATCAGGTACCTCAAAAACATAATACTTAAACTCAAAGACTTGTACTAACCCATAAAAGCACTTAAACACACAAACTAACACAATTCTAACCTAAACACATACTAAACAATTAAATTAACAGTTAAATACATAACAAACTAAGCCTTAAAACATGATGCAATTCACACTTATCAAATTTTAAATTCCATAGTACTAAAAACCATGAGGCGTGATCACACCTTATGTGATTTAGCTTTCTAGAATGGAATCCCTTAAATTCTAAAAGACTAACATTCATAAGGTGAGATAACACCATGTAGATGTCAGTGAATTATTTTATTTTAAGGAATTTGTGAATCTTTATAATAATGATGGTGATAATTTATTATTATTATTAGTACAACAACAAAAACAACAACAACAACAACAACAATAATAATAATAATAATCGTCGCCATCTTCATCTTCATCATCATCATCATCATAATGATAACAGATTTTACTACTTTCAGTTTAGTTTTATCTTGATTATTATTAGTTGTTTTCATTTTAGTTATTAATTATTTGTTCAAGTTATCATCTATGATTAGTTTTTATTATTCAAAGTTGTCATAATTATCAAATGCACAAAGGATACCAATAGGATAGTAGCAAAAGATAAGTCTAAGTCAAATCCAATTGAACAAAACCATTTCTAAACTATACCCCCACAAGTACTCATCCAAAGTGTGCTTTGATAGCTAAAGATATGTCTATCTTAACGATAAATTAGTCGGACTTTTATGGATATCTTATATAAAATTTTAAAGAAAGGAAACAAAGGTATGCCGCTCTCAAAACCTAAAAGATTAACTTCGGTAAGTATATGCATTATCCATCGCTAGACTAATTGCATATCAAACAAAATTGTGATGACTTGGTTACTGATATGAGTTGGAGACATTTTGTGCTAATTCATTGTCCAGTATTTATTGAATTTATTAGGAAATTTTATACTACCTTTAAATTTGATAAATTAGATAATTTCACTTTACGTAGTCTAAATATGGCATAATACAAATTGATATAGCCTTCCTCTATAGTAAATAAATTTTTTGTAAATTTGTTGCTTTATTGGCTATATTGTTTGTTTTTATTACTCACTTGACTGTTAATCTTAATTTTTTGATATTGCTAACATTAAAATGCATGTCTCATATGAGATGGAATCTTTGAACAGTGCTCATTTAAGTAGGATGAGATTGATAAAGCAACAAAAGAGGACATTTTAATTTTTTCATATGATTCTGCTTGAAGAGGATCATCATCACATCAATAAGATGATTTCAATTTCCATAACCTTTATATCTTTCTACTCCACCAATCTGACATGAACATCACTTTTTTCTAGAGAGGTTAAAACATAAAATTTGTAAACTGGATAGAAATTTGGATGCTCTACTCCAATTCGCGAGGGTGATACCTCTATATCCACCAGCACCATACTACATTTCATTTTAGGTGTTGGCAACTTAGGGGAGTCTTTTACTCTGTGCTTTGTTTTATATTGATTATTTTTATGGTATTCAAACATCTTCTACATAAATTAAGGACAATGCATGATTTAGGTGTTGGGGGAGCAAGAGTATATATCATAATGAACTTTGTTATTTCTGCTTTGACTTATGAATATTATGATTCGTATGATTGTTATTTTTCATTGTGGCCTTAAAACTTTTTGATTTATGTTTAGATATAGTCCCCAAGTTAGGATACACCTTTATTTTGAGTTCTAATGCATGAGAGCGAAGAGCATGATTAGTGTTTTTCATTGAATTACTTAAAGTATCTCATTAGTTTTATTAAATGAAAATATACATGGCATTGTATTTTGACACCCATATGAGCTTTTGAGCTTAAGAGCAATTCATCACATTTTTGCTCATATATATATATATATATATATATATTGGTAAATCAGTGAATTTATAAATAAATAAAGGAATGTACAATGGAGAGATTGGCGAAGATGCCAATCTCTTATCTATAACAAAAGAAACCTAACATGTGAGTATGGGGAATCCTATAATTGTTACCTATGGCTACACAACCATAATAGGAAGTTGGATGAGAGTTGATCTATCTTATATTATTCTTTGTAGTGTATGATATCAAACATAGCTTATTTATGCTAAAACTTTCTTTTGAATACGTTTTGATACCATATTTTTCTTAAATTTATACATAGAGATGATAGGGGTACTCAGGTATAATCATTTTCACCTATACAAGCCTACCGTAATTTTTACCCCTAGAGAAGCAATTTGAGCCTTTGAATTTTCTTTTCTTGAATACTAGCATTGTTATAAGCCACTTTTATCCTCTTTTTTATTGATGTCCTTAATAATTTTGATCCTCCTAAACTGAAGGAAATACATAAAAGATTATTTGCATAGGATTTGACTATTTCCATAAAAAATAAAACAATATATTCAAACTGCACTATTTTGATTTTTTTAGTATTTGTAGAATGGGGGAGAAATATAGTTTTAAAAAAAGAAATCTTTTCTTTGACGTTCTTGTTCAAAAAATTAAAAAATGAAAAAAAGATGAAGTGATTGAAAGAATACCTATTAAATCAAGTCAGTCTTTGAACTAATTTGAGATAAAACTTGTGTGGATAAGTTTGTATAATTTCCTTCAATTTGTTTAACATAAAAACTTCCTTTTTGCCATACCTCTACCTAAGCCACGTTGTAACTCTTATCAAGTCGCTTTGATTTATGAATTTTATTTTTTTTAGTGTTGAAGATGTGATTCATGAGCAAGCTTATAAAAATAACTAACCAAGCTTTAATTTGAGAGCTTAGTGAATCCTAAATATTTTGAGTGTATGTAATGAAATCCATGAGAGGGTGTCTAAGTCTTATTTCATTTGATTTTGATAAATTGTTTAGATATTTTATTTTTATTCAAAAAATTTATCCTATGAGTATTTTTCTCTCAATTGCTATTTTATCTTAAACCCTTCATATCTATTAGCTTTTGGGTATGTTTGGATAACATTAAAGAAGATCATAGGTCGTTATGAGAATGATTGATAAATTGAATTGATGTATGCTTAAGACAAGCATAAGTCCAGTAGGGAGATTTGATAAGATGTGATTTGATTATATTAATTGGTATTTTCTCTTTTGTTTTGGATTGATTTTAGTGCTTAATTGGTGAAATTAATACTTATTTTGTCTTATGAGATGACAAGTGGAGATTGGATGAAATTGGAGCATTATTTGTTAAAACCACAAATTGTGGAAAAAGATGACATATTGCTAATGTGGATAAAACAAGATCACACTTAAAGCCAAATTCACTTTAAGAGTTTCAGTTCAGTTAAGAGAGTTACTCCCAGACCTATTATATAGAGATTTAGATTTTTTAAAAGATAACTTCTAGAATATTGAAAGAATTTAGTTTTTAGAGTAGGAAAGAAGCGGGGGGAAAATCTCACACACCTTCTCTATAATGCTCTTTCATTTTTCTTTATGATTTTACTTCATCTTTCATCTTTTCATCTATTTTTTAGTGGTACTAAAGCCTTGAGTATCTAAATCTAAATATTCTAATTCAAGGGGATAAAGAAATTCTAGTTATAATGTAAGAGGTTTTTTTTCTAAACCTATATTTTATTCTAATTTAAGTATTTATTGTTTTGTATTCTTTTATTTCATAAGTAATCAATATAGATTGATTTGGAAAATTAATTCCTTTTTCATTATTCTATAGCTATTTATGAATTCAGTGATTCGTAATTATCATGAATGATTGGTACAAGTAGTAAATAATTTATTTATGAATTTACTTATTATACTTATGAGAAACATCAAAACTAAATTAAATAGTTGTAGTTATCTCAATTATTTAATTTAGGGTTTAGTCTTTTTCATTAAGCTTATTGTTATTATTCAATTTATATGGAGTTCTTTCATACCCAATCAATTAATGATAAGTTTTTGTTTGAATTGTAGATTTAGACCATTTAATTTAGGAATAATTTAGACTTATTATGGTTATCTTAACAAGTTTCAGACTAGCTACTTGAAATGTGAAAATTATTCTTTTTAGGCCAATGATCAAAGTTGTAATTAAATGAGATTCTTCTCTTAAATTGAACCATTGAATTTCTCACTTTAATACTTAGTTTAGTTATTTTGATTCCTTATTAAATTTAGTTCATTAGTTAATTAATCATAAAGACCTACTTAGTTTTATCCTTTTAAATTAAGAAAGTAGTTTTTTGTTCTCTTGGGATTCAACTTGGTTCTATGAGTACCACAAAAGTGTAGTGAATTATAGTTAATTTTGAAGGCTTTGACAACTTGTTCAGCATTTGGTCTTAATATGTAACTGAGATGAAAGATACCAGATATTAAGTGCAAAGGCCCCTTGTTACTCCAATTATAAAGCCTTTTTGATTACCTACTATGCCTTTCAATTCTCTACAGAGCCTTTGCCTCAGATTGAGAATATTGTGTAAATTCTAGGAGCTTTTTGAATCTTTATCTCCTAAAAGATTTTTTCTTTTAAATGATGCACATAAAACCATTGTACCTATAAGTTTTCCTTTTTTGTTAATTACTTCCAAATTCTATTTGCAAAGATTTATTTTACTTGTGGTTTATATGGATCTTATCCTTATACCATTTTTTTTTAGTCCTACAAATTTCTTTCCAAGATATTTTGGTACCAGTTTCTTATAAGCATCTCCATTACATAAAAAATTTCGTTAAAATTCTCTCAATGTCCTTTCCATTTTCTTAAGCAAGACCATATAAGACACCTATTATGTGTAAAGATTATTTAATACTAACTTGATCAATTATCGTCTACTAGCATAAGTTAGGATTTTATTATACCATTAGTTTATTCTTCTTTTAGTTAGTTCAAAAGAGGTTTGCAATCCTATAAGAAGGTTTAATAGTTGTAATAGGAACCCCCTAAATAAATGAAGGATAGTTATGTTACTCTTTGACCTATTAAGGAAGCTAGCTCATTGCTGTAAAGCTATGCATCCTTATAGACAACAAGGAAGCTTTTATCATAGTTCACCTTAATGTGAGAAAGTTGGTTGAATTAATTAATTCAATTGAAAAGGGTGAGAACTAAGTTAAGATCTATTTTGCAAAACAGTAACAAGTTATATACAAATTAGAAGTAAACAAATTCAATCTATCACAGTTTAGGTGGTACATAAAGGAAGTGTTCTTCTCAATATTAGAAGTTATGAGCTTTAGAAGTACTTCTAAAAGAGGTAGAGTGAGAGGGGGGTCCACTTGCCTAGCCCCTCTTCTAACACTAAACTAGTGAGTTTGTTTTGCATTGACAAGCACGCCAATCTAATCAGATAATTTAGCTAGAAATCCTAGAGCTTAAAGAAATGAATCAAGAAATTACAATTAATTGAACGAAAGGCCTTCCTAAAATAAATTTTAGAGCATATTTTTGACCTTTCCCCTTCTTTTGATAGCCTTTAAACAATTCTTAAGCAAGTATTATATTATCTCCAATGTTTTTACCTTATATGTAAGCCCCTTATTTTTTGTTTATAAAAGAGCCCAAATTACATTCCATTTGGATATTAGCATCTCAAAAATGATTTCATCTGCCTCAAGAGGCCCAGATTAAGAAGAGTAGGAACCAAACAAATGTATGTTTGAATAATTTCCTTAAGCAATATCTCATTATTAAAGATTTTCATTACTTCTTTAAAATATTAAACCTTAGTCCATTGCCAAGATTATTTAAAGAAGTAGGCATTAAACCCATCTTTCTCTAGGGCTTAATTGGAATTTGGATTCCTTAGAGTATTACCCACATCAACAACATCAAATGCTTTAATAATTTTCTCTACTTTCTTAGAAGAAATTAATAGACTCAAAATAGTTAAAGTTCTGCATAAATGAGTCACAATCGAAGATAGAACCTAAATATCCCTCACAATAATAGAGAGATAAATCTTTCATATTCTTCTGCCCCCATTAGAATTACTTCTTAAAAGGATTGTTCTAAATAAAAAAATGAGCATCAATCACCCTCTGAACACACATTGTAACGCTAGTCAAAATAAAATAACTAGACTACTACTATAGAAGTGGTGAGTCTAGGTCGATCCCACAAAGAGTGCGTGTAAAGTTATTGAAATGAAAGTAACTGGTGTTTAGGTTTAATCGTGAGGTGGGGTTTTGGATTTTGAAATAAGAAAATAAAATAAAACTAATCTAATGAAAACATGCAAAAACTGATAAAAGTAGGGAATTTAGTAGTGACTCGATTCTTTGGTTCAATCTCGGACTATACCATAATTAAACATATTTCATAAATTTAATGTTCTTAAACATCTCTTAGCAACTATTAATCGTGGGTTAATAACTAACCTGAGTTTTCCCTTAGGTAGTGTTTAATCAAGATATGATTTAATTAAACCTAACCACCAAATAACCTAGGATATGATCTCTAGATTCTATTAAGCAGTAGCATTACGAATTAGGAAAATTGATTAATTAAGGAAGCAACCACATATGATGCGTCATTTAACCTGGGTCATATTATCCCTAATGATTACAAATTATTAAAACTAACCTAATGAAAATCAATTAAAGAATAAATGTGAAAAATGATAAAAGTGGGGAATTCGGTAGGGACCCGGTTCTTTAGTTCAATCTCGACCTACACCCTAATTAGACATATTTCATGGATTTATTGTTCTTAAACCTCTCCTAGCAACTATTAATCACGGGTTAATAATTAACCTGATTTTTCCCTTAGGTAGTGTTTAATCAAGAAACTATCGTTAATTAAACCTAACCACCGAATAACCTAAGATATGATCTCTAGATTCTATTAGCCAGTAGCATTACAAATTAGAAAATTTGATTAATCAACGAAAAAATCACATATGATGCATCATTTAACCTAGGTCATGTTATCCCTAATGATTATAAATTATTAAAACTAACCTAATAAAAACAAATTAAACAAAACATGCGAAAAATGATAAAAGTGGAGAATTTGGTAGGGACCTTGTTCTTTGGTTTAATCTCGACCTACACCCTAATTAAACATATTTCATGGATTTGTTGTTCTTAAACCTCTCCTAGCAACTATTAATCATGGGTTAATAATTAACTCGAGTTTTCCCTTAGGTAGTGTTTAATCAACATACGATCATTAATTAAACCTAACCACTAAATAACCTAGGATACGATCTCTAGATTTTATTAAGCAGTAGCATTATGAATTAGGAAAATCGATTAATCAAGGTAACAACTACATATGATGCATCATTTAACCTAGGTCATGTTATCCCTAATGATTACGAATCATTAGTTGCTACATATGAATTTCAACATAACAGTTATAGATTATATCAAAATTCTAGCAATGGCTTGCAAATAAAGGATTCAATAAACGCATTAAAATCATCCTTTCACAATACACAATATGTTTATACATAAATAATATAACAATAACGAAAGTACAATTATCCATACATAAAACCAAAATTAGTTAATATAGGATAACACGATCAATTTCTAATGAGAGAAAGAAACAACAAAAACGACAAAATACACTTAAGTCGAGTCGTCGACGTCAATGTCATGTCCGAACTGGCATTGGGATGTCTAGCCCTTCATGGGTCTCTCCCAAAAAAAATGCTTCAGCCCCTCCAAGAATAACCCTAACCGTGTAACTCCGCTTCACTGTGCCTCCACTCCTCTCTTGCAAGCTACTATTCTCTCTATTGTTCTATTGATTTGACGAATTAATATTGTTAGTCCACGTCTACTGTTAACCTCTTCATTTAAAGTAGATGCATCTATTACATCTAGAAAACAACTGCATTTCACAGACATCATCTATATGAAACGCAAGATACACTACATTACGTTAAAAGCATACGGTTGCGTTTAAAGCAAACGTAGTTTGTGTTAAATGCATACTTTTACGTTTAACACATACGTAGTTTGTGTTTAATGCAAACTTTTCCCAGTTCACTGCGCTATCGTTTCTTCTTTTCCATTTATGTACTGCACTGCATTTCATCTCTTGCTGCTTGTTTATGGCTACTACGTTGTCCATCATGTTGTCATTTCATGCTTGTTACTGCTACCATTTTGGGTCCTTGTTCCTCCTTGTTGTGATAAATATGTTTTCATTTTGGTGATTTATCCCAGCAACTACCATTTTCTTCTCACCTTAGTGTGTTATGCATTATCCATTAATTAAATTAATAACTTGCTTGGCCATGCAAATCTATGCATAATTCATGCAAAATCCATGCAGCCCATATTCTTTTTCTTTGTGTTTCCATCTTTCTTTTAATTTTCTTCTTCTTGCTCCATAAAGGCAAGTAAAAATTAATCTTTAGAAAAATGGCCAAAATATGGAGCTTTCGACTCACTTTAACTTCTTTGCTTCCGAATTATACCTAAAATCACATATAAGTCAAAGTAAGTACCTTAAGTAATTTTATGTCAATAATTGCTAAGTGTTATGGAATAATTTCATAATCAATTAAGCACATATCAATTTCCCCACATTTAGCTTTTGTCCGTCCTCAAGCAAAACATTAAAATTAAGCTCAAATACACAAAAACATTGACTCATTTCCCATATGTTCCAAGAATACATAATCATAAACAAAGATGAATGACTTTTAAAAAATTCATAGCAAGAAGTCAACATTCCAAGTTTTTACTCATGATCATTCAACATTCATCATCTTCAAAAACTGAGCAATCTAATGTTAAACTCAAAAAATGTGTTTAACTAAAATATATCCACGGGTACACTCAACACCATTCATGATCATGACAATACATAACTTTGCATATCATTTCATTTCTCCACCACTAAAATTCACATACAAAATCATGAATCAAAGGAATTTTCAAGGTTTTAATGTGGGTAAAGGTAAGGTGAGATGAATTTAAGTCAAGTAGCATGGAAGTCATTAAAGCTAGTGAAACAAATGTAACACTTAATATGACATCAAATGCACAAGTTCACATTAATACAAAACTAGGTATCATCAGCTATGATGAATGCAACGCTTATATTTCACAACTCATTTTAGCTCTCACACACAAACCACATGAAGAATATACCAATCTGAAGGAATCACTCATATAATTTATGCCAACATTACTTTGAAACCACAAGAGTAAACCTTCCAAGCCAACATCTACCTCATATTCAACATACTCAAATAACATATTCATTACAACTCTAGGAAGGTGCATTAATTATGAATAACTTTGCAAACCATTATGCACTTCCTTCTTGATAAATTTATTTAAACAAAAAAATCATTCTTTTTCTTTTTCTTTCTTTCTTTCTTTTTCTTTTTCTTTTTCTTTTTTTCTTGTCTTGTGCTTTTCCCTTTTCTCTTTTCCTTCTTTATTTTCCTTTTTTAACATTAAAAGAAACTACATTAACATGGGAATTTCAATGATAAGACATTAAAAAAATCCCAACGTTGTACACCCCCACACTTACACTTTTGTACATCCATAAACTCACCAATCACAAATGCTCCACTAGCTTTATGACTTGGCTAAGACATTTGGTTAAGTTTAAAAGCATAAAATGTGGTCTATATAAAAAGAAAGGTATAAAGCTCAAAGGGGGTTAACAAATGAAAAACCATGTCAATAGGGGAGGCTATTTGGCTAATGTAGTTTCAAAAAACAAAGAATTCCTAATCATTTTTATGTTAATGCATATGATAAAAATATGGTCTCGAATAGAAATTCAAAGAAAAATCAGGATGTATATGTCATGAAGGTCACACATTTCAAAAGACAATGAGACTAAAATGAAGATGTCAGTCTAATAAGGCTCAAAATCTCACCGGATTTGTCTACCACTAGTCACCACTCTTCTAAAGATAATGCATATCAACTAATCAAAAGAGTACAAATACGTGCTAAAGTTGCTATGAAATTCTCTAGTCAATTCATTATCTACTCATAACTGTATAATCCTAGAAGCAATAGAAAACGAGAAAATGTTTGTTTTGTTTGTTTTATTCTTTCTGTCATTTTGATTGAAAACTTAAAACAAGAAAGAAACAAACTAACAAAGAGCATATATGCATAAAAAAAGAAATGTGAAAATGTAAGGAAAAGAAATTTACTTCCCTTGGGTTGCCTCCCAAAAAGCACCTTGGTTTAGGGTCATGGGCTTAACTCTATACTTTCCTTACGTGACAAAATTATGATCTTTTAGTACTACAATTAGCTCCATTTCCACGTGAGGGTGTTTCAGATAGGGACTTAGTTGATCATCATTCCCATTTAGCGTACTCCCTATCCTTAGACTTTCAATCTCTACTGAGTCTATATTTTCTTGAAAGATCTCGAATGTCTCTTCACCTTTTTCTTCCTCGTTCAATTCCTCTAACCTGCTAGGTAAAAGTAAAGAGTTATTCTCAACAACAAAGTGGAATGCAGTATTTATCTCCGAGTTAAAAGATATAGCCTTTTCTGCCTTGAGCTCCTCCTCAACTTCTTCTTCACATGCAATTCCTTGAGTATTGCTCTCAAAATTCTCAAGCTCCTCATCACTTTGTAAAGTTTCTGCACAAACATCCATTAGGTACACCTCTGGTTGATATGGCTACTTCTCTTCACTTTCAATTCCAAATGATTAATATCTCCCCATCGAGGCAATGCATCTTACTGGAATTATTGAGTGTCCTGTCAAATTTGTTATACACCTTGTTGAAATAGCTGTTGCATATTCTGCTAGAACTGCTATATATTTGGTTGAATTTGAAGATTGTTAGCAGTCATAATATTAAGCAATTCCTTTAGAGATGTACTTGAGTCGCGTTGGCTCTTCGAATCTTGGGCGCTAGACCATGTATTTTGTGGAAATTACCCTACATCCTGCTGGAATTGTAGAGTATTCTACTGCAATTGAAAAGTGTTAGCATTCACAATATTAATCAACTCTTCAAGAAATAAATAAGATTTGTGATAGGAAGCTTCTAGTCTATATGAGAATTGTTGTGTGTCCTGCAAACTATCATAGGAGTAATTTTGATGGTTATCCCATTCATAACCAAAGTTAGTCTTATCAGTCCAACCTTGGTTATAGGATTGAGAATAAGAGCTAAAGTAAAAATTACTTCCATCCATGATTTTTTTAATAAATCCCAAACACGAAAAAAAATAAAGAAAGGATCACCAAATAACTGAAAAGAAACCAATTATGAACAAATATATACAAAACACCAATTAAAATCACAAACAAAAACTAAAACACCACACTCCCTGGTAACAACATCAAAATTGACAACCCATCATAACGCTAGTCCAAATAAATAACTAGACTACTGCTATAGCAGTGATGAGTCTAGGTCGATCTCACAGAGGGTGTGAGTAAAGTTGTTGAAATGAAGCTAACTAGTATTTAGGTTTAACGGGGGATTTTGGATTTTGAAATATGAAAATAAAATAAAACTAACCTAATGAAAACAAAATAAAGAGAATGTACAAAAAATGATAAAAGTGGGGAATTCAATAAGGACCCGATTCTTTGGCCTACACCCTAATTAAACATATTTCATGGATTTTTTGTTCTTAAACCTCTCTTAGCAACTATTAATTATGGGTTAATAATTAACCTGAGTTTTATCTTAAGTAGTGTTTAATCAAAATACAATAGTTAATTAAACATAACCACCAAATAACCTAGGATATGATCTCTAGATTCTATTAGGCATTAGCATTACAAATTAGGAAAACCAATTAATCAAGGCAACAACAATATATGATGCGTCATTTAACCTAGGTCATGTTATCCATAATGATTGCGAATCATTAGTCGCTACACATAAATTTCAACATAACAATTATGGATTATATCAAAATTCTAGCAATGGTTTTGCAAATAAACGATTCAATAAAAGCATTAAAATCATCCTTTCACTTTACCTAATGAGTTAATACACAAATAATGAAAAATAATGAAAGTACAATTATCCATACATAAAACCCAAATCACTTAACATAGGATAACACAATCAATTTCTAATGAGAGAAAGAAACACAAAAATGGTGAAATACACTTAACTCGAGTCGTTGGAGTCGATGTCACCTTCAAACTGATGTTGGGAAATCTAGCCATTCATGGGTCTCTCCCAAAAAAATACTTCAGCCCCTTCAAGAATAACCCTAACCGAAGGCCCCTTTACAGCTCCTCTTCACTGCGCCTCCACTCCTCTCTCGCAAGCTACTATTCTCTCCACTGTTCTATTGATTTGATGAATTAATATTTTTGGTCCACATCTACTGTTCACCTCTTCATTTAAAGTAGCTGTATCTATTACATTTAGAAAATGTCTGGATTTCATAGGCATCATCTGCATGAAACGCAGACAATGTTTGCATTTTCAAAGGACGTCTACATGAAACGCAGACGTAGGATAACGCAAAAATAGTTTACATTTAATGTAAACTTTTCCTAGTTCACTACGCTGTCTTTTCTTCTTGTCCATTGCTATGCTACAATGCGTTTCATCTCCTGCTGCTTGTCTGTTGCTACTACGCTGTCTATCTGTCTACCGTTTCATGCTTATTATTCCTATCGTTTTGTATCCTTACTCCTTATTGCTATAATGTAAGTGTTGTCGTTTTGGTGATTTATCCCAATAGCTACCATTTTCTTCTCACCTTGGTGCCTTATGCATTGTCCATTAATTAAATTAATACCTTGCATGGCCATGCAAATCCATGTATAATTTATGCAAAATCCATGTAGCCTATGTCCTCCTTCTTTGTGTTTCCATCTTTCTTGTCTTTTAATTTTCTTCTTCTTGCTCCATGAAGAAAAGTAAAAATTAATCTTCAAAAAATGGCCAAAATATAGAGCTTTCAACTCATTTTAACTTCTTTACTTTTGAATTGTACCTAAAATCACATATAAGTCAAAGTGAGTACCTTAAGCAATTTCATGTCAATAATTGCTAAGTGTTATGGAATAATTTCATAATCAATTAAGCACCTAAGACCCTTCTACCTTGAAAGAACTCTAGACTTTTACCGTAATACTGAGTGATGAGCATCCAAAGTTTTGATGTAGTTCATTTGAGCTTTTTTTTAACATCTCTGAAGTTGTCATTCTAATGGTCCATATATATGTTGTTTTATGTTCAATAAAGAATCCTTTTAGCTTCTTTAATGTCTAAGATTGAGACATTTGTTAATTGAAAGTTTAAAGCCTCTAATATTTAAGCTCATACCAATATGAACCAACTGTTAAAACTCTTAGTTCCTGGCTAAAAAGTTAAAGAATCTGAAGGGATTTATCAAGTATGGGTGTTAATCAGGTTATGAATTTTCACAATTGAATGATCAAAAGTTAAAGGTCCTATCAAATATGGATTTACTATCTTGGAATTAAATAACCATTTGTGATTCACCAAGGTTCGATTTAGCTTCCCTTTTAGAAACAATTTTGCTTTTTATTCATTGGACTAAGTAAAAAAATGATTTCCTTCATAATTTAGGTATATAACCTCCAATTTCCTTAGAAAAGAATTGAAATATTCACTTGATGATCTAGAATATGAACCCCCTCCCTTTGGTTAAATAATGAATATAGTATAATTAAAGTCTTAAATGATTTACCAAAGGTCATTTACACTAAAGTAAAGGTGTGTAAATAATGAATATAGTATAATTAAAGTCTTGGTTACTTTAGCTTTCTTCCTTGCTAATCTTCTGAACACTAAAGTAAAGGTTCTAGCCAGCTAGTCACTTCAGCTTAGGGTTTTCTAATAGGTGCTACATCTTTAGCTTCTTGGATTTTTCCTAGGTTATTCTTAAAATCTTGATTCCTTTGTGCCATAGTTCCATATTATTGAGCTTTTTAAGATGTAGAATGGCCACGACCAGTTCTCCTCGGAATGTCCTCATCATTAACTGGTGATTCCATTCCATTGTACAAATGAAAATCATTATTTAGAGTTTGCATAATATTTAAGGTATATTCTATTTTCCTTTACAATGTTTCTTCTAACCCATTGCTAATTCCATTACCTTAAGACACAGTCTTATTCCTTTCCTTCTCCATTAGCTTATCATGATCACCTCTCTCAAATTGTTTTCCTATTGGTTTTCATTCTAATTTACCCTTACCTTGCGGCCTTTAAGGGTAAGTGACTAAGATGGAAAACTACTCCAAGTTTCCATAAACATATAATATATAGAACTTAAGTGTATTAAGAAGTACCTTATTGATTTTAGTACTAATAAAAATATTGGCGTAACTAATTCTTCCTGAAGTATTTTTGTTCTCATTCATAAAAAAATATTTCCAAATAGAGCTTATTAGGTAGTTTAGTTTAATAGCTCTAATACTTTAAAGATTTATTATGGAAATGAGCCCAAATTGGGAGAGCTTTAAGCTTTCTTTTGTTACATTACAAACTTGTGGTTAAAGCAAATTAATCATACGATCACCATTATAACTTACCAAAAAGGGTTTCCTTATTAATTCAATTCAACTTTGGAAAAACTTATTAAAGAAGATTGAATGTTTAATAACTTACCAAAAAGTTTTATATTTGTTAAGAAAGGACAAATCTTAGATAGAACTGGAAATATTTTAAAACTTTTAAATTTTACAAATATAAAATTATGTAGGATATATAAGTTAACTAAATCATCTTATGTAACTTAATCTGGATATTATATCCAATCTCTTTGGAATCATAATCTCATGGTGTTTTAGTGTTATTGCTACCAATCAAATAAGCCTTGTGATTCTTTTTAGGGCTACACATTTTTCAAATAAATTAGGCATGCTTATTCATATAATACTTGATAATTAGTAAATATCTTAAATATAACTTGAATTTTGCATTACAATATCAATTACATTAGATTAATCTTGAATGGTTAATAACTCATTTGTCATTATAATAGAGGTTTTGTCTAGTTTCTTTTTTAATAATATAATTATTCTAGTAAATAAAATTATCAAAGAAAAGTAAAAGAAGAAAATGAGAACTTATTAGGACTAAAAGAAACCACATTACATTGGATAAACCTTTAAATTTGAAAATTTTTAAAGAATTTGTCTAATACAAAGAAGTTATGTATGTTGTTGAGATATTCCCTTTTAAAAGGGCTTTATAAATGGATAAGCCTTTGGTAATATATGCAACTACAAATCCTTTCCATGACTCATTCATGAATTTTAAAGATTTTGATTGTCATTAAATGTTAATGATATAAATAAGAAAATTCTCATCTAAAAAGTAGTCAAGCAACTAAATATGAGTTATAAAGAAATTATGTGATTTGTTTTTTATTTGCAAGGATATTATATTTTCTAGTAGGTACATGGATCCTAGATATCTTTAATTGAACTAAAAGAATTAAAGAAAAAAATTCAGAATCAAACTAAATCATTAACCTTTTTATCAAAATTACACAGAATTGTACCTTTTAATTTAAGTTAGTACAATTTTATATATTTTATAATATCTAAATAAAAAATCAAGCAAAATTGTAGTAAAATGTTTCAAATTAAATTAGACTAAAATAACTAAATTTTGTGTTTTATTATATAATTTATTTAATTTTTTAAAATATAATTTTATTATTTAAATATTCAAAATCTAAATTTGACAGTCATACTTTAAATCATTAATTTTTATCTTTGAAATTAAAAATATGGATAAATTATGTTGCCCTTTAAAGAAATATCATCATATGGAGATATGGTATAAAATACTTAAGTGAGTAGCTTAGTGCAAATGGGAGATTGATGATGTATGTAATACAGCCAATCCATTGGTTAAAGATTTTTAATGTAACTAATTAGAGGAACTCTTTATCTTTATGTATTTTCATTGTTTTAATATTAAAGATAAAATCCTTAGAACAATTACTATGCAATTTAAATTATTATAAGATCAAAATAAGATTCAATTTGCATTTATATATTATTCATAAATTGTTTCCAATTGTAGTTTTATCAAGACTGGATATTGATAGAATAGAAAACTAACTCACCATGTTTCTTTCTTATAAAAAAGTAATTAATCTCACAAATTCAAATATGGAGAGACTTAAATAAATGTTTGGATTCTTACTAAAGAATAAGTTCACAAAACTAACCTCATTATGAGGATCTCAAATAGAATATTACTTATATGTCTATAGATTCCCTCATTATGATGGTTATATAATTGATCATTAGACTTAAGATTACCAAAGTATCTCATGTGAGAATTACAATATCTTAATGCTACTTATGACCTATTTTATTTAGGGTAGCTCAGTAGTTATTACTTGGATATAGTGTGAACTATATGGAGATAGTTAAATAAATCAACAAATGATTCATCACTCTAAAGTAATAAGAGAGAAAGTTCCACTATTCCTAATTAGTAGTGACTTAAGAAATTCTCTAACTGTAAGAGTGAATTGAGATTTCAAAATGTATTTTTAAATAAAAATTACAAATAAATTACTAATTCACAATAACAAACATGATTGGATTTAAAAGAGTAAACAATAAATTCATACTTTAGATCCAATAAGAATATTATATGATGAAAGGACTAAGATTACACATTATTACCATAAAATGACAAGTTAAGTTAAACTACTTTAGCATTCCTAATATTTGGGTGGTTATGACACATTACTAGATGTTAATCTTAATCTACAATTATAAATTATTTAATTAGAGAATTAAAGATAAACTAGAAGAAGTTTTAATTTATCTAATTCTTATTATAAATTATAGTTGTAATTTATAATCATTACTAACATATTGGAAACCTAAAGGGTCACCCATAAAAGACTAGTTAAAAAAGAAAAAAATCAAGTTGGATTTAATTGACAAGTTTGAAAAACTTCAAGAATAAATTAATATAAAATATTTGATCTTTATCAAAATTCAATTATAATTATAATTAGATTTAGAATATAATTATAATTAGAGTTAGAATATAATTACAATTAGGAATTTTAATGTTAATAAGAAAGAGGAGCTAGCATTACTCCCTTCTTTCAATAATTGAGTTCTTTTCTTATGCTCTATAGATATTGTTAGAGATCGAATACAATACAACTTCTGGTTGATAGTTTGAGAAGAAAATTTCATATAGGAATTCAAATTACGTACATTTCAACTTTTTTATTTATGATTTTTGTTTTTCAAGTCATTAAATTAAAGAGATCCGATCGAGAAATTGGAAAATTTATTTTTCTACTATGTCTCTAATTAGATCATTGTTAGTTTTATAATTATGGTATTAGAGCCTCCTTTGATTGTTTAATTTGATTATATTTTCATGAGGAACTATTCCTCTCAAATTACCCCACTAAAAGCATAAACATAGACTATATTAGTTTACGAATGACTTTATGTGATATAATCATAAGAATTAAATTAAATATTCATTTACATTTTCGAAAAGTTCAAAATATATAATCAAAGTAGAAATTAGGCATTTAGAATGTCAAAGAACTTCAATCAGATCAATATAGTGAGATTTTTTTTGCTTATCTATAAGGATTGAAATTCTCTAGTGAATAACTCCATAATTAAATTACATAATAGTATAGATTTATGTCAGGAGAAAAATGCAATATGAGTTACTGTATTGTGCAATATTTATTTCTTCTTTAAATAAGCATAATAGAACAATTTAATTTTGAAAATTCTAGCTAAATCAATTAGTAAAAATTCATAATAGATATAAAATGGCAAGATTTGAAAAGATAATTTCTGATTGGCGCGATAGGCGTAACAATTTGGGCACTATCTCGAAGAGAGGTTTGGTGAAATAGACATGTCTGTGAAGATGTAGACTACCTACACTAGACAGAAAGACCTTAATCTATAATTTTATAAAAAAATTGGATAATAAAAGGTTATAAGGTATAAAAGTTTGGATATAATCTTCAAATCCCAATGAGCAAAATGTTTGTAAAAATAAATACTTATAGGAGAATGGTTCTCAAGATAAGTAGCGGGAATAAGATAAGGATTGAAGAAGTTCAAATCTTATAGCAGTACATCCTATTTAGAAATTAGTGTCTTTAGTTATACATTTGCTTTATAGTCAACAGGCTACAAGACATGGAAAGATTCATTTTCATGATGATTTCAAAAATTTTATTTTTGAATGATTGTGAATACAACATGTCTACAAGAAGGTTAGTGGAAGTATATTTGCATTTATTAATAGGAGTATGTAGAGACATGTTGCTCATAGAGAACAAAATTCATAATTTCAGTTATTAAAAATATGATAGCCCAAGAACAACTCTTAGCAACTTAATTATGGGAAATTATACCTATAGAGATGATACAAAAGTAGTTTACCTATTTTAGTCTAATAGATAGATAGTATACTAAAAGTGTTTATTATTTGAAATGTTTAATACTTGTGTGCAATGAAAGATATCCATTATTCTATATATAAGTGAATATTTAAGTTCAATTTTATATGGATATTAACTTTAGAAGTAAATCCTAGTTAATGTTTATTTACTTAGAGCAATATTATATTGAGATTGGAAAGGTTCCAATATAGCATCATTGCTAATTAAGCCATAATACATCTTTCATTTAGAGGAAATGGTTATTTACATCAATAAGTTCTTTAATAAACTTGATATAGTTCCTTACATTATTGAAATAGCAATTTATTGTAGAGTGTTAGAGCCATTTGTTGAAGTTTTAATTGAGAATTTTCTTATCTACAAGTATAATGATCATAAGTTATACTAGGACATCATCCAATAAAGATTGTAATAGTTACCCATCAATTCTTGTAAACTTTTTTTAAAGTAAACGATAAGATGAATAATTAAGAATTAAACTAAAAACAAAGAATTAATAACTAAGTAATGGTAAAATTAATTGATTAATTAATGATGAAAGTTATGAATTACTTTTATCCTTATTTGTTTTCACTTTACCTTCTTGATTTAATCACACTTGATCCTAGGTATCCTATAGTTATTATTACAATCTCTCAAGATCTAATAAAGTAATCACAATTAAATAGACAGAAATTGAACTGTGATGTCTTAATTTGTCAAAACTCTTTCTAACTATTTAACTGGATTTGAAGCAATCCTATAGATAACTAATAAAAAACTAAAATCTCTCTTCAATTTCCTATAAATTTGATTTTTATAGGTCTATTAAGGTATCAACTCTCGCTATAGGGCACAACACAAATGATCGAATCCAATCTTTCAATTCAAATTGAATAGAAAATAATAAATATCACAAGCATATTCATTAATTCAATAATGTAATGTTCAACAAATAATTCAAGAGTATTTCCTAAAACAGAATTTGGCAATCCATAATTATGACTAAATATCTAATTTTAATCATCATTAACACCTAACAACAAATATATTTTATTAAATATCTAATTTTAATAATCATTAACATCTAAAAACAACAAGAACATAAGAAAAGAGTAGAGAATGAAATCTAAAAGTCTTGTCTTGATTGCCTTGCTGGATAATCTACATCCTTGTTCTTAAGAATTCGTCTTGTCTTGATTGCCTTGCTGGATAATCTACATCCTTGTTCTTAAGAATTCTTCTCTTTTGATCTTCTTTAATCATGTTTATGCAGTTTTCAAGTGGTGTTTTAAACTTCTTTATATACTCTTGATTCTTCTAAGGTTTTTCTAGGTTTTTTCCACATTTATATCTTCCAAAAATAGCCCAAAATGTCAGAAGTATTAAAAAAACCTTGCAACCTAGAAAAACCATGCACGATCGTGCATGGGACTGCTCTAACCCTCTCACACGATTGTGCTAGAGACATCCAACTTGCTGCTTCCTTATTACGTGATCATTCATGGCTAGACTTTTTTGTCCATCTTTTTCTTCATCTTTTCTTCACTTTTTCCTGTCTCCATTCGTCGCCAAACATATCAAACAATCCTTGAAATATATAATTAAGATCAAAATCTTGCCTTAAACAATAATCAATCAAACAAAACATACAAAAAATCTAAAAAGAATATAAATCTAGGTCTTAAACACACGATTAAGAAAACAATAAAGACACACTCTAACAACTATAAAACATACTATAATTTACACTTATCACCATTTTACATATGAAAGGAGCTAAGGTCTTATTAAAGATTTAAGTTTGTATTTAGGTACTTTCCATTAATTATAATGATAATTAAGGTGAGAGTTGTAAGATTTAATCAAGTGCTCAGTATAGAGAATCTTGTAGAATTCTCCAACTAAACCATTATACTAGCAGTGGCATGATCATCATATAGGGGTATGGCGTAAAATACTTAAGTGATTAACTTAGTGCAAATAGGAGATTGTTGGTGTATACACTAAAGCTAATTGGTTGGTTATAGATTTTGTGACATAATTAATTATAATTAATTAAAGTGACTCCTTATCTTTATATATTTTATTAGAATTATAATTATAAATATTGCTAATATATTAGGAATCTAATAGGTTACGCATAAAAGAACAATTAGAAAGAGAAAAATCAAAATAGACTTAATTTTAAAATTTGAGAAATTTTAGGAATCAAATATGAGATATTTGTTCTTATTAAAATTAAATTATAATTATAATCTGAGTTAGATTTAATTATAAATAGGAAGTTTAATTTTAATAAGAAAGAAACTCTTTATGTCTTTTTTCTATAAACAGGAGGAAGGTATATGGGAGTTAGCACTCCTACCTTCTCTTCTTAAAAGTTAACTTTTTTTTCTTTGCTTTTTGCATGTCATTAAAGGTTAGAGATATAGATTGCCTGTAGTTGATAGTTCAAGAAGAAGAATTTACGCAATAATCTAAATCAGGTACATTTCAACCCTTTTTTATGATTCATATTTTTCAATCTATTTAATTAAAGAGGTTTGATTAAGAAGTTCTAAAAATTATTTTTCTTCACTGTGTTTATGATTGGATCATAATTAGTTTCCAACACAATTATAAATTATACCACATTATATCTTCATTTATCATATATAAGAATGAAACAAAATATTCATTTTAAGTTTACAGGCATATCTTAAGTAAAGTTTTACCGTAATCTTTCTATTTATTGTTTTGTTATTAAGTTTCTTTGAAAGTAAAGCAATAGATAATATATTCTCAAATATTGAAATATTTTAAGTTGTCCACATCCAAGTATGATAGCATGATAAGCTAATCTGATTTAATTATTAACTTTAAACATTTGTAATATATGAATTCTTCATTTGATTTTGATTTCATATTGTAGTTTCAAGTTGCAATATATTCTTTTAACTATATTCCTTATTGCTACTATTTATGTACAATTTTGACATGTATGAACCAAAATTGGCCTATTGATCTTATTAAAGAAATTTTTGTTAAGCCTTATCAATTATTATAGTTGATATAAACTATCATTTCTTTTATGCAAAATTTGGAAAACAGTAACTCGCTTTAGATTAGAAATTTATGATACCAACTTTGCAATATTATTTAGCATGTAGGTATATAAATGGTGTAAGGGTACTGCGTTCAATTTATTAACTTTTTGTATCAATTGTATGGTACTCTCCTAGTATAATATTTGACTTTCATCATAATGATAATTTTAACTTCACTAATTAGTCTTTATGTTTAAATATTTGTACTAAACAATAATTAGTGAAATGTATGAAACATCAAAAGTATTTAAGACTTTCTTGCCTCTCACTTAATGTTGGCACCGGGTCTCGGTTCTTATTTCGCGGCAACAAGGAGCCAAAATTAGGGGACTTTTTTAAAAATAAAATATTATATATATATATATATATAAAGGAATTAAATTCTTGGTGGGAGTAAAAACAAATAAACAAACAAATAAAAAAAGAAGTGAGAATGTCACGGGCGTGACAATAAGAAGTTGCAGTCGTGCCTGTGCATGATCACGAGCATCCAACAAAAATGGCATTTGCACGATCATGCAATTCGATGAATAGTGCAGCTTTTGCATAATCGTGCAACCCTACTGCGCACACCTACTTCTAATCTTCATAACTTTCAATCCCAAAGTCCAAAAATTCCAAACTTTATATCGTTAGAAAGTTAAAAGAAAGAGCCACAACTTTCAATAATTTTGTCTAATTACACCTAGATCATTACAATTCATTCATTAAAGATTCATAACACAATTTCTTCCCCTTTTTTGTTTTTTTCTTTCCTTACTGTCTATATACACCTTACACAATATCACAAGACCCGAAACCAATAACATAAACCATACATACAAAACTCCCTTACTAAAAAAAACCCATCCAAAAGCCATCACACAACTAACGATTTTATTCCAACCACAATTACCACTTAGCAGAGAAGAAATTTTTGCATATATTCAAAAATGAAACTCTACTATTCTTACTGTTATTTCTCAAACAAAACAGAGTTTCATTTCTCAATCAACACAGTGTTTATACATAACTTCAATTACATATTAAGAGTCAAAACAGTATCATAATACAAGAATACAATCATGAATGCATGATTTCAAATCTACCTAGGGTATTTAAACTAACTTAGTTACAAAAGATAAGCTTCTTAAAGATTTGCCGAAGTTTTTGCAAGGTTCACTATTTATCTGCTGATTCTTGCACCTGAGAAATGGAAAATGATGGGGTAAGCTGCAAAGATCAGTGGCAAATACGTTTATAGCCATCGGTGATGAGCCACACACACATAACCAAGCACTTTTATATACGCAATCCACCTCACAAAACACTTAATATAAATTACAGTCACATAATCCATATTATATATTTTACAATCATCAAACAAAGCATTCAATTATAAATCAAGCTCAACAAATCAAAACAAAGTACACAACAATGTGGCTCGAGAGAATCCCATAAACAGAATAGCGAAACCGAAGTTTACACCATGAACAGAATGAGTCCTTTTTTCAGAGCTCATGTGCCACAAGCAGGTAGCCGGGAGAAGACTTTAGGTCAACGTGCACGTGA
>JAOQMS010000178.1:19015366-19054914 GCA_027563885.1 Erythroxylum longipes
GCTACTAGGTCTTTGGTCTCAATTTTGCAACAACATCAGCCAAAGTCAATAAAAGAGACCGAAATTAAGAGGAAGTTTGAGAAGAAGAGACCCCAACCACAACCACTTTCTAGACTAGTAAAAGAAAATAAGAAGTTGAAGATCAATCAGAAAGATAGTACTTCAACTGGTGTTAAACAGAAGGAAAAATCAGTTGACTCTTATATTCCTATCAGAACAGAGGACTTAAAAATGAAGATGATAGAAGAAATTGTACCTGTTAGAAGCAGAGGCTCAATCATAATAAGAGAACCTGTGAAAAAGCTAATCAAGGTACAAGTTGAACCTATCTTGGTCAATAATTGGTCTATACATCTTCTGAATCATGAAGAAAGAAGATTATATAGGATTCTAAGAGTTGAAAAGTCAGAACCATATCTGTTGAAAATGACAAAGGACCGATATACCATCTACCCAGTTACAGGTAGAACATTGATTAAGATTTTACCTGATGTGCAACCTAGAGCATCAAACATTGTACGCAATGTAGAAAAAGGGAAATAGAAGATATACCCTGAAGGAAAAACAGGTGACCTTACAGATGAGCAAATACAAGAAGCTGTGAGAAGCATAGATGATGCATGCAATGCAGAACAACCAAGAGGAATCTATGTTTCACACCACATTCAGGAAGTCATTGTGGACGCTTCAACATAGATGCAACTTCTTAGGTAGTTGGAAGGGTGACTAAAGGACGATTCAGAACCATTATGGTCAGAGGTATTAGAAAGGTAGAAGCAGAAGAACAAAAGAAGAAAAGTAGAAGCAGAAGAAAAGCAGAAGAAAGAAGAGAAGCACAGATACAGAAGATAGTATATGTGTACAGTGCTTAATGTTTTCTTATTCATTATCTGAATAAAAATAGTTCATTCACACTTTTATCGATCTAAATTATGATTATTTGTTATCATCAAAAGGGGAGAGATTGTTAAGTCAGGAGAACTTTACGATGATCAATTTTGATGACAATAAAATAATAATAATGTTAGAAATAAATGAACTAATTTGATGAGTGTGTTAAGCGTGCAGAAGTACAAAACATAGAAGAAGATATAGAAGAAGCGCAAAGACACAAAAGAAGTAGAAAGTACAGAAGATACAGAAGAAGTAGAAGAAACAGAAGAAGTACAGACGAAGCAGAAAATACAGAAGAAGCAGAATATACAGAAGAAGTACAGAAGAAGCAGAAGATATAGAAGAAGCAAAATACAGAAGACACAGAAGAAGATACAGAAGAAGTAAAAACTAAGCAGAAAATACAGAAGAAGCAGAAGATACAAAAGAAGATATAGAAGAAGCAAAATACAGAAGAAGCAGAAGATACAGAAGACGTACAGAAGAAGCAGAAGATATAGAAGAAGAAAAATATAGAAGAAAACAAAACACAGAAGAAAAACACAGAAGGAAGCAGAACACAGAAAAAAGCAAAATACAGAAGAAAGCAAAGCACAGAAGAAAAACACAGAAGGAAGTAGAACACAGAAGAAAGCAAAACACAGAAGAAAAACACAGAAGGAAGCAAAACACAGAAGAAAGCAAAACACAGATGATTCAATTATTTCACTTCTATAAATCATCTAAATTCAAGACATCATCATATACCCTTTTCTTAACTTAACACTCACAATTTATCATTCCTCATAACACAAAAATAAAATATGATTCCATTTACTTCTTCATTACCACATATCATCATATTTCAAACTTCCTTTTTCAAATTCAAACATCCCATAACTCATTATCATAAATGATTCATTTATCCAACAAATTATGAATACATAATCTCATTATTTACACCCACACCCATGTTAAAACACATATATAAGAACTCATGATCATCAATCTCAATTTATTCATCATAAATGCTTTATTAAACACCAACCTATGACGATCAACATGTAACTTACTTGATTTATCTTCAAGTCCTTTAAAAACACACTAACCCTAGCTTTCCCATATCTCTCACGACCATCATCATTCTAGGGTGGATTTGGTTTTTTTGTGAGAAATGAAGAAGAGAGCAAGTTAAGAGTGGTAAGTGAAAGATTAGAGGGTTAGGTTTAACATGTATGGAAATTGGAGAAGTAAAAACGTGAAGAAGAAAAAGAGAAGAAGAAGGTGATGAAGCTTACGAAGAGACGGAGAGAAAACCAAAATGAAAGACACTTAATTTGTTCTTTCAAATAGAAGGGTGTATAATTCGTGAGTGAGGGATGAGTGACAAGTGGTGGTGACACTTGTCACCTTCCTATGGTCTCATTTGGACCCCTTTTTAAAAACTAGTCCATTTAACTCCAATTTCTAGTCCAATTGTCTCCAAATTTCAATGACATATGTCGTTAAATCCAAATATTATTTATAAAAATTTCCATTGCCATTTGACTCTTATTTCTACTACTATTTATCAATTATCCTGCCACTTAGCATTTTTCTAGTCCCAAAATACCCAAAATTTCAGAAAATTTCCTAAATTTCACCAAAATTCCAAAATCAACATTTATATACTCCAAAGCAATTTTCAAGTCATATAAACCACAATTCATATCAAAATAACATTTATAAATCAATTATACCTAGAAATTGTCAATGAATGCATGTACAATTATTTTCATGTGCAAAACATTCAATATTCATATGTAGGTGCATATCATATAATGCATGAGCATGAAATGCATTTTCCAATTCCTTAATAATCTCTCATATTTACTATTCTAGACTTAACATAGGTAACGGGATGTTACAAACACTTACAACCCTGGGTGGAAGAATCACCCTAACTTCTCGTGGACTAACAATGTTGGAGGATAGTTCAAAACTCAAGGACAACTAGGCTTCCAACAAGATAAATCAAAGCTCAATGGAATACAAGTTGGATAAGATTTTAGATAAAATTGGAGGCATGGAGGATGCAAATAGGAGGCTTGGAAAAAAATTCAAGCAATTCACTAAGAACCATGCCTCTTCAATACACAATTTAGATGTCCAAGTAGGTCAATTAACGGAGGCAATTTATACTCGAAATGTAGGAACCCTGCTAAGCAATACCGAGTCTAACCCAAAGGAATGGATCATGACCATCACTCACACCTAAGAAAAGAAGCTCAAACATACGAAGGAAGACGGAGCTAAGGGAGAAGGACAAGTAATTCTGGAATTTCTTCCTAATGAGCTTATAATTAAGCCATTTGAGGAACCTCGACCATAATTTTTGTACCCTATTCTAGCTCAACGGAAGTCAATTGCAAGTAGTGCGATGAGGAATTCTAGCGAGGTTAAATTAAGGAAGGTTGATAACATAACAGAACATTTACAAATGAAGCTCACACTAAAGGAATCGAACAAGAAGAAGGTTAAGGAGCGTATAGCAGAAGAAAACCCAAACATAGCACAGAAAAAAAAGGACCCAAGGGATTTTTACATTCCTTGCAGTATCAATGGAGTCGAGATAGATAGCACATTCACAGACTTGGGAGCGAGTGTCAATATGATGCCCTATACCTTTAGTTTAAAATTGGGGTTAGACGAGTTAGAACCTACTACGATGCTAGTGAAGACAGCGGACAGAACAGTTCATCGACCAAAGGGTATTATTAAGGACGTGCAAGTACAGATCAATAGGTTTACTTTTCCCACAGACTTCCTTGTATTGGATATTAGAGAAGATGTGGAAACCCCTTTGGTCCTTGGATAACCATTCTTGGCTATTGCTCACTCAATAATTGGCAACAATTCTCCCTTACTTCCAGCTAATATCAAAGAAATCAAACCTCGAGGATAATGGGAAGATATTGAGGATCCTGGAAATGCATTTAGAAATAAACGATCACGAAGAAGAAGGTGAAGAAAGGAGAATCAAAGGGAGAGCTAAATCTAGGGCATGGTAGCTTGCAGAAATTATAAGATCGATGACTAAGATACCATTATACGATTTAATAAAACAACTTTGAGCCCAAGAAGACAGTCGAGTTACCGACGTTAAAAGAATCATTGTATAGGAGGCAACCCATGGCCTGTTAATTTGATGTTATTTCCCTTTATTTTTAAATAGTTGGATTTAGTGGTTAGGTTATTTCATTTCCAAATAAAATTCGGAAGGCCTGGGACTCGACATGAATTTAATGACTGAGAAAGTAAGCAAAAGAGAGGTGAAAGGGCCATAAAGAGTTAAGAAGTGATTTCGGAAAAGTAAAGAAGGACAAAAGAAAAGAAAAAAGTTAAAAAATTGGTGAAAAAATTGCAGGTCACGATGGACAAAAAGGGACACACGAATTTTATATTCATTTTTTACTATTTTACCCTCTATCCACCTATATATTCATTTCTAACTTCATTTTTTTCACTCACTTTCATTTTTACTTTATCTCTCTAAGTTTAGAACCTCCAAACACTCACTTCTCTCTGCCCAAATTTCAAACATCTACTTTCTTCCAACTTCTACCTACTCATAAGCTAGTAGGCCTCACATTAAACAAGTAGCAAAGCGGGATCAATCATCATGATGAAACCAAGTCTCAAGACAAGGGAGAAGGAACTGGGCAGCAGACTTCAGAGCACCATTCCCGATCTACATAGAGGAGGAAGGTATTCGTTTCCAATCCCTCAATGCTAAACAAATTGTAGTCTTGAAATATTTTGATTTTGATATGCTTGATAGGATAGAAATGCGTGATAGGTTAGAAAACTTAGCATAAAGAATTCAGTGGGCAAAATTCATACACTTCCAATTTCCTGTCTACCAGCAGCTCATTCTAGAATTCTTTATGTCCCTTTTCTATGAACCTAGTAACCCCAAACAAATGTGGCTTAGGTTGCAGGGATGAACTTATGAGCTGAGCATCAAAATCATATGCAGTATATGTGGGTTGTCTTCCATTATCGATCAGCATGATAATTTTTATGCTTCTCACTATTGGAATGAACTCACTGGGTTAAAGCAATTCGATGCCAAAAATCCCCACAACAACATCATAAGGACTCATGAGCACCTGTTATTGAACAAATTCATATGTCAACTGGTTTTTGATAAATCAGAAACTAACAAGTGCTCAACAAAGGAACTTTTTATGTTATAGCGCGATCGCAGGTTTTCGATACGAAAAAAATTTAATAATTGAACCTCGATATTCCACAAGCGCATAGGTCACTCGTGTAGTACCTAAGGTATCGATCCCACGAGGAGGGTTAATCTAATCCAAAAATGTAATGTCGAAAATAATTCGCAATAACTTAACATGAACAAAACTAAAGCAAGAAATTATTTTAATCACGCAATTAATTCCAAGAATCAAATTCAAAAATATAAACAAGATAGTAGATGCAACACCTAATTAAGAATCAACCTAGGAACTACCAATTGAGAAAAAGGGAAATTTTATTCGACTTTAATGAAAACCCAACTGATTATGAATTTATTGGATTACCGGTTCTAGACTGTCCTAGAGTTGATTGCTCTCTACAGAGTTATAACATTAACCCTAATTTATAAACCCCAATCAGATTATGGGAATTGCAATCTCTTGATTCACAATTTATCCAAAACCTAAATTAGGTTTAAATTTGTCCAAAAAACTACCGAAAATCTATGCAAGATCTCTCTTCACATAAATTTACCGGTTTGATTTAGTTCCTATTCTACTAAATTACCTAACTTTTGTTAGCCCAATTTAATGATTTTTCACTCAGTTCACCCTCTCAGTTTATCACCAAATTATGCAAGTGTAGAATTTAAATCATAAGAAATCCAATAAAAATGCAACAATTAAATTTCATTAATATCAAAGATAAAATATCCCGAAGGTAAGTTTAGACAATCCTCAATATTCAACAATTCTATCAACAACGGGTATCCCAAATTCTATACAATCATAAAAATTGAAACTAAACTGGAAATAGACTCGGAATGGATGACAGAGGCAACAATGGTGAGAAACCTCCTGTTTTGGGAAGTACTTTCAGTAGGCTTCTTCTCCACGTCTCTCTTCCTTCATTTCTTTCTCAATCTCTCGATAAAACTCTCTAAGGTTTCGAAATTGTGGCTCATGAAAAAGCTCTCTCTCTTGTGTTCTTCTTATTCTTTAAATAACTTTTGTGTCTTGAGCAGCCTAGGATTTTCTAGGGTTGAAAAGGTATGAAAAATCCCTCGAAACTTGATGTTTTCTCTTATTTGCGTGTCTGCCTGACGCAGGCCATGATCATGGCCTTCATCAAACCTTTCTGTCATGATTGCCACAATCATGGGCTATGGCATAGCCCACAGTCACGATCGTGGCCCACAGTCACGATCGTGGCCCATTGTGCCACCATCGTGGGTTGTTGTTTTAGCCTAAAAGTCTTCGAAACTTCTCCGTTCTTCGATGTTGACCCTAAAAAACTAACAAACACATCAAGGTACCTCAAAAATATAATACTTAAGCTCAAAGACTTATACTAACCTATAAAAACACTTAAACACACAAACTAACACAATTCTAACCTAAAAACATACTAACCACTCAAATTAATACTTAATACATAACAAACTAAGCCCTAAAATATGATGCAATTCACACCTATCAACATCCTTCCAATTAAACATTTCTATGTCCTCAAGCAAAAAAAACAACAAACACATAACAAACACACAACACACAATGTAGTAATGAGGCAATGGCTTCAGCTTCATGAAATAAATTTAATCTTAACCACAATCATTGAAGTTATATCAAATCATTAACTTGCAAAATCTTTGTCTAAGGACTTTGAACTAAATATATAAATTAATCGAGATCCAAGAATTAATTTATTTACCCTTTTTAATTGCACAAACACATTAATAATTCTTTGATCATTTAGACTCTATAACTGTTCCTAAGTACGTTTTCATGAAAAGTCAAGCTATTACAAGTTCAGTAGGTTTTTAATTAGAAAACACATTTTTCATCTTTTCTTTTTTTTTATTTATTAAACATGGACTTAGTCTTTTTAGGCGGAGGCAAACATTGGTAATGAATGTCGATCCGATTACTCGACTAAGTCATGTTTTTATTAAGCTGCTTGGTTGGAACTCATTACATCTTTTTGGCGCGGAGGCATATATTTGTGATGGGTGTCGATCTGGTTACTTAGCTATATCACATTCTCAACTGGTGACTAGCTTTATTGATAACCTGAAGGTTAGCATAATAGTTATTTATTTAACAAACATTTTTTTATTTTTTATTTCCTTCCTTGTTCTTTTAGCTACTCGTTTCCATGAAAAATACTAGTAAAGCTACTTAAGTTGAAAGGCCTTAAATTATGAATGAATGTGACAAATTAAATAGTGAAAACCTCATACTAAATCCAAATTAAGCTATATATTTATCCAAAGACCCCAATTCACTAATTTTGAAAGCTAATGATTCTTCACAACCTAATAGACTATGTTCAAAATTAAATCAATTTCAATTCATCTAAACCATTGACATATTTAAACAATTCACAAAATGCAACCTAGCAACTATCATACCATATGCAGAATCACATACAAAGCAAAACATATAACCCTCCCCACATTTGAACAACACATTGTCCTCAATGTGAGAAGGGAACAAACAAGAACAAAAGAAAAGAAAAGGCGTAAATTAAAGTAAACAAAAAATAAAAAATAAAGATGAAGACTAATTTGAAAAAGAAAAGGGGTTAGACAAAATCTCATGGAGATGGAGGTATGGATGGTGTTAGAGGAGGCAGATGAATGCCCTAAGCCTTAAAATATCGATGGATACGACTTATATCCCTACTTTGATGTCGTTGAGTTTGAGCCATCTCCCTCATCATCCTAGAGTTCTCCGCTAGTTGATCTATAATAATCGTGTTGTTTGCGGAGATTATGTCCAAAACTTTCTTCCATCCTGGTTCTTCTGTCTCTTCTTCCTCCTCAAAATCTTCACTAGTCGAGTCCTCTTCTGCCTGCTGAGGTGGAACTGAACTCGAACTCGCCTTACTGACCCTAATATTAACGTTTGTCTTTTAACTGATATCCCGAAGTTCCATGTTGTGGGACTTAAGGATTTCAGTCCACCATAAATGGTGATGATTTAAGAAGTCAGGGAGCTGGACAATTAACCCACTGCAATCCACGTCATAATATTCAGCAATGTTAGAAACTAGGTACCCCATACCTAAATTGTTGCTCCTCTTAAGCAAAGTCATAACAATAGCGTTCAGCATATGTGTGGAGGTGCACACTGGAATGTTGTGGTCTATACACCACAATATAATGAGTTCTTTTATTGAGCACTTTTTGATTTCTGATTTATCAAAAACTAGCTGACACATGAATTTGTGCAACAACAAGTGCTTGTGGGTCCTTATTATGTTGTTGTCGGCATTTTTAAAATCAAATTGCTCTAACCCAGTGAGCTCATTCCAATAGTGAGAAGCACCAAAATCATCGTGTTGATCGATAATGGAGGATTTAGGGAACCCACAAATATCGGACATGATTTCTATGTTCAATTCATAAGCTTGTCCCCACAACCTAAACCATATTTCCTTGAGGTTCCTATGTTCATAGGAAAGGGAAGTGAAAATTTTCAAAATGAGCTCCTGGTAGACAGGAAATTGGAAATGTATAAATTTGGCCTACTGGATTCTTTCAGCTAAGTTCTCTACCCTATCGTGCAACTCTAACCCCTCGAGCGTTTCAAAATCAAAATATTTAGGAACTACTATTTTTCTAGCATTTAAGAATTAGAAACGAATACCTTCCTCCTCTATGTAGATCGGGAAGGGTGCTCTGAAATTTGTTGCTCTGTTTCTTCTCCCTTGTTCGGAAACTTGATTTCATCCCGATGATTACTCCCATCTGGCTGAGTGCTTAATGTGAGACATATTTTCTTGTGAATAGGTAAAGTTTGGAAGAAATTTAGAAGTTTGAAATTTTTGTAGAGAGATGTGAGAGCATTTATAAGTTTCAATTATAGAAAGATAAAGTAAAAGTGAAAGTGAATGAAAAAGTAAAGTTAGAAATAAATATATAGGTGGTTGGAGGGTAAAAGAGTAAACTTTCCTTTGAAACTCTTGTGTTTCCCTTTTCTGCCCAGTCATAAGCCACAATCGTGGCCTACAGTTTTTCACCAATTTTTCATTTTTTCTTCTTTTTGTCTTTTCACATTTTTTCGAAATCACTTCTTAATTCTTCTGTAGCCCTTTCACGTCTCTTTTTCTTACTTAATCGATCATCCAATATATCTCAAAGTCCTATTCCTTCTCTATTTTATTTGGAAACAAAATAATCCTAACTATGGAATTCAAACTTTCAAACAAAAACAATCAAAGGAAATAAAATTCCACAGGTTGTTTCCCATGCAGCGCTTCTTTTAACGTCAATAGCTTAAAGTTCTTCTTTTATTGGAAACTTAGCTGGGATCAATTATGAGTGGTTTGCTTCCACCCTTTTTGTTCAACCTTAGTTTTGTAGCTTGTAGGTAAGCTATAAATTGCAAAATGATCAGAAGGACAATATTGATAAAATTATAAAAACCAATTAAGCTCAGTAATGTCCTTTTTTCGAGCGAACTGTCAACAAAATAGGGAATAACAAAACTCCCTGAATCTTCCATCGAATCCATCATTTTGTCCTGTAAGAAGGTGAGTTGCTCTCTTTCTTCCTTAATCACCTTTGTCTCCTCTACTTCTTCCACTTCACAAACAAAGACTTTCATAACTTATTCAATCTCGATGTCAGTTGTCATTTGTTCTTTGTTCTTTTGTTCTTTAGAAGATTTAAACACATCAATTATCCTAAATAAGTTACTCTCCTTCAGATTCTTTAATACAACATTCAAGTTGAATGTCACTTGGTCATCATTAATCCAAAGGATAAGGTTCTTTTCATGGGCATCTACCAAAGATTTTTTTGATGTTCACACATGGTATATCAAGAACTTATAGATAATAGAGAGCGTTGGCATGCTTTTCTTCATCCTCTTTGTTGATTTATTGGTCTTCTATAACGTCGGGTTTAGCTTGATTTCTTGCTGATTCTTCTAGCTCTACCTCATCCCTAAGCATGATAGCCTGACATGGCTTTATTAAATTTACTTTCATACTGCGCAGACAGTTTTCCAAACTTTGCCTACAAAATTCCCTGGAAAACTAGCCTATTTAAACCTCTAGATTGTGAATGGAAGAGGCATGATCTTCTGCTACTTGCTCAAAATTCTCTTGCAATCTCTTCTGGCTCTCTTCCATATCCATAAGCTTATTCACGATTTTGTTCAGCTTAGAATCCCATAAACTAGGTTCATTATGTTGAAATTCAAATAGGTCTTGAGGTCCTATATGAGTGCTTGCATTGTTGGACCAATAGAAATCTAGGCGATTCTGCCACCCCAAAATGTATGAATTAATGTAAGGATTATTATTTCCCCAACCAAATTCGGGCTCATTGAAATCTGCAGGAGTCCCTTACTCCCTATAATATACATCATCCATGATCATTCTTTTTATCTCTTCTTAGCACTCAACTCTTCAGATGTCTCATTCTCACTCTAAGATGTCTTGATGTGTCTCTACTTCATGCTCTCACAAAAAAAAATTTAATTAAAAAAACAAAAGATAGTGAAAAAGCCTTAGACTAAAGAACTATACCAATCGCCTCTCTGACAACGATGCTAAAAACTTGATCACAGGTTTTCGATATGAAAAAGCTTTAATAATTTAACCTCGATATTTTTGAAGAGCACGGGTCGTTTGAGTAGTACCTAAGGTGTTGATCCCATGAGGAGGGTTAATCTAATCCTAAAATCTAAGGCCGAAAATAATTCGTAATAACTCAAAATGAACAAAACTAAAATAAGAAATTATTTCAATCACACAATTAATTCTAAGAATCAAATTTAAAAATATAAACAAGATAGTAGATGCAACACCTAATTAAGAATCAACCTAGGAACTACTAATTGAGAGAAAGAGAAATTTTATCTGACTTATTTAATGAAAACCTAACTGATTATGAATTTACTAGATTATCGGTTCTAGACAGTCCTAGGGTTGATTACTCTCTCTCGAGTTATAACCATTTACCCTAATTTATAAACCCTAATCAGATTATGGGAATTGCAATTGCTCGACTCACAATTTATCCAAAACCTAAATTAGATCTGAAGTTGTCCAAAAAACTACTAAAAACCTATGCAAGATCTTTGTTCACACAAATTTACCGATTTAATTTAATTCTTGTTCTATTAAATTACCTAACTCTTATTACCCCAATTTAATGATTTTTCACTCGGTTCACCCTCTTAGTTTATCACTAAATTATTCAAGGGCAAAATTTAAATCACAAGAAATCCAATAAAAATGCAACAATCAAAATTCGTTAATATCAAAGATAAAATATCCCGAATGTGAGTTTATAATCCTCAACATTCAATAATTCTATCATCAAAGGCTATCCTAAATTCTGTACAATCATAAAATTGAAACCAAACCAGAAATAGACTCGGAATAGATGATGGAGACAGCAACAACGGGAAATGCCTTTTCTGGGAAGTACATCACGTAGGCTTCTTCTCCACATCTCTCTTCCTTAGTTTCTTTCTTAATCTCTCGATAACACTCTCTAGGATTTTGAAATTATGGTTGATGTAAAAGCTCCCTCTCTTATGTTCTTTTTGTTCTTAAATACCTTTTGTGTCTTGAGCAGCCCTAGGGTTTTTTTTAGGTCGAAAAGGTCTAAAAAATCTCTCGAAACTTGACTTTTTCTCTTGTTTGTGCGTCTACCTAATGCAGGCCACAATTGTGGCCTACATCAAACCTTTCTGTCACGATCGTGGCAATCAGTCCATGATCGTAGGCTGTGGCATAGTCTTCTGCCATGATCGTGGCCTATATGGCATGATTGTGGGCTAACTCCTATGTTTTTGTCACGATCATGGCTTATTGTACCACAATCGTGGGCTGTTGTTTCAGCCTGAAAGTCTCCCAAACTTCTCCGTTCTTTTATGTTGACCATGAAACACTAACAAACACATCAAGGTACCTCAAAAACATAATATTTAAGCTCTAAGACTTATACTAACCCATAAAAACACTTAAACACACAAACTAACACAATTCTAACCTAAACACATACTAAACACTCAAATTAACACTTAATGCATAACAAACTAAGCCCTACAATATGATGCACTTCACACTTATCATGGTGCATGGATCACAGCATTCCAGTGTGCACCTCCACATATGTGCTAAATGATATTGTTGCGACTCTACATAAGAGGAGCAACAATTTAGGTATGGGGTACTTAGTTTCACCATTGTGGAGTATTATGGCGTGGACTGTATTAGTTTAACTGTCTATCTCCCATACTTCCTAAATCATCATCATCTATGGTGTGCTGAAATCTTAATGTCCCATAACATGTAACTTCATGATGTCAGCCAAAAGATGCATGTGAAGATTAGGGCTAGTCAGGTGAGTTTGAGTACAGCGCTGCCCCAGCAGTCAAAAGAGGAATTGATACAATCTCCGCGAACACCAAGGTAATCACAGATACATTTGTGGAGAACTCTAGAAGAATAAGGGAGATGGCTCGAACTAAATGATGTCAGGGTCGGGACACACATCATATCCATCGTTATTTTGAGGTTCAAGTTGTCCAACTGCCACCTCCAACACCATCTCCGCCTCTATCACCATGAGGCCTTATTCTAACCCTTTTCTTTTTAACTTTATTCTTTACTTATTTTTTGTTTTATTTTAATTTTATGTCTTTTCTTTCCATGTGTGTTTCTTTGTCCCCTTCTCACATTGAGGACAATGTGTTGTTCAAGTGTGGGGATAGTTATGTGTTTTACGTTGAATGTGAATTTTGTATATTATATGATAGTTTTTAGATTGCATTTTGTGAATTGTGCGAATATGTCAATGGCCTAGATGGATTGAAATTGATTTAACTTTTAACATAGTCTAATAGGTTATGAAAAATCATTTGTTTGTAAAATTAGTGAATTGGGTTCTTTGGTTAAATATGCAGCTTAATTAGGATTTAGTGTTGAGTTATAGCCCTCTAAATTGTCACATTCATTCAAAATTTGGGGTCTTTTGATTTAAGTAGCTTTGCTTGTATTTTTTCACAGAAACGAGTAGCTAAAGCAACAAGGTAGGCAATAAAAAAAATTGTGTTGTTAATTTTAAATAAATTACTATTCTGCTAACCTTCAGGTTATGAATAGAGCTAGTAGCCAGTTGACAATGTAATATAGCTGAGTAACTGGATCGACATGCATCACAAATGTGTGCCTTTGCATCAAAAGGCTATAATGACATTTCAACCAAACAGCTTAATAAAAAATGACTTAGTCCAGTAACTGGATCGACATTCATCACCAATGTTTGCCTTCGAGTAAAAGACTAGGCCCTTGTTTAAATAAATATTAAAAATATTTTCTATAAAAACCTACCAAACTTGTAATAGCTTGGCTTTTCATGAAAATGTACTTAGGAGTAGTAACAAAGTTTGAATGACCAAAGAATTAATAATGTGAGTGTGCAATTGAAAAGGGTAAATAAATTAAACTTGGATCTGGATTAATATGTATATTTAATTCAAAGCCCCTAGATTTAGATTTTGCAAGTTAATGATTTGTTATATTTGAATGATTGTGTTTAAAATTAAATTTATTTCATGAAGTTGAAGACATTGTCTCATTACTACATTGTGTGTTATGTGTTTATTATTTTGTTTGCTTAAGGACAAGCAAACATTTACGTGTGGGGATGTTGATAAGTGTGAATCGCATCATGTTTTAGGGTTTAGTTTGATATGTATTTAATTGTTAATTCAATCGTTTAGTATGTGTTTAGATTAGAATTGTGTTTTTTTAATTATTTATGTTTTAAGTGTTTTATGGGTTAGTACAAGTCTTTGAGCTTAAATATTATATTTTTGAGGTACATTGATATGTTTGTTAGTATTTCAGGGTCAACATTGAAGAATGAAGAAGTTTTTGAGACATTTGAACTGAAACAATGACCCATGACCATGGCACAACAGGCCACGATCGTGACAAAAACATAGGATTTAGCCCGTGATCGTCATGATAGAAGCCCAGGGCATGGCTCACGATCATGGCCTGCTTGCCACGATCATGACAGAAGGCTCGTATGTGGGCCACAATTGTGGCATGCAAGGCCATGATCGTGGCTTGCGTCGGGTAGACGTGCAAACACTCAAAAACATTAAGTTTTGAGAGATTTTTTAGACCTTTTGGACTCTGAAAAAGCCCTAAGGCTACTCAAATACAAAAGGTATTTAAAGAATAAGACAAAGAAGGGGAGGGAGCTTTTGTATCATCCATTTTCAAAGAAACCCTGGAGTGAATTATCGAGAGATAGAGAAAGAGAAGAAGGAAGAAAGAAGAGAAGAAGAAGTCAACTCGACGTACTTCCCGAATCAGGAGTTTCCCAATGTTGCTATCTCCCGTCATCCATTCAATTTCGTATTTCCTATTACTTTCCATTTTATTATTTTATAAAATTGGAATAATAGTTGATGATAGGATTTTTGGATGTTGATGATATTCTGAACTCATCTTTGGGGTTTTATCTTTGATTTAATGAAATTTCATTGTTTACGTTTTACTAGATTTATTCTGATTTAATTTCTACAATTGCATAATTCAGTGATAAACTGATAGGGTGAATCGAGTGGAAAATAATTAAATTGGGCTAACAAGAGTTAGGTAATTTAATAGAACAAGAATTAAATCAAATCAGTAAATTGTGTGAAAAGAGATCTTGCATAGGTTTCCGATAGTTTATTAGAAAACTTCAGATCTGATTAGGGTTTTGGATAGGTTGTTAATTGAGAAATTGCAACTCCCATAATCTGATTAGGGATTATAAATTCGGGTTAATGGTTATAATTTGAGAGAGAGTTATGAACCCTAGGATCATCTAGAGCCAATGATCCAGTAATTCATAATCAATTAGGATAGAGTTTAAAATAGGTGAAATTCTCTTTCTCTTAATTGGTAATTCCTTAGGTTGAGGATTGAGTGTGTGTTGTACTACTAAATTGTTAAGATTTTTGTGATTGATTCTTGAATTTAGTTAATTGATTGAATTGAATTCTTGCTTTAATTTTGTTAGATTTTGAATTTCTACGATTTATTTTGGCCTTAAATTTTAAGATTAGATTATCCCTCCTCATGGGATTGACACTTTAGGTACTACGCAAACAACCCATACGTTTGCAGATTATTGATGTTAATCAATTAAACTTACAAACATCAAAAAAGCTCAAACAGTATTTGTTAAAACTTACACACATCAAACACTCGAGTAAGAAGAAATACATCTCTTAAAGTTTATTTATCTAGCTACTTAACTATTCTTAACTAAGTACCAACTTTTTCTATATACTGAACTGTTGCCTAGTTAGATCGAATACATATTGATGATAGGGTGTTGACAAGATTGTCATCCTTAGCTTGAGATAAAACTCATTCCAGCTAAATTTCTTGTAATCTTCTATTTCCCCAACGATCTTTATGTTTCTCATCATCCAAATGAAATGCATTAGCATAGCAAAATTAGCTTTAAATACTCTTTGTTTTGTTCTTCTAAATATTGGGTAATGTATTTTTTCTATGTTTATTACCTAAATTGTTTAGTGCCTAGGGGTGATGAACCTTAAGTTGGGGTGAATAGTATGATATAGTCTTTTATTTAATGCAATTTTATTGATTGGTTTATTACGATTGAATTCTGTGTTTATATTCTCGAACTAATATATCCAGAATATTAGTCTAATATTTTATTTCATATGATTGAGATTAATAAATCCTTTTTATGAATAGATCTACCATTGTTGTATGGAGTACCATGAAAACCTAGAGATAGGTCGACATAAATCCTCTAGATTAGGGTCAAACTTAATAGTGAAATTCACAAATTGAGTAATGCAATCTTGGAGGTTTTAATTAAAAAGAGATTTCAATTAATTAACCAATGGTTAGTTGTTAATAGTCTTGAGAAAGATAATAACATAAGATAGGAATTTCTATGGTCTAATAATCAATAATTTGATTGCATGAATAAGTGTTAATAATTAAGATATCTTAGGGGAATTCATGACCTAGGTACTACTTATTTGATATCGTTTAATCGTAGTGCTTTCTTCATCCTAGTTCATTATTATGTTAAATTCAGTTTAGCTTGTTTAGTTTATTTTTCAATTAAATTCACAGCCTAATTAGATGATTAAATAATAAAAGAAAGGTTACCATTAGTACTTATAGTCCTCATGGGATCGACTCATAGTTACCAGTGCTAGCTACCGCTATAGCTTACACTTGCGATTAAAACTTATAATTCTTATAAGCATATAAAAAATCAATCAGAACCTTTAACATTCTTCCATTTTGAAAGAATTCAAACACTATTTCTATAATAATGGTTTTGGCGTGTGGCCATGTTTTTTAAAAGAAGAAAGCATTAAGGCCATCAAGTCTAAGAGCTTCATTGGAGTTTAAGGGGGGGAAAAGAGCATCTTTAAAATCATTACCAATGAAAGGTTTGGATTTTAATCCCATTTCCTTCCTAAGGGTTAAGACCCTAGACCACCATATACGAGAAATAATATTGAGAAATTATGAGAGTGCATTACACTGACATGCATACCTGATTATACACATGAACTTATGATTTTTTTTTTGTACACATTGCAAATACTGTATATTCACTCAATTGACATGTTCTGGGTATGAAATATTTAAAATGATCTTAATGTGAATTGTGAATTTTTATATCTTGAAAATAGGTTGATGAATTATAATGGGTGATTTGTAATTTATTTGTCAAAATTAGGAGATTTATGAATTAATGTGTATATTTTGGACTAGGAAAAATGTCAAATGGCAAGACAAATTGACAAATGGTAGTATAAATAATTGACATATGGCAGTAGAAATAATTGACAAGTGGCATAGAAAATTGGATGACAATTGGCTTGGAGGTTGAGTGACAATGGACTAGTTATTAAGTGATATTAGTATCCTAAGTGAAAGACATTAGTATATTTCTTTATATGGTAAATGTCATGACATGTGTCATCACACCCAACATGTTATTAAACCACGATGTTTACCTAATTAGAAAGGAGAAGCTAGGTAATTGAAGATTTGAGAAGGGTAAAAGAGGCATTTATGATGATCATTAGGGATGATTGATAGTGCAAATGGTATTTGATGAGTGCAGAAATTTTGATGAAGGAATGATATACTTGTGTTCTATTTTAGGTGTATGAAAAATGCAAGTTATAAATTGTTATTTAGATGAAATAGATTGGGATTTAAGGTATAATGAAGGTGAAATTTATGCTTAAGAAAGGTGTTTATGTAATGTTCTTGAATGAGAAGAATTAGGATTTATGAATGATAGTGATCTGTTTTGTTTTTGTATAAGTGATGAACAGTAATTTATGAGTTGTTTCAAGGATGTTTTTTAGTTGGAATGGAAGTGATTTTGATGAGGAAATGAAGTAGAAATAATGAACTATGCATAAGATGGTTTAGATGTAACATGTAGGAGTTAAAAATCTGGAAAATTGGAAGAGAATGGCTGGAATTGTTTGGATAACAAAACCCACGATCTTGCGAATTGCAAGAAAAGGAAGAAAAATGTTTGGATGGCTTAACCCACGATCGTGGGATGGCCTCCACGATTGTGGGAAAGGCCTTGAACATGAATTCTTTTCTTATTTGTGATGTTTGAGTCAACCAATGATAAGATACTTTCCTATGGTGTATTTAGACTTGAATAAAACTTGGAATGGACCTAGTTTTATGCTTGAATAAGTTAATAAAGTGTTTGATACATTAGGTTGTTAATTGAGGTTATAATTAAGGAATGAATTGATGATATCAATGTATATGAAATATGAAATTTTTGAGATGTTGTAGGAATGAAAGTGTTATTATGATTATAAATGTATCCAAAAGAAATGAGAAAGGTGTATTAAGTAAGAATGAATGAGAATTGGGATATTATGTGATTATAAAATGCTAGAAAATGGATTGAAGAATGTATGATTGAATAGTTAGAATAATCAAGTTTCTTTGAGTTATAAACCTAAGTGTTAGCTAGATGTATATAAGCTATAATTTTTTAAATGATTATGACTTGTGTTTAACAACACACACCCGAGAATATTCAATTGAGCATGCGTTGTACATAATACATATACATATGTGTATGATTGAGTACTAATATGATTGAGCAATTCAGTAATATGTAAATGTGTGTGTATTGCATGGTTTAGAGGCTCAAGTCAAACACCAGCATCCAGACATTATCGATTCGTCGAGGCAATAGTTATTTGGAGCTTACTATGAGTAACCTAGATGTTTCTCACTAGGATTGATTGTAATTGCTTAATTTCCAATTATTGAACTGATATATATGTATGTCTGTGTGTGTGTGTGTCTCTCTCTCTCTCTCTCTCTCTCTCTCTCTCTCTCTGTGTGTGTATGTGTCTGTGTGTGTGTGTGTGTGTGTGTGTCTGTGTCTGTGTCTGTGTCTGTGTCTGTGTCTGTGTCTGTGTGTGTGTGTATCTGTGTGTGTGTGTCTGTGTGTGTCTCTGTGTGTGTGTGTGTGTGTGTGTGTGTGTGTGTGTGTGTGTGATAATTCCAAACATTGATGGTCTAAGAAGTTTGAAAATTGAGATTTGTATTGGAAGTGTTCATAATTGAATGTGAATTGGGAAATATAAGTGTACTCAACAGAAAAATGTTGAATGTCGGACTTAGGTCTGATGAAAATGTGAAAGTGACTTACATGATGAATGAAAGTGATTGATTGCATATAATGTAAAATGATGCATCTCATTACATTGAAATGTATGATCAAATAAAGGAAGTTATGACTAGAGTAGCCAGTGAAACAGAGCTTAAAGCTCAAAAAATGTGTATAAAGAGTCATAGGTTCAATATTAAAATGAGCCCGGTATCCATAACGGATATGGGACAATTATCAATGAGCCTAGTATCTACGATAGATACGGGAAAATTAAAAAGACGCTCGGTCACAACAAAGTAACAATGAAAGTGGAGTCACATGTGCATTTGCATATACATCCTTACATGTGTCTTATGATTGAATAGAAATGAATAAGTGAACTGTTTGATATATATAGTGGAAAATAAATGAGTATATGTTGTGGTATATAATGTGAATTGAACTATTGTTCTGAAACAAAATATGACATGATATTCAACATTTGTGATGTGATTTGATTGTAAATTGAATTGTGAATTTTCTTTGTGGTTTGATATGAGTTAGCACATTGATGATGGTTCACTCATTAAGTTTGTAAAACTTATCAAAAATTGCAACGTTGAATTCTAGGTACGAGAGAGGAGACCTAGCTATTAAGACACTATAGAAGAAGTCTTGTACTTACATTTTTGACTCAAGAAATGACTCAAAGTTCTGGTCAGCTAAAACTTTGGAGTTCAGATGGAATGCTTTTGTTAGTTCCTCATTTCATGTAGAAAATGTTGTGAAAAGTAGTAAACTCTTATATGTTTTTAATGTTTTATAAATAGATTATGTAGTGAAAAGCTACATTGTAAACTATGTTTTATAAATGGAAATGAGGAATTGATCTTTTGAAAATTTGTGTTATATGTATAATGCCCTATATGTGAACGTGACTACTCTAACATGCCACTTCTATAAGGCCTGTGCTCAAATGTCCTCTGGATGTTCGAGTATGTGTCCCATGAAGGTGGCGTGCTATATAGATAACCAATCTACTTCTTGAGAAGAGATTTTATCTTTGATGCCAAATTACAGAAGCTAAGGAACTGTTACTTGTGGGAGAAATAAGGGTGTTGAGAAGAGATTTTACATCCATCTTGATTTTAGACTGAGAAACAAAGACTGATCCATCCTCTCTTATAATAAATATGATCTTAGTGCAATTTTTTCCTTATAAGAATTGTTTTTTTGGAAAAAAAGGTATTTCTATAACCATCTTTAAGCCATTAATTCTGATATCTTTATTTTATAAGTGAAATGTCAATGTCAATGTCCAAAGCCTGATTGTATCTAATTAGAGCGTGTTTTCTTGTTCTTCCATGATCTCATCGTTAGGATGCATAGAAAGTGAACTTTGAATCATGTTTCACTTCTTCTTATTGAGAAGTTTAAGCTCCTTTTTAATCTAGTACAAATTTCTCAACTAAATGAATAGCTTATGCTCTTGAAAATTTAACCTAAGCCTTTTTAGAATCGCATCCTCAAAGCCTACCACTCAGGAAATTGTTGAACCTAAATAGGAAGCTCCTCCTTCCATATATGAGAAAGTTTTAACTAATTTTCTTCCTTAAGAGCCATCTCTGCTTTTTTTTTCTCCAAATGAAGAAATAGGCCTCTATTTTAATAATACCTGAATAAAACTGGCACATTCTATAAATTCCTCAAAAATAGTTCTCAAGCGATGCATTTCCTTTAGTTTCTAAGGGTAATAACATGTTATTGAAATCCACTATAATAATCCAAGGTGCATCCATAGAGAGATCCCAATTTCCTTTAATTTTTTCCATAATGGAGTTCTCTAGAAAGCAAGGTTAAAAGCAAACTCAAAATTAGCTTAAAAGTGAATGTTTTATTATTTTAGCTTAATAGACAAATGAACTGATTGATCTATTATGATTGTGAGATTAACATCTAACTTATCTAGATCAAATGAAACCATTATCCTACCATTATAATAGTGTTGGTTCTTTGTAATGATAAGATAATGTTTTGTTTCACAAATCTCAAATTTTTATTATAATTATCTTTTAGCTTAGTCTCTAAAAGACCTATAAGAATTGGTTTATTTTATGGATATAATCTAGTAATTATTATTATTCATTAAATCTATTAAGTCTTATAATGTTCAAGGAAAGAATAGAAATTAGGGAGGAGTGGTTACAGTACGCTTTTAATTCTTCTTGTATTTTCTTCTAGCTATACTCTTAAAGTCTTTATATGTTAATGGCTCTTCCATCACTATACTAAATGAACAGCAAGTAAAGCTTTTTACATTAGGTAAAGCTGTCTCTAGATGAGTTGCAGGAATTGTAGAAGGAGTTTTTAGTTTTAGTTACAAATACTATCAATCGCCCTTTCACATTCATGTTTATTCAATATATTAGTAGCTTTAGATTGAATTAAAGAGGGAAGTAGGTCTTGATCTTTACTCAAAGGGTTCCCATCAGATTGAGTCTAAAATTAGAAACCTCAGCCTTTACTTTAGAAATCCTTTCACTCGTATGACTAGTTTCTATATTTCCATCTTAGCTTTATTCATTTCCTCACTAATATTATCACCATTAGCTTCTATACACATTAGCTCATCATATTCTCCTAACTTGAATAATCTACCAGTAAGGCACCAATCTTTCTTATATTATTTAAAAAATTTCCCTAATAATAAGTGACTAAAATTTCATCTTCAAATAGGTTGTCATTTTCATCTATTCTCATCAATGAAATGGTTTCAAGAAAACTTTACTGGTTGTCTACAATAGTAGAGACCCTTATTAGATGAGACTTTTTATTCTAAATTTTGCCTCATCCAAAAAAAGTTGCTTTCCAATGAAGCTAGCAAATTTTTTTAAAAAATTTAAAAATTCATTAATGAAGAATAAGGTTTACTGGTACAGCAATGGAGAGTGAAGTCTCCAACAAGCTACTCAAAATGACAGCATTTAAGAAAGGTAATAATAAGAAACGGCGATGTTGTAGACAATTGAGGCAACTATAACGAATTGAATATGTTTTTATAACACAGGTAAAGCCCCTGTCCATCCATTTAGTGCATCTTCAAATTTTTACCCAATTAGGGTTGGCATCTCTTGAGTCTTTGAGGCTTCGAGGGAGACACTTGAGGATCACTCAGAATCTAGGCATACAGCATCACTTTCAATCTTAGTAGGAGGTGAGCCCTCTTTGATTCTTCTTTAAATCTTTATATTTTTTACTAATTTCTGAATTCTCGCTGTAAACCAGGGGCTTGGTTAGAGAGAGATTGCTCTAAAATACTTCCTTCATTAATCTCTATAGGTAAGTCTTCTCCCTTTCTAATTTCTTACTTCATTACCTTTTGAATTGATTATTTCTTTACATCTACTAGAGTTGCTTAGAAAGTAAGAATTAAGAACTTATGTACCTTAGTACTGTTCCCAAGTCCTGTTTGTTGACTAGGCCTAAATCTCCTATTGTTTCTGTGTACTGGTTCTCCTTCTTCCCATTCCTATCATGCATTTCACTTTTCTTTCTTCTGAATGATAGCAGTAGCTCCATATTCCTATATAATTTCCTCTGATCCAAGTAGTGGCCTTTGAAATCGCTCTCTTAATTATGCATCCTCTAAGTGTAGCATCTACAACATCATTGTGTTCTTCCTTTCAATTATTGTCAGCACCATTAAGAAATACTTAAATTCTCCAAGAAAGCTCCAACCTTCTCTTACAATTGTGAGTTCAATAAGAAACCTTAAGCATCTAGATTTCCCTATAAACCTTATATTATTTCTCTCTTTCCATATCTCATGAAGACAAGTTGCTATTGCCACCATATAAATTTCCTTATCATGCTTGGAATTAGGCATTTGAGAAATCTCTTGTAAGATATCTGTTACTTTGTTTGCAACTAAGGATGCATAGAATATAAATTCTATGCCACAAATATTTATAGAATCTGTATTTAGAAAATAGATGGTCTCTATCCTCCTCCTCCTCCAAATTGCAAAGTATACAATGTTTAGAAGAGGACTAAAACTTCAATCTATCCATAGTGATGAGCTTATTCAACATAACTAGCCAAAGCAAAAAGCTGGCACTCGAATTAAGAACCTTGCTCCAAATTAGTTTGCACCACCCTATTCTTATATCTACCCCATCCATTAGCTCTTTTGATTTTTTGTTTCTCATTTCTAGTACAAATAATCCATTTCGTAGATAAAAATCTTCTTCTCTATGGTATTTGTATTGAGGAATTGGTAGAATTCTCAACTCTTATGATGAAAGAGACCAATTTCCATTTTGAAATAACTCTTGAACCTTAGCTTTCTTTAAGAACCTATTCAGTTCATCCCTTTCCAACTAATTATGTATTAGAGCACCTTGACCAGTCTAATTGTCATATCATAATGAAATGTTATCCTGTGCCCCTATTATACTTGTAACATGTTATTGCACTTCTCCCCTCAACTTGAGAATTTGATTGAAGAACCAAGAGTAACTGCCTTTAACTCTTATTGCCCACAAACTTTCACCCTTTAATATATAGTTGTGAACCCATCTGATCCACAAAGATTCTTTTTTAGATTCTCTTCATTATTAGAAATATGTTGCTCCTGCTAACTGTCTCCAACCCTAACACTCCAACCTCTTTTAGTTGACATATATGTTTCCTGTTTAATTTAACTATTCCTTACTCTCCTTTCATTTTACCCTATAGGAATTACTTCATCAGTTTTCCATAGTTTTAACTAATCCTTTTAATAAGAATATATGAGAGAACCAGTAGGTTTGCATTGACATTATAACAGACTTCAGAAGTTGAAGTTTACCTCTGTAAGAAAGAGTTTTATTTATCCAGGACCCCAATCTTTTTTGTATCTTTTTAATCAGAGGTAAACATTCTCTATATCTTAGTTTTCTTAAAGAGATAGTAATACCCAAGTATGTAACACCCTCTATACATAACCTATAACCATCCACACACATAGCAACCAAATTCCTGTACATGCATTCAAGGTATACAATTCTATTCAATGCTATACATATACACATTACAAAACTCCCCAATGTTTAACATTATCATTTAATATTAGTAATACATCTTTACATTTACATGGTAATCCAAAAGAAAATGTACAATTTCCTTTCTTCATTACATGTGCAATCATCTATAACTAAAAACACATTGCAAAAGTACTTTTTCTTTTATCTATTGTCCTTGGTCTCTATAGATGTTCCTCGTACCTTACTCCTATGACTTGGACCTACACGGATTAACACCCTTGTTGAGCATGAAAGCTTAGTAGGGATAACACTTAGTTTGAATGACCACTCACAGCAGTCATCCACCAAGCACACATATTCAGGAATATCACAACTTATATATGCTCATGTAAACAATGATGGCATACTTAAGTAAAGTATATAATGCAAATATGCTTCAACATATTATCCATATACCGAAAATGCACATTTATAAGCCAAATATTGATATTCAATGCTAATTGATACAAATTATCAATATAATTCCACATCATTACAATCATCTTTATAACCAATACAAATGCTCATCAATACCAATTATTCATATTGTCATAGCTGTATTTCTTATTTATGACTATTAAGTTTCTTTTCTGTATTAAGCCTGCATATTTTCTGTGGGTGTGAATAATGGGTGTTATGAATATCCAAAGATATCAAACTATTAATACTCGAAGATATCGAACTGTGGATACCCGAAAATATCAAACTGTGGGCACCGGTGGTGTCAAACTATAGCAACTGCACTATAACTCTATAGGAATGCCTATCTATCCACCATCAAGACAATAGAGCAGGCATTGTAATGTTTCCTTTAACCATTTTCCAATTTCATAATTCTTATATTAACGAATCATTTGATATACATCTCAAGTCATAAAATCTATTTTTGTGTTCATACATGCAATTCATGGTTTACCACCATTAGAAGGTATTAAAATCATACTTGTATAATCATACTATACACACATGAGTAATTAACATGCATACAAATCATTTATGTACATGTAAATTTTCTTTGGAATGCATTATGATCAATCTTATATTCCAATGTTCAGTCTCCCAATTCACATGTGGCAAGTCCTATTTCATTTATTTCTAGGTATTTGAAAATTTTGATACACATTCATAAAGGTTCAGATAAGATGTGTTAGAAATCGGAAACAAAAACAATGCAACGATCGTGATAGACACTCTCTCCATTCATACCACTATTTGTTCCTTAATATGCATATAGGAAAAGTTAGAACTAGGTTTTAAGGTCTGCTAGACGTTGTTTCCTCTATGTCTATAGTATCTATATCACTAACAATCAGACCATTTGGACTATTAAATCATTAGATATAGGCAAAATTACATAAGCTACTCCAAAATAGGGATAGCATCAGGTCACCATTTTTTATCTCAATTTTCAAAGTCATAAAGCCATAATTAAGTCAAAATCCCTTCTAGAGATTTCTATTTCTATATCTTAGTTTTCATATTCAACTAAAATCACCAAATTTAGAGGTTTGTAGGTTGATTTATTTCATCAAACCATAGACAAAATTCCACTACACAAAAATCTCTTGTCATGTTCAACCAATTCTATACACGATAACCTTAAAATAACACCAAAGTGTCATCCCAACAACCATTCCACATCCAAATAAATCTTTTTACACATTCAAATGTACAAAAATATAGAAAGTAACTAAGTGAAGTCCCAAATCTCAAAATTGTCAAAGTAGTTCTACTAATGCTTTTCCTTCCCTTCCTCTTTGTCTTTGCTTGAATCACCAAGTGAAAAATGATGGGTTAAAGAAGGTGAAATGGAGAGGAGAAAAATCTGAAGTTAAGCCATCAAAGTGTTGTCCATCTCCCCTTTCTATGTGCCTTTTCATGAATTTTCTAGTCTTAGATGCATGTTTCAATCTCATTTCATATGTCATAATCATATTGGACCATGTGTATAATCCCATTGGAACACGTGTTAAAATTATATTGGATCATGTATTACAATTTTATTGGACACACATGCTTTAATCTTATTGGTCCATGAGTTGACTTTAGGAAAATTGCATATTGGTCCTTCTTCTTCCTTTAATTCCCATATTGGCCTATAATCTTATCAATTTATTTCATTCTATTATGTCTTAATTTTCTAATAAAATTAATTTCATGCAATTTGGTTTATTATATTTGTAGTTATACCCCAAAAACTACAGGTTGTTCAAAAACATGGACAACATCCATAACTCAACTTCAAGCTAGAATTCAAAAATCTTATAGGCATAATCAAATTTTGATTCCTTCATAAAAGTTCTAGATCTATGTGTCTTGTTTAGTCTACTATTGAAATGATACAATTTGAAGGTCTACAAGCCAAGATATGGCCAAACTATAGAAATCTGTTTAGTGGAACGTATCCATTCAGTGAGGTACACATCCCAAATCAACTAACTTCGATCTTATCATGCAAGAACAACACAAAAATACATCCAAGTTAACCAAAAACATCCCATTTACTTGTGGAATACTTCTTTTATCAATTCCCCTCACATCACATTCATAAATCCAAGAAAACATATCAAAAATTTCCATACATATTTCACGTCTACGTATGTATGTCCATGCCAAAGTTAAAAAATTATCCATTTACCTTTGTCTTTTACATTAAGTACCATTATATCTCTTACTATACTTAGATGTACTTAATTCATCATGCTCACTTCTTAATACACCCTATGTATGCTATAATACTTCCAGGATATATATTGGGGCATTACAAAGTATTGAAGAGGAGGATCTTGTTTTTTCATTCTAGTGACTTCTGACAAGATGTCTGATAAGTGTGCTGCACTTTTAGACAATATGAAATAACTTTTTTAAAAATTGATGCTCAACCCAAACAAATTGTTAAAACTTTGTAGAGTACTCATTAGTAGAGAAACATAATAAGTATTTGTCTAACTCAAGAGGAAAAGATCATCTGCAAAACATAAACTTGTTAGTGATAGCAATGTACACATGGAGTGATACTTTAAGTCAAGCAGTTGAGATTTTGTGTTTTAGCAAAAGAGTAAAAACTTCTGTGAAAATTAGAAGTAAATAAGGGGAAAGAGGATCCCCTTGCCTAATTCCTCTTTTGCCATTGATCATCTCTATTGGGCTTCCATTAATCAGTATCCCAAAAGAAGTAGTAGTAATGCATTCTTAGATCCATTTGATAAACCTATAAGGAAATCTCATGACTTCCGTAGTTTATAACATGAATCTCCAGCTGACACTATCAAAAGCTTTTTGAAGGTCCACTTTAATAGCACAATTTTGAGGATTTTTCCTTCTTGTATACCTTTGCAAAAGCTCCTGTAATATCATAAAATTATCTCTAATATGTCTATTTCTCATTAATGCCCCTTGATTCTCACTAATGATGAAGTGAAGAATAGATTTCAATCTATTTGCTAAAACTTTGGTGACGATCTTATAGAAAATTTAGTATAAAAGAGTCTGAAATCCGCCCAGCTTGTGAGGTTAGAAATCTTAGGAATTAAACACAGATTGGTCTTATTAATCTCCTTAAGCAGCACTCCATTTTTGAAAAACTTATGCGCAGCTTCTTTAATGAATCTCCCTATTTAATCCTAAGTCTTTTGAAAGAAAAATCCATTCAATCCTATAGCTATTACATCTATGGCATTCATGGAATCATGAGTAGAACATTTCAATGGCTGAGAATCAAGTTGTGGGCACTCCAGAATAACAAAACGAGATAGATGGGTTCATCTGAAGAGGAAAAAAGATGAATGCCATAACATAAAAATATAAGTGAAAACAAATGACCTATTAGTCATGGAATTGAAAATGTTAAAAGATTAAACACTAAATTAAAGAAAATCTCAAAAGATTAGGTACTTTTGAATTTTTGATCCTAAAAAATGACAATTATTAGATAATAAAATACATGGTAGTTTCTATTAATTCTACTAAAAATAAACATGAAAATTAATAACTAAGAATGTATTAAAGAAATTTAAATATTTCATATTTATAGTTATCCAACATGAGAGAAATAAACAAAATTTAAAGAACAAAAACAAAAAAAGACCTAACAATTAATTTTGAAAACGTAAAAGCTATTTAAGATTGAAAAAACAAAAAGTATCAAATTTACTTTTTAGTAAAAAAATGTATTTAAAAGATAATAATACTTTATATCCAAAGTTTCATGACATTAACGTTAAACATGTATAAAATAGATTATATATAGAAGCATATGTTCAATACAAAAAGCTAAAAATTCCCAAATATAAACGAAAATAAAATGAAGAACAATATACTCGTGACGATTGTTCTTCTTTGTAAGAATAAAATACTTATTGATTCTTTATGTATAATCTGTCAATATTACAAGTTAATATTTAATTAATATCCATTGCCCTTTCCAAGGGATTATGTGAGTGCTGTATCAACCATCGAAAACTTCGATCATAAAGAATAATTAAGATTCTTATTGAGAACTAAATGTAATTATTATGAAATTAGAAGCAGGAAATGTGTATGTATACGTATGTATGTAGTTGGTGAAAGTGCAGAACATACTCTATCAAAACTTTTAAAGATGCGTTCAACATTTCTTGTTAAATCACAATGAGTCAACTACAGGAGGACGTAACTTAAAGTCGTGGATACTGTTTTTGGTATAAATAATTAGTGGGTTGCTTATTACGTGCTAGACGAGTTTTTGGTATAAATAACCAGATGTTTGGTTAGTGGGTTGCTTATTACGTGCTAGCTCGTCGTCTATTAGACGATGTCTACACAAGTTTTATAATACGTCAGGGAATGTTCTCGAGTTTACTTCCTCTTTGTGTTTTCTTTTGTTATAAAAAAATGTGTGTGTGCTTATATTTTTCTTCGCCAAATTAAATAACTTTCAAGAAAAAGTTTAATTTGTAATATTAATGTATAATCATGAAAGCTCTTATACCCTTTTTACTGTACAAAATTGATTTTAATTAACATTGAGCATATTGACGTGATAACCTGTCATATAAATCAAAGTTTAAGAAAATAGCAAATCATAATGTCAAACAAGACAGACTTCGTGTGGATAATTTGCCGGATCTCATATACTCATACTTGTTGCCGTCTACAATTGAATAGTGAATTAAAAGACAAAATTTTCTGAAAAACAAAAACAAGGTATTTTCCTACTGGAGAGTGCGAGTCTTATTAACTAATAAACTTTGAAATGCAGGAGCCAAATCTTCTACAACGTGCCATCAACACTTTCCTAGGCCGTGGTTGTTGGAAGCACCGCACATCATCGACTAAACAACTATATCATCCTCCAGGCAATCACTATATAAATGATAATCTTCTTCACCTGTAGAATTCGTAACTCTTTGCATCAATGTCAGGAAAAATGGCCAGAATTTGGCCTCAATTAGTACTTGGCCTGGCGTTATGTTTGTTGGCTACAAGTGTAGCGGCCAATTATGAGCTTTACGGTTATGATTCACTACCCCAGTACGACTACAAGTCAACACAGCAATCATCACCTACATACACAAACAAATCTCCATCACCTCTACCTCCTTCACCACCACCTCCCTACATTTACGATTCTCCATCACCTACGTCTTCTTCACCACCTCCTTCGTATGTCTACAAATCCCCACCACCCTCCTCTCCTTCACCACCTCCTCCATATGTCTACAAGTCCCCACCTCCACCGTATCTTTCACCTGCACCTATTTATAAGAACAAGTCTCCTCCCCCACCATCACCCTCCCCACCACCTCCCTACACCTACAAATCTCCACCACCTCCATCTCCTTCACCACCTCCTCCCTATGTCTACAAATCCCCATCACCTCCTTCTCCCTCACCACCACCTCCCTACATGTATAATTCTCCACCACCTCCATCTCCTTCCCCACCTCCTTCATATGTCTACAAGTCTCCACCTCCATCTTATCTCTCACCTGCACCTATTTATAAGAACAAATCCCCACCACCCCCATCTCCCTCACCACCACCTCTATCTCCTTCTCCACCTCCTCCATATGTTTACAAGTCTCCACCTCCACCTTATCTCTCACCTGCACCTGTTTATAAGAACAAGTCTCCACCACCCCCATCTCCGTCACCACCTCCTCCATATGTTTACAAGTCTCCACCTCCACCTTATCTCTCACCTGCACCTGTTTATAAGAACAAGTCCCCACCACCCCCATCTCCCTCACCACCACCTCCCTACATTTACAACTCTCCACCACCTCCCTCTCCTTCCCCACCTCCTCCATATGTCTACAAGTCTCCACCTCCACCTTATCTCTCACCTGCACCTGTTTATAAGAACAAGTCCCCACCACCCCCATCTCCTTCACCACCACCTCCCTACATTTACAATTCTCCACCACCTCCATCTCCTTCACCACCTCCTCCCTATGTCTACAAGTCTCCACCACCCTCTTCTCCTTCACCACCACCTCCATCTCCTTCCCCACCTCCTCCATATGTCTACAAGTCTCCACCTCCACCTTATCTCTCACCTGCACCTGTTTACAAGAACAAGTCCCCACCACCCCCATCTCCCTCACCACCACCTCCCTACACCTACAAGTCTCCACCACCTCCATCTCCTTCACCACCTCCTCCATACGTCTACAAGTCTCCACCTCCACCTTATCTCTCACCTGCACCTGTTTACAAGAACAAGACCCCACCACCCCCATCTCCCTCACCACCACCTCCCTACATTTACAATTCTCCACCACCTCCCTCTCCTTCCCCACCTCCTCCACATGTCTACAAGTCTCCACCTCCACTTTATCTCTCACCTGCACCTGTTTATAAGAACAAGTCCCCACCACCCCCATCTCCTTCACCACCACCTCCCTACATTTACAATTCTCCACCACCTCCATCTCCTTCACCACCTCCTCCCTATGTCTACAAGTCTCCACCACCCTCTTCTCCTTCACCACCACCTCCATCTCCTTCCCCACCTCCTCCATATGTCTACAAGTCTCCACCTCCACCTTATCTCTCACCTGCACCTGTTTACAAGAACAAGTCCCCACCACCCCCATCTCCCTCACCACCGCCTCCCTACACCTACAAGTCTCCACCACCTCCATCTCCTTCACCACCTCCTCCATATGTCTACAAGTCTCCTCCTCCACCTTATCTCTCACCTGCACCTGTTTATAAGAACAAGTCTCCTCCCCCACCAACATCCTCCCCACCACCTCCCTACAACTACAAGTCTCTACCACCTCCATCTCCTCTCTATGTCTATAAGTCCCCACCACCCCCATCTCCCTCACCACCACCTCCCTACATCTACAATTCTCCACCACCTCCATCTCCTTCTCCACCTCCTCTTTATGTCTACAAGTCTCCGCCTCCAACTTATCTCTCACCTACACCTGTTAATAAGAACAATTCTCCACCCCCACCACCTGTCATCATCACTTACTAAAGAAATCAACATCATATCCCTTAATCATTGTAAGTATATCTATGTCTTTCCAGGAATACGTTTTTATCCATTAATCTTTAATGCACCTTTCACTCTACACTCTCTTGCTAGTGTCCTAAGAAAAGAAAAGCATATGATTTTAAAGAATATTTCCTTTTTTTGCAGGTTTTAAGTTTATAAAAGCATTCACCATCACAAGGATCAAGAAGCACTTCAATGACTTGATAAGTGCTACATATAGTTATCTATTTCCTTTGGTAAAAGAGTTCTTTTCTAATTTTTGCAAAAGTTCAGCATGCCAATTGATCGCGTGCAGTTGTCTTCAGTTCAAGCATAACCTACGTTCCTTTTCCATTATTTGATTCCTATTCATGAATTGTTTTTCTTGCCGTGTATCACTATGATTATTCAAGTAATAATGTTTGGAATAGAAGGTTCCTGGCCGTTTTGTTTCTTCCTCTGCCCCTTTTTGATGTTAATGTTGTTATGACATGAACTTATAAACAAATATGTGGTAAATTTGTGTATGTACAAATACACATATAGAGAGAGAGGGTGCTTCAAATAATCATGCATGCCTGTGCTCTTATCCCAAGAAAACGTGCTCAATTATTAAGTACTTCCGTGATGCAACCTTTATGCAGTTACTTGTCCTGTGATGAGCAAAGTACTTAATGATTCAATTTTTTTTTCTGTTCTTCTAAATTATCTAAATAAAAGCGATGAACTCAATCAGAAACAATTACTCGTCCGCTGGAGGAAATTACCAACTTGTATGTATTATATCCCGTGGCACTTCCTTGCATTGTAATTTAACCAAATCAGCTTCCATTTTGCCTAATCTTGAGCATTGAAAAGATGAATATGCGATCTTGTCCCCAAGATCCCTATTCACAAATATAAAAACTCAAGGAATTCTTTGAAGCCATTCCCGAAATTATAATACAATCTATACCGGTCCAAAAGTAAATGCAACAGCTGATTCTGCTATTTACGTAAAATAGAAAGGCTAGTGCACTTCATATTGGTAAAAAAGAAAACAAAATTCTAATGGAAATAGAACTCGCGAAGATGAGTTTTGATTGGTTTGTACTTTAAAAAGCTTTGTTTTACTTACTTGAAAACTAAGCCGTACATATATATGCGTCCTTACAACTCGCTTACTTTTGAAGGTAATACCAACCACTGCTCAAATCTTTCACCTCCATGGCTCAGCACCTTTCGTTTTCATTTATAATTAATTAAAGATGAGCTCTAGTGTTAGAACACGTTAACTCTATATCTCTCTTCGTACCTTGAGTTCATCTCATCTTTTGCACTTTGTGGTACTGTGATATAAAAGTCAATTTTCAGTCATTCATTAAGATACAGAAACTAAGGTATGAAGTGTCCCTCTCTACTTGTTATCATAAATCCCAAGTCTCTTCAATTGTAGAATTGCATTCTATTCATAAGCTTAAGTTTTCGCCCTTCCAATTAAAGAGTTCTGATTTTTTTTTTCATCAATTTCTTTCGATTATCTAAATGAATGACTTTGCATAATTTTCCAATTTAATTCATAGTTTTCATTACCCAGGCACTCGTCTCTTTGGAATCAAAAGGGAAGAATTTTGAGCAAGCAACTCCAAAGTAACTTTTATTAATAGGATGTAAAGTGGTAAATCAATTTACTCATTGGATCACAAAGATAACTAGGGTACAAAACTTTCGAACTAAAGGGTAAGAGGATAAAACGATCCACAATAATTACCAAGGAAAATGTCAATCCAAATTGTGTAAATATGAAACTCTCAATCTTTTATCCGGGATAGAAAGCCAGTCCCTTCAAGGAAAAACAAAGGTTGTAATTTGCATTATTAAGGGAGATGGAGGAAAAATCCTGATGCAAGAAAATAAGAGGATCATCAGGAGATAACCCTTCCATATTGAGTCCCATGTAGTACTAGCAATATTCATCTAAAGAATTTGAAACTCGGATGCTGGCCATCCACTCGGAAGATCAAGCAAGCAACCTTGAACCTAGTAATGTATGAGGGTGACAAAAGTAAACGTGAGCTTAAATTAGGCCCCTCCAGACCCATACTTCTTCCCAAAGACGATCATCTGAAGCTTGTCATATCCTGCAAGCACACCAGCACCTGCAACTGCGCGCAGTATGTTAGCACCGGCACCCTTGAAGAGGGACTTGGCACCCTCATTTTTGAGGATTTGAGAGAATGCATCCATGGAGCCCCTGTACTTGACAGCTTCACCGGATGTCATCATCATTCTTCTGCGGACTGTGTCGATTGGATAGGAGGCAAGCCCAGCTCCGTTGGTGATAAGCCAACCAAGAGCAAAGCTAGCAAAGAAACTATCCTATAACCATCATAGGAGAATTTTTTTCTTAGAAAGCCTTGGCATGAATCAGAATATCAAACAGGACCCATATGAAGGAGAAGGGAAGCGATCCACTAACCTGCAACTTTCCCGTTAAAATAACTGGCTTCAAAGAATCGTACATTCCAAAATACAGACCACGATACACAATTATGCCAACGCATGAAATATTAAATCCACGGTAGAGGCCAGCAATTCCATCTGTTTGCAGAGTCTTCCTGTAGACATCAACCAAGCCATTGAATTGCCTTCCACCCCCTTTCTTTGCAGCCTTGGCGTCATTTGCGAGGCGGGTTCGAGCATAATCCAAAGAGTAGACAAAGAATAGTGAAGAGGCACCAGCTGCACCGCCAGATGCCAAATTACCAGCAAACCATTTCCAGTAGCCATCACGATCTTTATTAAAGTTGAAAAGCCTCTTGAAATAATCCTTGAATGCAAAGTTCAATGCCTGAATGAGACGAGAAAAGTCAAAAAGAAAGTCGAAGTAGTGGAAATAGTTGTTCAAGTATCGGCATAGGAAGAAATAACAGGCCTGAGTAGGGAAGTAACGGATAACATTTGCTGTGTTCCCTCTCCACAATGACAGCATGCCCTCATCTCGAATTGTTCGAGAGAAACAATCGCCAATTCCCTTATAGGGTTCAGAGAGTCTGCCAGCCTTTATCATCTCATCCTGGTTTTGGATCAAAAGCTTCACGCGTTCAATGGGAGCTGCAGCAGTTTTAGACACGGCTGCAGAAACTCCACCCATAAGGAAATCGGTAGCAAAGCTTGAAAGACCTTTTTCTGATGGCGCATGAACAAACACTAGGTAGGTTGTTGACGCAGTCAATCGCAGGTCAGGGATGTGTGTCGTTTTATACTGTAATGCTGCATTGGAATAAGTGGCAAAAGCCAGATGTCTCGGATTTACATCATTCCTCTGGAAGCCCCCACTTCTACATTGTGAATCATGGGAAAAGCTGGAATTGTGATAGGCCTGGTTGGCCACCTTTGTCATGAAAGGTGGTTGCAACTTAGTGTTGTCAGCCATTTTTTCTCAATATTAGCAACCTACAAAAATTAACAATATTACATTAGATTAAATAAGTTTGGACAAGATAAAATGTTCTTGATAAACATAAATCTAAGATGTTCAATTGGAACGTCAGGACACCATTTTGGCGCCTTTCTGAAATCTGACATGAAACCAGTACCGATTCCTTGTCCATGGTTACTGATGCAAACAGCCAATGGCATGAATTGTAACAGATGGAATTACGGAGCTGACACCATTTCGATAGACCAAAATACTATATTTATACTCAAAGAGGACATTCAGAAATGATCTAAACCAGAAAAAATTTATGATGATTCTTTTTTTTTTTTCTGAAAAGGAATTTTATGTTGATATTCCCAGATGAGAGATGAACACGTTACATGAAACTACGCAACAGATTTTGCAGAAATCTGCTGAAGCAAATCTAATTCTAGAATAGGCAAGAGATAGTTAAAAGACTCGGGAAAGAAGCTGTTTCAGTAATGAGCATTGTTAGTGACATTTTAAGATTGTAAGAAATGACCCATATAATTCCAAAAGCGAAACTGGATGGGTAAATTTCCCAATCACATCATCCCTAAGTCGTATGCAAATCAACCAAATAGCAAGTGATATTAGACAAGTATTTGAGTCCTACGTGCTATAAATTACCGAACTCACTGAAAACGATTGCTTGGAGGAAGAAAAAAGAAGCAGCAGAGATAAAATCACCCTACCTGTTGTTTTGGATAATTTGGAGCAAAAAACAAAACAGAGAGAGGTACGAGTGAAGCCTGAAACTGTTATATATGCAAAATGAACAAACAGAAAGCCGAAATACTAGAAACACCAAAAGAACTGGGAAAGAAGTTTAATGGCCTGAAAAATTCGATAACCAAAAATAGAACTTATAGAAGTGAAGTTGTTGCGAAGGCAGAAAATTTTCCGTTTTCCTTGGTGTTGTCTGTTGACTGGTGGCAAGAGAAGCCTACAATAAAGGCCTTGAATTGAATGCCATCGCAAAATCAAACACTACATTATTTAGCCATGAAGAGAAACCACCTTTCGTATTTATTCAGGAAATTTTACAACAAAAAATGTTACAGTTAGAATAGAATCAACAATCTTTAAAGAAAGAAGAAAGAGTTCTATTTTCTATTTGAGTCCTTGCTTTGCTTTGTTGGACCAAAAGAAATATGAGTGGTTCTATCACCTTGGATTGTACATGTACAAATAGGGATGATTACTTCCCAACCAAATTGTATTTCATTAAAGTTAAATTGCTCTACATTATTGATTTTCACTAGTTAACATCAGCTGTAATATGACTCTCTTGTCCACATAGTTTACATACTTGCTAAATTGCTTTGAATGGAGAGAAAGAGGCGGTTATCAGACTGTTCAATTTCTTAGTGAGGTTGTCAATTTTATCCTGTAATTTTGTTACTAAATCTACCACAATCATTCCTTCCAGATCCGGAAAGGTTTATTGCTGTCTACTTCGATCCGATATTCAAAGACAACTATTGTTCGCCATTCCTTGATGATAGGCATTGAACTCTGGCCTCACAAAGTCCATAAAGGTCCTTTGCTCTCGATGATGTATTTCCTCCATCATCATTTTTTTAATCTCCTTTTAGCATTCAACTTTTTGGATTCTTCGTTGATAAAGAAAGGACCAATATAAAAATTTTAACAAAGAAGGTTTTGTGGGCTCAACGTTACTTGTGATTATATGATTTTTAGTTATAAATTTATTTTTACAATTTATTTAATAAAAGTAATTTAGGTCACCTGGGTTGAATATGCTTAATCATAAGTGGTAACTTCAAATTAAATTATGGTTTGGACCTCCAATAGTAATATGCCCAATGTTTGAGCCTGAGTTTAAAATCAAACCAAAAAGATTTTATTTTTATTTTTTTTTTGTATGTCTGAATTTTGTTTTCTTATATAAGTGCTTGGTTAAATAAAATGTATATATTAAGAAAGAAAACCCAATAAAGGTTTAATTAACATAATTTTTAAAAGTATAATACTTATTCTTAAAGTTTATTTTCAATTATAAATATGAGATTAAAATTAGCAAATGAATTGGGTTTATAGATTCAATAGGAATAAGATTTAACTTAAGTGAAGATTAGAACATGCAAGCTCATTAAAAATAGACTTCTACTTTATTATTTTGTGTAAGTTTAAACTCTTACGCTCATTAAAATTGTCATTTTTTATTTTAAGTTAAGGCTAACTTTTTATTAAATTTGAATCTTTTAAATCCCTTTAAGAATTAAATGTCTCTATTTTACTCAATTTAAGCCACTTTAAGTACTTTATTTTTAGCTATTCTAAATTTTATTTTCTTTCAACTTATTTTTATTTATTTCACACCCGAGCTTTTTAAATCACTAAATTTTCAAAACATTTATCAGGCATAGATAATCATTTAAGTGGGTAAACTAGGATATAACACTTACCTCCAACTTTTTTTTTTTTTAATAAGGTGGAGGCAAATCCAATGAACATTTACTTGATTTTCATTCTCATTCTTATTTATATCTTCCTTTAATAAGACAGAATGGCCTCTGTTGAATATTTGTTTGATTTTTGATATTATTCTTGCTTAACATGTTTTTAAAAAAACATTACTAATAATATCTCCCCCATTTCCTCAATCGCAAATTCTTGTTTAATTCTCTCTCTCCGTCTAATTCTTCATAGTTTCTTAAAACTTTCTCTTACATCATAACAATCACTAGTCTAAATTAGGGTTGGCAATGAGTCAAATTCGGAGCTCCTTATAAGCGACCCAAGCCTGGTTCAAAACCTGAATCTCCCAGCTCCTAACCCGATGTGGTATAATACATTAAAGCTTCAATCGATACTCCGTTCGTCAACCAGATATTAATAACTATACTTTAGTTCGACAAAGAACATCTTAAACTTGATACTCGTAAAGAGCTTTCTTATTTCTAGTTAGCTACGACAACTAGACGTCGACCAAGAAATAAGAGATTCTGAAGATCGAAAAGAAAAGAACTTTGGCCAGAAACCAAAAAATGTATGCAATGAGAAGTTGAAACGCAGAGATCGATTAGGTAGAGAAGAGTTTATGGATTAGTTTATAGCAAATACGTATAAAAAAGTGAATGGTTAATTCACATGGAGACGAGGGACGACCAAAACGGTGGTAGTTGACGAGGAAGATATGACAAAAATGACAATTGAGACCAGGGGTGAATAACAACCAATAATAACTATGGTTATGTAATATATAAGTCGGACTCTGGATGGAACTATACCATGAAGTTCAATCCCAAAATTTAAAAATAAAAAAGAACAAAATTAATCACATTTGATGAACTCGAATTAAATTTTTGATTTTAAGTTCGAAATCTTTTAACATCGTCTCTGATCTAAACATATGATGTGATTAACTATTCTAATACCAACATAAAGCTTAGAATAAGAGTAATGACTTCTTTTTTACTGAAATCAAGAATTTCGAAGAAGATACTGAGCTGTCATTTTAGTTGAATTTCACACTACTGTCTTTAACATAAAAGACTTTGCAACGGGAAAATGACAACACATTGTCTTCTACTCTTCCGGCGTTAAACGACGACGCGGTTATTAGTATTACTCCCTCTTTGACACGACAGCACTTCACCGTTGAGTTCCTTTAATATCAGATGATGTGATGGGCGTAGTTTTTGGGCTTGATACATCGAAAGCTATTTGGGATGTACTGAAAGATGAACTCACGCAATCAACCGAAGAGCATATTTTTGATTCGGAACAAGAGCTGACCTATCTCAGAAAAGAGGAGGGAGAGTCCGTGGCTACTCATCGTCGTCATCGTCATCGTCACTCATTTTGAAATTTCACAATAAAGTAAGATCTGGAGGATCTAATAGTACGCAGTCTTACTCCTACATAGTAAAGAGGCTGTTTCCAATAAACTCACATACAGATGTGGTAATAAAAGAATGATACAAGTTACAAAAAAACAAATAAATAAAACTGGCACGCTAAATCATTATGTAAATAAAATTACAATAAATACATAGATAAATAAAAAATAAAATATAACTCGACTTTTAAAAATATTTTAAAACTAAAATATAACGAAAAATATCATCTCTTTATCTTTAGAAAAGCACCAATACCCAGATGATAAGAGAGCAATAAAACATTAAAGAACTCGACTTTGAATCATACAAAACATGAAAACCTAGAGAGAGAAAAAAGAGCATGTAGAAACACAAAATGTAAACCATAAGATCATTAAGTATAAAAATTCAATCTTGACATAAACCCAACAATATTATATGCAAAGAGATCAATATAATAAAACCCAGAAAGCATTAGACACTAAATCAAACAAAGAAGCTAATAGCAAAAGCAAAAAACATAAAGAACATAAATTTTAGAAAACCCAACAAAACCCAGAAAACACCAAAGTAGAAGAGACCGATTAATCAAGACACCATACCCGAAAAGAGGAGGCTGCGGAGAAGGAAGACAGAGTGAGAGCGCCAAGAAAGAGGGAGAGCAACACAGAGAAACTTACGTGTTGAATGCAACCAACCGTCACTTTGCGATTTCACATTTTATAATCAACGACAACAAAGAAAGTTTCCTTTTTTTTTCACCAAAAGAGGAAAAGAAAAACTAACATGTTTGTTGTAGATATTGAAAAGGTACCAGAGTCCAAACCACAATCCAAGCACCGAAGTCCTTCCAAAGCTCGTTGTGAAAAACTAACTTTGAGCTAGAGTATTCAAAGAGCTTGCCAGTTGCAGAAAACACTATGAGAGCAATTTCAGC
>JAOQMS010000178.1:19063249-19080483 GCA_027563885.1 Erythroxylum longipes
AACCATATAAGAGCTTCATTTTTTGGAGACAAAATAAACCCAATAGAGAGCTTACCTGAAAATGACGCACGATGGGCTGAAAAACAAGTAGAAACCGATGGTGGAAGCAACAAAAATAGCCCAAAACTGACGCAACCGAGGGAGGAGAGAAGAAAAATAACAAAGGGGGAGGGGGGTCGGGTTAAGAAGATAACTAAAATGACGTTGTTTGGATTAAAACTAAACGATGTCATTTTATTTATGAACAACTCGTCATTTACCAACGGAACTTATTTTCTGTCGGTATTCAAATTCACCAAATATCGCACCATGTCTTGCCGCCTTATTTTGTGACAAATTTAGTATTCTGTAGTTAATTTGTAATTTCTTGTAGTGTTTTAACGATGGAAAGTATTCACCAACGAAAAATTAATGACAGATTATATACTGTCGGTAAACAACCGACACTGACTATTAAACAAAGCATATTTCACCGACGGAACGATTTCTATCGGCAAATTTCTGACGCTATTTAATTACGGGAATCATTTCCACAATTTTTATCAATGGGAATGGTTGAGGTGTCACTATATTTCGTCGGAAAATTTGCGCAAATGTTTTCTCTCCACCTTTACTGATGACAATTGTGTCCATTGCAAAATGAAAATTTTCACGACACTTTTACTGACAGATCATGTTTTTTTGTTGGTAATTAACTTCGATTTTGTTTCTGTCAATAAATTTCTGCCACTAATATATGATTTTCTTGTAGTGATAAGTGTTTTTGATTCTCATGGACGTGAATTTATTCCTAACAACGCACAAAATCAAATTGTAGCAGTTAAACAATTTAGACAAAAAGATCAGAATTATGGCAAGGAGCAACGACCACCACTTCCAAAAAAGTGAAGGATGACATCTCAAGAGCGTCAACTTTAGAAAAATGAAACTTGTCAATTTTGCGATCGTAAAGGGCATATGGCTGAAATCTATTAGGATATTCCTTTCGTAGAAACAAAGGCTAAAATTCAACAAGCCCTCACAGCCCTTACTATGAATATAGACCTTCTTAATCCTCATTGGATTGTCAACATATGTGAGACTAATCATATGGTTAATAAGTTAAAATTATTTTCAAACTCAAAAAAATATCATGGTTATGATCGAGTTATGGTAGGCAATGAATTATCCTTAAAATAGATGCAATAGATGAAACCATTATTAGTGATAATAAAATAATTTTCTTCTTATAGATGTTTTATTTGTTCCTGAGCTTGCAAAAAATTTGTTATCCATTAGCCAATGGACCAATGATTTTCTAGTGAACTATGAGTTTACTAAAAAGTTTTTCTATGTAAAGGAGTGTAAGACAGGGAAACCATTGCTGATAGGAACATGTAAAGGCAACCTTTACATCGTTAGTGGAAATAAACAGACTCTCTTCTCTCGTAGGAAACAAGTAGTAGCTGAGGAAGTTTGGCATCAATGGCTTGGTCATCCACAAGCCTCTTCCATTCAAAAAAATTAAGTCGTTGAATTTAATTGATGCTTTAGTTAAGCATAAGAATTCACCAATGTGCATTAATTGTCCATTAGGCAAAATGAATAAGTTGTCATTTGTCACCTCGGACAATTATGCTTGCAAGCCCTTTGAAGTTATTCATTGTGATTTTTGGGGACCATCTCTTGTTTTGTTTTTTGGAAAATATAGATTCTATGTTTTACTTGTTGATGATTTTATTCGTTTCATATGGTTTATACCTTTGGGACATAAAGATGAGTTTACAAATGTCTTTATTGTCTTTGAGAAGTTTGAATGTGGGAAATTTAATCGTCAGATAAAAACTATTAGAAAAGTTGGCGGAGGAGAATTTGTAAATAATGCTTTGGCAACATTTTTACAACAAGAAGGCATTAGACATCAATTATCATTCTGTACGCTCCAAAAAATGAGCAGAGTATAACAGTGACAATATGTAGTTCACGAACTAAGATTCGTGAACTACATAGTGTAATGTTAATCTATAGTGGTCTCCCTTAATTTCTATGGGTTGAAGCTTTTGCAACAGTCGTTTTCCTCATAAATTGCTTACCTTCCATTCAATAAATTACATAACAAAAACTTTAATTACTCACTTCTCATAATCTTTAGGTTGGGACATAAAGAAGAGCAAGTTCAATCCGAAATCAGTGCCTTGTGTGTTTATTAGGTATAGCAACAAACATAAATGTTATAGGTGTTATGATCCTTCCTCGTAGAAAATGTTTGTGTCTAGACACATAATCTTTGATGAGAAGTCAATGCCTCATAAGAATGATACAAGGATGACACCTCCAGAGGTTGAAAGTTTTCTTCAAACTTATGGTGCTACAAGGATTAATCAAAAACTCATCCTACTATTTCCTTTTAATTTTCCTTTAGTTACAGTTCAAAACATAAGAAGCACTAATGTTAATTCTTCTCTTGCAGGTAAAAATACTTAATTGGGTGCTACTCCTCAATATGATGATGATGCTACACCAATGAGTGAAACTCGAATTTTTTTGAGCACAAATGACTAACAGCAGGTTGCTCAAAGTAATATGCATGCCTCTAAAAGTCAAGGAGTAGCTTCCCCAATTGAAATTGAACCGGTTGATGTCTCTATATTTTCGTTCACTGAACTAAGTGAATGACCTTCATAGCGTCGTGAATCACTACTGGAGCCAAAGCCTTCATTCCAAAGACAAACAAGTTCAATTGAGTAGCTCTCACACAATGTTTTAAAAACTAGACTGGGCATCAAACCAGTCGAAGGAAAGGTTTAAGGTTTAAAGTTTCAACTGGTAGTGAACCGCTATAAAATTGGTATATAATAAATATAAAGTAAAACTTATAAGAATAAATAAAAATAAAATATTTTATTGAAATTAAAAATACACCAATGTCTATTATTATATAATGAACTAATAATAAATAAATATGAGACTAATATAAAATTTAAAATAATAATAAAAATCAAAATTGTATTTCTGAAGTAGGTTGTGTCTTATTATCATCAAAAGCTCCAAATTTCCTACACTATTTAAAGATTTGTAAACTACACTTTCATTCAAAGTATTTGCATCAACTTCTTCTACTACATTAAAATAAATTACAAATTAGTAATGTATGAAATTATTCTCAATTGTAAACTTGTAATACAATATACTTTTAACTTAAATATAATGAAATAAGATATTAACTGACCATCAGTAGATGTTCTTAATTCATTCGTTGTGACAAATGCATTTTCTTCATAAATCGCCCTTTCAAGTTCATTATAATCAAGATCAGACGATGGTTCTTCTTCTTCGATCCAAAAATCAATATGTTAAATACAATCAATATCAACTGGATCATATGTTCTTTTCTTACTAAGCACTCTGAATATATAATAGAGAAATTATAAAGTCAATAATAAAAATAAAATTAATGAAATAAAAACAAAACTATAAAATACTTGTTCTTCATTCTTAGATTATAAGTAACATTAACAAGGTCATTAAGTCTTTAATGTTCCAAACAATTTCGTTTCTTCATATGGATACGTTAAAAAATTCTCTAATTATATTCATAACCTAATGCAAAAGTTGTTTGACTGAGTAACCTAATAACGATTTTTCTCAATTTTGGAGCATTGTTACCTAATAATCTCGACCACTCATCTATATTTTAAATTAATATTTATGATAAATAAAAATATATAATATTAATAAGTAAATCATGAATTAAAAGTATAAAACTTACCTGGCTGCATTTTTTTCATCATAAGTTCTCTCTTTGCTAATGCCTATCAAAACTCTCTAAACCTTCGCGATATAATTTAATTTTATTTATCTCTTGTGATTGCTCTTTAATAGTGAAAATACCTTTGCATTCAATCACATCAAACAAACCACCTATAATATTAACTGTAGATGCGTCTCCACTATATAAGCAATAAGGATTGAGGAAATAAGCTACTAAGTGGATCTTTTGAGTAAGAAGCTTATCCCATCGTCGGTCAATAATATCTATATAAGGCTTGTAAAATTTCTCCTTCCCTTTAAAAAGATTTATAATTGTTTTGTGAGCTCTATAGATACCATGATATATATATCCCAAAGATGGCTTCTCATTTGCGTCAACAATCCTTAACAACCTTATAAGTAGAGCCACAATCTTCACAATGATCAAGCAACCATCCCAAAATTATTATCTAGAATAATAGCACAAACTTCTTTTCCTTTTTCACTCTTTGATAATTTATTACTTGAAAAGCGTTTACTTGTCACTAAATTTTGAAGCAGTTGCTTATGTGTATAAATACTTTTCAAAGTAATAAATGTAGTTACAAACCTAGTAGCAGCGGGATACACAATCTCAACCCAATCTTCTTGCTTTTTTAACCAAGACAAAAATGTGACATGATTATACCAAAAATTGCGATCTTAGATGCGCATGAAGCAGGACTAGAATTATGGTCCATACCACCAATATCTTTTAAATTAAGATTTATACAATGAGCAACGCATGGTGACCAATAAATATGCTCATACATTAATTGTAATAAGTACATAGTCTTGGACTTTGTGAAGGATTATAGATAAATCTTCTTCTTAGAGATTTAGGATTTGCATCTGCTCGTCCTATTAGTTTGTACTGTGGTAACAAAGTGGCATGTGATATTGCCCATAATCCCATAACACATGATCAGATGAAACATGTGGAGGTAAATAGATTTTTTATTAAGGAGAAGCTTGATAATAATGCATTTAAGGTTCACAAGATTTAGTCTGAAAATCAGTTGGTAGACATTCTTACTAAAGCAGTGACAAGTCATATTTTCTTGAAATTTTGTGACAAGTTGGGAATGTGGGATATTCATTCACCAACTTGAGGAGGAGTGTTGAGATTACCTTTAGTAGAAAATATATTTGTTTTGTATTTATAGGATGTATATCTCTAGAATATCTAATGTATATGATTTGCGTAATTCTCATTTTTTTACTTCTCAAAAACTGGACTTTTCCTTTGTAGTGTGTTTCAATCATTTTGCAAAATTTTTTAAATAAACTTCCAACTTCCCTCTTTGATTTCATCATCCAAAGCCAAGTCATTCTTGTGCAATCATCAATAAATGTAACAAACCACTGTGATCCTCCTAAAGTTGAAATTTTAGATGGACCCTATACATCGGAATGAATAATCATAAAAGGCGATGGACTTTAAGTTACATTTAAAGAAAATGATGTTCTATGACTCTTTGCAACTTCACAAACATCACAATACAAAGATGAAATATCTATGTCTAAGAAACAGTTTAGAAACAACCTTTTGATATAACCAAATGATAAATGTCCTAGTCGTCGATGTCACAACCGAATATCTCCTCCATTATTTGAATCAACTGCCAAAGATCTACCCAATTTGTCTGAATCTTTTATATCCATATCTAAATAATATAGTCTTCCTCATCTAATACCATTACCAATCGTCCTCCTTGTTCGAATGTCCCTAAAGACACAAGATTTAGGCCAAAAAATCACAACACATAATAACGCCTTGGTTATTTGGGAGACAGATAGAAGACTATATTTTAAGGATGGAACAATAAGAACAGTATCAAATTTTAATTCATGTGAAAGAGAAATAGTTCCTTAGCTAATGATAGAAGATTCGTTGCCATCAGTAGTAGATATGTTTGACAAAGATGATTGTTTAAGATTTTTAACTTGTCTAGCATCAAATGTTACACGATCAGTGCAAGTAGAATCAATTATCCATGTACAAATGGTTGAGATCTTTTTCATCGAAGGGTCTTGAAGATTACAGATATTCACAAGTCTATGCACTTCCAAGTTTTGTACTAAGCTTCCCCTCTTAATAAGTAAGAAAGAACTTGACTTGTTCAAGTCAGTCTAGTCAACTTTCTTCACTCTATCGAGTCAGTAATCCATTCCCTTCGAATCTAAGGCTCAATGATGGATCTGGGCACTTTCCAGAGGCAAAGACTGATATCATCTGGCCCTAGGCAGACCATACTCAACCTTTTGTCCTGTGGTTAAAGTTTTTAAAGTGCAAGCCTTAACACTTTGATCATCACTACCTGTGGTTGTGACCAATGCTTTGCTTTCATGTGTTTGTTCTTCATCAGCAAATGTAATAGCTACCGTAAGGGGTGCTTTTGACTTTCTCTTGGGTGCTTTATTGTGGTTCCACCATTCAGGATACCCTATGATCTCAAAACAATGTTCTTTGGTGTGGACAAAATTATTACATTAAGTATAGATGTAATTATTCTGTTTGGAGACCCTGAATTGTTTTGTGCAATTCTTTGTTATCAAGATGGTATCATCATCATTTTATGTCCCTGTTTTAAGAGTTACACGATGCAGAGTTTCCCTTCTGATCAAAGCATAGCACTCTTCTAAGTCTGGTACAATTTCCTTTCTTAGAATCTCTCCTCGGACTTGTTTAAGATCATCATCCAATCCAGCCAGGAATATATGTGTAATACACCACTACTATAGGACATATGCTCGAAATTATTGAGAATATCTGAACACAAACCCTACAGGAATGGCATGTTAGAACAATCACAGTCATTTAACATGGCATCATACAAATCAGAAGTAATCATAAAAATAACTTATCTCACTTCATTACTAAAACATGTTTTACACTGTTATTTCATTACAAACCATTCAAATATTTACATTACAAAAACCATCTGAGACCACGCTGTTTTAAACAAAAGATTCTATATGAAATGAAAACTATACGGAGTACTCTATCTAAAATCCTTAGATCACAGCTGACTAGACCTTTGAGCCATATTTTGATCCAAAATGGGCAGTACTAAACTTCAGTTAGCTTGCTCTAACAGCAAGGTCTCTTCTCTGTACCTGAAAATCAACATTGCAATTTTGATGAGTTTTGCGAACTCAGTGAGTGAACCATCATCGATGTATTCACTCAAAACAGAACACACATATATATAAATGAAGAACATGCAGCTCAATCAAAGTAACGCTTCATTCAGAGCTATAACTCATATTCTACAATTTGCATTATAATATAAGAAGCAGTTAAAAATACAATCACTTTTTAAGTCATTCCAGAAGTACATTCTGAATGCAAGAATATCATGTAATCATTTCAGAACATAACACTCATTTATCACAATTCTTCATATCACCATCAAAGTCATAAGCATTTCTCCATATCAACACAACATAATTCAACATTCATTTGCAATCCATATCATGAACACATTTAAAGATACAAATGCAAAAGCAAATGAGACTCATTTCATTTTAACTTTGCTGTGATCTAGTGAATGTTTCACTATCCTGTATCTGATGTAGATACCGGGCTCTTTTTAGTACTGTCCCGTATTCGTTATGGATACTAGGCTCATTAATCGTTGAGCCTAAGGCTCTGATGCGCATAACTAAGCTTAAAGCTCTTTTCACGTTGGCTACTCCGGTCACAACTCTTTTATGTGAACATGCATCATGTAATGGAGTATAATAGTTCACATAATATATCATCAATCACTTTCAGTCAACTAGCACATTCAATTTTCACAGTTCATCGGATCTAAGTCTAGCATTCAACAAGTAGTTAAGTTTTCAATTTCCTTATTCATATTCAAATCACAAACACTCCCAATACGGTTCCAAATATCGAACTCCTCAGACAATCAATTATCCAAAATCAGTAATATCATAATTGTATCAATATCAATTCAATATAGAGGAATTAAGTTTAATCAACACAATTTGAACAGAACACATTACCAATCACGATCTCACATCTAGGTTACCCACTATACATACAATTCCAACAGAAGCATAAATATTTGAATTTACACAACTAGGTCAACTCACAGTACACTCCAGTTAGTTATTGCCTTGACGTGCCGGCAATGTCTGGATGGTGTCAGTTGATGTGTGCTTCTAAATCAAACAATACACACATGTACACATTAATAAGTGATCAATCAAGTGAATGCTCAAAGTTACACATGTATATGTATCATGTTTAATGCATGCTTAATTGATTATTTCGGGTATGAAATCTTATTCACAAATCATACTTATACATTCATGGTTTGAGCATCATTTAGTTTGCAGTTAGGTTTATGCCTTAATACACTTTATCACTTTCAATTCATCACTCACATACTTATCACTCTTTTTCTTAGGATCATACACTCTCTCAATTTCCTAGTTCTCATTCAGTCATTCCCAATTCATCACTTACATACTTCGAATCACATTACATTCATGAGAAAATCTTTATATCATTATCAACTCATATTTTACACTCACACAATTAGTATTTTATATCTGAAATTTTAACAAGCTACATTTATACATTCACCAAAATTTTCTAGCAACACATACTCATTCATTCATCCAATTCTCATTCATAAATACCCTATGATCTTCAATGCTCATTCATCCATACCTTATACACATTTCTCATTTTCTTCAAATCATGTTTGCATTAAAATAACTTATTTATTCCTTTAAAAATCCAAATTTCCAGATTTGAACTCATCCTTATCAAAACAATCCATTTTTTTTAAGTTATGCCTTCAAATAACTATATAAACTTATCAAGATATCTTCTGGCCAAACTGTTTCACAGAAGCATTAATAAGACATCAATAATCATTTTTCATGTTTTATACTTTAGTTAATTCGAGCTCTAAAGTCCCCATAAATTAGGAGATAACATAAGGTTCCTATATAGGAGTCTATCACAGGCAATCTTAGCAAAACAAGTATAACTCAAGCTCTAGTCACTATTTTATCAAGAAAATTTCACAGAGGTCACGCTAAGACCTATATCTACAACTTTTATTCTTTTTGTTTCTTCAAATTTATGCCCTAAAGATATGTAAAATAGGCCGAAAGAGGAAGATAAAATTGAAACCACAATTTTGACCTACAACTCTAATCTTCCAAATGTTTTTTTAAGACAATTTTTCAAGTTAGTTTTGTATGACCATTATAACCTAACAAATGAGGTATTTAGGCAACACTTTATAGTAATCAAATGTTCCACAATGTCTAAAGTTTCCAATGACATCAAATTCATGTATTTTGGTTCAGTAGTATGCAAGTTATAACCAAATGGTTACAGACTATTCTCATAACACAATAGTACACAATTATCAACTTCAATCCAAATTTTAGGAATTTTAAAGATAGATTTCAAATTCTATTCCTTCATCAAAAATGTATCCATATGTGTCCAGTTTACTCTACATCAACATTTATCCAAATTGTATATTCACAGGTCAAGTTATAACCAAAATATAGATGTATGTTCAGTAAAACACTCCATATAAAATATTCCAGCACACTTCATCATCAACTTTACATACAATTCATTCCAATTCAAACATCATTCTCATACCATTTAACATGTTATAAAGCACAGATTGTTACGTACCTTTTAGGCTTCCAACTCAGTTCAAAATTCCATATTCACTAAGCCTCCAAGCATGCAAGATTCATCACAAACTTAAGATGGAAACAAGGTGTTTTTGAACAGCAAGATGAAGGTAACTTTCAGCTGGTTTTCTTGGCTATTTTGTGTAAGGTAAAAAGTTGGTTTTAGTGCAGCAATTTAGCTATGGCTCAGGAAAAATTTCAGAGAGAAGAAGGAGTAATTTCGGTGAAGGAACCGAAGGAAGGAAGCAACAAAACCCTGCTGTAGAAACTTGCTACATCACATGCTAGGTGTCACTATTATAGCACAACATTTGTCCTAAGGCATGTCTTATAGTTGTCCACTCAAGATGCTGCCACTACTCCACTCAAGAAGCTGCCATTAGTCACTAATTAAGTATTCCACATGTCACTCCAAGATTGCTCCACTTGTCACACAATAATTTGTCCATTTGTCTATTAATTACTAGTTCATTTGTCACACATTTAAGCTACCAAATGTCACACTTTTATTTATCTCTTATTTCTATATTTTTCCTTAGTCTAAAATACTCCAAATTTTTTATAAATTTCCAAAATATCTGAAATGTCACCAAAATGCAAAATTAATTTGAATACATACTAATTTAGTTTTCAAGACAATTAATCCATAATTCACACTTTAATCACTTTAAAATCACTTATACCCGAAAAATGTCAATGAATGCATGTATAATTATTTTCATGAGTGAAAACATTATTCACGTGTATATGCATGCCATATAATGCATGAAATGTACTTCTAAATTCTCAATAAACTCTCATATATAGTATCCTAGGGTTCTAACCCTAATCATGGGATAATGGGATATTACAATATGTACTCTCAGCCTTTCAATAGACTTTCGATACAACTCCACATCTCCAGGATCCTTCATAACAATCTTGTCACGATGATCCAATTGCTAGTAGTGTGCCCTAGGCCAATGGTCATATGTCACTTTTGTACTAACATTCTGACTTATTATTTATATATTATGAGGTATTCTTTTGTATATGCATGTATATTGTTTATGTAATATGATTTACATTCCATGAATAGTATTAGGATTTTGTCATCAAGTATGTGACTTGATAGTAAAACCATAGGCATTATAATACTATTCTAAACTGTCCTTAGTTGATCATTATTGGTGGAACAATAATGAATTAAGGTTAGTATGTGTTCTAATTGATGATCACGTTTGACTGATCATAGATATGAGTTATCAAATCAGATATATAGATATATGTTAGAAAACATATATTGGACCGACCCACAGAGAGAACCTTACATGGTTTCATGTCATTAGTGATTCTTAATATGGTTTGACTTTAGTCCTTTGACCTGAAGTCATCATCGTTCCCTATATGAGGAATTAAGTGTTTTGACCCTAGACTAAGTTATCTTTAACCAGATAACAAGTAGTCTTATGTTGGACATTAAATGAATCATGCGGAGGGATGTGAATGACGTAGATGGGATTTGTACCTCTCTTAAATGAGAGAGATATCATTTGGGCCTCTTGACAAGTATGACTGAAAAAATGCATGGTTGTGCTCAAATGAATTGATGACGAGTCATTAATGTCATTTGTTCTAGTCAGTCAACTTAGGAATCAAGAAACTATGATTAGTCAAAGGTTGATATGCACCATACCTTATGATTAATCTTAATATCGTGTTACAAAGGGACTGAGTTTGTAACCACGGTTACAGGTTAAATCAGATTACTGATCCTCATTTGATTTGGGTAGTCATAATGTCTTACTAGAGGCTGCTTATGACTTATGGGCCCTGAAGTGTGATCAAGCCCATTGCCAACATCAAATGAGCCTACAAGGTCGCACACAAAGAGTGATGCGATTTGGGCTTATTCTCTTAGGCCTAATTTATTAGGCACTGAATAAATATATGTAGATATATTTATTGGGTTAGATTGAATTAAGTTGTGGCTTTTATTATATGAGATATAATATAGGCCAAAACTTATTGGGCTTCCATAATCCTAATGGGTTTAGGATTATAATATTCTTATTCCTAATAGGTTTAGGATTAGGATATTCCTATTCCTATTAAAATAGGATTTTCCTATGTTAGGAATAGGGATAAGGGCTTCTCTATAAATAGAGGTCTTATGTCTCATTAGAACACACAAGAAAAGCCCTTGCCACCTAGCCACTCGTTCCTTTTCCCAAGAGAAAAAATGTGCGGCGTTCTAAAGTGTTTTAGAACGTGCTAGCACACATTAACCGCTGCTCCGATCGTTCATCCTCGTGTGGATACTAGTAGAGGACGTTCGCGAGCTGCAGTGTCAAGAAATCTGAAAGAATCCCAATCTGTTCTCTTTAAGAGGTAATTCTGTACAATTCTTTTTGTGAAATTTCTGTTAACCAAGGCACAAGACCCGAAGTCCTATGGTCCATTCTGCTGCGTATTATGCATTCTCAGGCCATAAGCGATCCAACAAGAACAACTTAGATAGACTAAGAGCTCAACTTGTTGCCAAAGGATTTCACCAAATCGATGTAATTGATAATAACAAAACATATTCGCCTGTTATTAAACCAGGTATTATTTGTATAATACTTTGTATAAACCTTATTAAGAACTGACCTATACATCAATTAGATGTAAGAAATGCTTTTTTACATGGCTAGCTTATCGACGATATTTTTATGGAGCAACTAACAGGTCTAGAAGATCCTCAATTTCCTCTACATGTTTGTAAGTTGCACAGCTCGCTTTATAGGCTTAAGCAAGCACCGAGAACTTAGTTCAAAAGGTTTAAAACTTTTTTGCTCAAACTTGGTTTCAAATGTAGCTTGGCTAACTCATCTTTGTTTATCTTACACTGTGCCACAGGTTTAATCTTTTTAGTTCTGTATGTTGATGATATGTTGGTGATAAGATCATACTCATCCTTACTCAATAATTTCATTTGCACTCATGACGAAAATGTGTTAAATTTATCACTTCTTGGGAATTGAGATCACACGAGATAATAGTGGCCTGTATACATTATAACGTCAATTTGCATACACCATATTAAACAAAGCTAATCTTCTTGATTGCAAAACCATATTTGTGTTACTAGCCTCAAAACTCAAAATTCCCTCTAATAGTCCACCCTTTTTAGATACTACATCATACAGAAGCCTTGTTGGTTAATTACAGTACCTAACATTCACCTGGCCTGACGTTGCCTTTAATATAAACTATGCTCCTCAATTTAGTCAAGCGCCCATCGAGTTTAGTTTCAAACTGGTCAAAAGAACTTTTAAATATATAAGAGGAACCTTAGGCCTTTGTGTTAATTTTCAAACAGATACTACACTTGATCTTTTCGGTTTTTCTAATGCAGATTGGGGAGATTGCACAATGACAAAACACTCTACCTCTGGTTTTTATACTTATCTTGGTGCTAACATAATATCTTGGAGTTTAAAGAAACAATGTAAATTTTCTCAATCAAGCACAGAAGCTGAATACTGTGACATGGCAAATGCATCAGCTGAATTAACTTGGCTCACCTCTGGGAATTAGCCATTCCTCAAAGAATTCCACCCACTCTGTTTTGTGACAATTTGATGCATTGTTCATGACAATCAATCACATTTTTCATGCTCATAGCAAATATATAAAGTTGGATTATCATTTGATGAGGGAGAAGGTAGCTCTGGAAGAATTGGTGACTTGACATGTGTCTTCACAAAATCAAGTTGCTGACATTCTTACAAAGCCACAATCCAAAACATCTTTGGCTATGAATTGAGACAAATTATACCTTGACACTTAGCATAGTTTGAGGCGAGATATTAAGCAAGTTCAGCTAAGCTTAGATTACATTGGCCACATCGTTAGACGTGAATCGGCAGCCTCTTTAGACCAAACCACACCTTTCTAAACTTTATATTTAACATGTGTCGATTCTCAATATTCTGAAACTATCCAGTCTCAAGCAAATGATAACCTAATCTATTGGGATATTCTTTTAAAACAACTCTTAAGTTATTAGGACTCTATTTTGATTTTATTAATAAACTCATAATGACTAGATGCTTCTTTATTATCTATATAAAAATATTATAGCCCAAATATGTCCTCCAAGATTTGGCTATTCTTCAAAGATTTCCACCAACTCTGTTTTGTGACAATTTGAGTGCATTGTTCATGACAATCAATCCTATTTTTCATGCTCGCAGCAAACATATAGAGTTGGATTATTATTTCATAAGGGAGAAAGTAGCTCTAACAGAATTGGTGACTCAGCATGTGTCTTCACAAAATCAAGTTGCTAACATTCTTACAAAGCCACAATCCAAAGCATCTTTGGTTATAAATCAAGACAAATGATGCCTTGACACCTAGCATAGTTTGAGGGGGATATTAAGCAACCTCACCAAGCTTAGCTAAGCCTGGATTACATTGGCCACACAGGGAGTAATAAGGATGGTTTAAAGAGGTGTGGTTCGGTCCAAAGAGGTTGCCAATTAACGTCTACATTAAATTCATATTTAACATATGTCGATTCTCAATATTATGAAACTATCCAATCTCAACCGAATGATAAGCCAACCTATCGGGATGTTCTTCTAAAACAACTCTCGAGTCATTCGGACTCTATTTTGATTTTGTTAATAGACTCCTAATGACTAGATGCTTCTGTACTATCTATATAAGAATATATCCTGGCTCAAATATGTCCTCCAAGACTTAGCTATTTCTCAAAGAATTCCACCCACTCTATTTTGTGACAATTTGAGTGCATTGTTCATGACAATCTATCCTGTTTTTCATACTCGCAACAAACATACAGAGTTAGATTATCATTTCGTGAGGGAGAAGGTAGCTCTGGGAGAATTGGTGACTCGGAATGTATCTTCACAAAATCAAGTTGCTGACATTTTTACAAAGCCACAATCCAAAACATTTTTGGCCATAAATTGAGACAAAATATGCCTTAGCAGCCGGCATAGTTTCAAGAGGGCTATTAAGCAAACTCATCAAGCTCAGCTAAGCCTGGATTAAATTGGCCACGCTTGGAGTAATAAGGATGGTTTAGAGAGGTGTGGTTCGATCCAAAGAGACTGTCGATTCACATCTATATCAAATTCATATTTAATATGTGCCAATTCTCTATATTCTGGAACTATCCAATCTCAATCATATGATTAGTCAACCTATCGGGATATTCTTCTAAAACAACTCTCGAGTCATTAGGACTCTATTTTGATTTTGTTAACAAAATCCTAATGAATAGATTCTATATAAGGAATTCTTGTAAAGTGTTTATGGTTGAGTTAATAGAAAATAAAAAATCGATTCTCCAAATTATGTTTTTCGATTAAAACTCAGCTGCAGTTTTTTCAATTAATAATGCAGTACAAGAGCTGAAGAATCAGTGTAAAGCTTCTGCTCCAGATATTTGGTTCAGATAGATAGCCTTGTGGAAAAGATATTCGAAACTTATTTACAGCAACAAATCGTGAAACATAGTGTTAATTACAACTTCATAGCAACATTCAAGATAGCAAAAGGCACGTTTCAATTCTGCTCAAATGATCAAATGATCAAGCAGTAGATGCCTGCCTTAACCACTATGATCTCTTGCATTCAGTCAGTACCGAGGGATTTAGGTTCTAAAGATATTTCTGGAATCCGAAAATGCATCTCCATTTGCTTCTTCCTTAGTTGCCAAATGCTCTGCTCATTAACCAGTCTCATCCTCTCATTCTCCAACCTTAGGCTCTCAAACTCCTTATCTTTCTTCTGACAGTACCTCAACCACTTGAATCTTTGTTTCTCAAACTCAAATGCCTAAGCTCGAATTCTAACTCTTTGTTCCATGAGCTCTAACAATTGCTTTTTGAGCCACTCTTTTCTCTCCCTTAAAGGCACAGCAGGATTGGGAAAGGTCCCATCAATTTCAATTCCAAAACTAGTGCAGCCACCTAATTGAGAATCAAGATCTGCCCCAGGGATTCGCTTTCTCTCATCGTACTCGCCCATCGTCCCAATATTTTCATCAACATTATTATCATCTTCACCATCAGATTCATCATCATCACTGCCATCATTCCCCTGAACTTCCTCTTCCTCTAACCCATTTATCTGTTTCAAATCTTGAATGTCAAGACCGTGGGAATTTGGTATCTTTTGGCCATTGTGGTAAGCACACATTTCCTTATAAAACAGATGTTTTGAGGTCAGTATCTTTCTAACATCATCTTTTGCTTTGGCTGAAAGATGAGGCATTGCGTCCATTAGAGTCGGATTCTCCACTACTCTAAAACTGGTTCCTCTTCCAAGAATATCATTCAACCTCTTGTACCTCATGTTTAAATCATTGAACTTATCCTCACACTGCTGTGGAGATGCATGACATCCCTTAGCAATCATAATCTTCGACACTGTCTTCCATTTACCTTTTCTCTACAATGCTCCCGACTTTCTCTTAAGTCCCTCAACACCCTCCAGTGACCCATCATCACCAACGCAGGCAACCACTGCTATAAGAAGCTGTACCACATTATCCGTCCATTTCATTCTCTGCCAAGGAGCTCCACTTTTACCCTTAATCCCAGTGCACTTCTCGCCAATCCTATCTTGGCCGAAATTCGCCTTCTCATCTTTGCTCCAATTGTCCTCACCTGTGGCATTATAATTGTCAACAGCTTTCCCTTTTCTGAGATTCGTCAGATATTCTTTTGATTTCAGTTCTATGGGCTCAGTGGCTTTTCTAGTATTATCACGATCATCCAGTAGATTCATACTATTCCAGTGGGTTAATGACGGATTACCCAACTGAAACGATTGGTCCAAAAACCCACCATTTGGTCCCGACATAAACCACCCTCCCAAACCGAAATTCTCCATTTTCAAAAACTCAGCTCCAGATTAGCTCCAAACCCTATTGACTTCAATTGCTTATATAAGGAATGGACATGACTATGAAAGTAATCAAAGATTTCATACTTCCCAAAGCAAGAAACTTATCCATGTAAGCTTAACTGAAATATCTAGTCACTGAGCAGGATGAAAGAATTTAGAAACTCATCAACTAACACTATGGTTCAACTATCTAGCATTTTCCCCCATCAACTATCTAGCATTTCCCCCCCATTTTCCCCACAAAAATCACATAGACACAATACAGGTCAGATAAAGCAAGAGCACCCAAAGGACTCAATTTCCTCCATTCTACATAAACAATCGAGATCAAACACATAAACGGAAGTGGGGTGTGTGTGTGTGTGTGTGTGTGTGTGTGTGTAGAGAGAGAGAGAGAGGAGAAATAAGAGAGCAATATCAGATTCGAAGAAACAAGAACCACGTTCCACGTTGTCGATAACTATTGGAAATGAAGAAAGACAGCTCGTAATTAACAACAGACAAGCACTGAAGGATCGACCTACTAATCTCAAATCTCAATCAAATTTAAAAGCTTTTGTCCAGTAATGATCCACAAATACAGAGCCTTCGCTAGGAAAGACAGAGGGTTTAAGCTGAAAAAAAAAACAGAGAAAGAGAAGAGTTGGGTGAAGCCAAACTACGTCGGATATTGCTTCGTTTCACGAACAGGGATGCCGTTTATCACATCCATGGTTATCTTGTTTATTCAATTCAACTTGTATTTATTTCAGCTCTTTTGAGTCTTTATTTTATATAAAAGGGGGAAATAATTTTAATATTTAAATTAAATATTGCATAAATAGAAAATTTAACGAATCATTGATTTACATTTTTTATAACATTGCAAATAT
>JAOQMS010000178.1:19083634-19106613 GCA_027563885.1 Erythroxylum longipes
TTTCCTAATTTCTCCGATTAATCTCTCATGTACCCGTTTTTATAATTCGACCCGTTCTCTGGAAACGGGATGTTACACCATGCATAATTCCAAAATTGCTTTTTGAAGTCCTCTCCTTTACAATTCCTATGCCAATTATGATACATATGTCTAGTACAAATTCAGTGAGTTGTATTTGGCAAAGTCTCCTTTATATCTTTGACTAATCCCTAATTAAATATGCTAAATATTACTTAATCTTTACTAATATAATCATCTTAATATAACTACATAAAGATGAAGATATCTTCTACATATCAGTTATGATTGCAAGTCCTTCATTACCATCCAATTTCAAATCAAATACAAGTAAATTCATGAACTGACTCCTTGAATCACTAGTGTTTCTATCTCAATAATAGTCTAAGCCAACGGATACACTCCTTCATTACCATCCCTACCTACTACACCTAAAAATTGACCTTAGAACTATGTCTTAATAAAGCAACCATCTATCCTAAAATTAGGTCCCAACTGCCTTCATCCTCTTTTTGTAGCATTAAAACAAATGTATAACCTTTTGAATTGCAGCAAAAGATAATAAAGTATGAATAAGATGTGTAATAAAAGATAATGAAGTATTAATAAGACAATGAATTTTTCATTTATCATTACCTGTAGCAAGAAAGTGTCTTGATTCCTTGATAATTGTAACTCTACTATATATCTGGGATTACTTAAATTCAACTCATGTAAATATCCCTATAGCTTAGCATATTCATAAACAAAATATATTGCCCTCTCTTTTCTCAATCTCCTCTTTACTCTTTTACATATTCTTTGAGTTAACAAAAATATTGAGTTTCTCTCTACACTCTTTAACCATTTTTTTAATCGAGATATTAGGCTTTTTAAGAATTCTATCCTTGAAATTCCTCATCATGAACTTGGCCAAAAATCAATTTGGATTTATTAGTTTTGAACAACAATGATTAAGTTTATAAGTCTTTATTTTGATATATCTTATGTCCTTATCATATCTAGTATAAAACTCCCAAGGGAATCCGCCAATGCAACCAACCGTGATCAATTTCCCCTTACTCTTTTTCAACCTTACATTATATCACATGTTTGTTTTGCATAATTGATATCAACATCTTAAAATTCTTTTGTAGTTCCAAACTCTAGACCCTATCTCCACTATTGTGCCACACATGATGGATTATGCTTAATACTTGAACTTAGTCTATAAAAAGCTTCACTTGGCTTCTTTTCACTAGGATATTCGTCACTATCACAATCAGTTGAATCAATTTCAATTGGTCAATGGCCATTTAGAATGTCAATATAGAAATCTAATTGTACATATCCAACATGTTCATCCTATTAATTCATATATTCACATTATGCTTCCACATGTTCATCATCATCATGTCACCAATATGTTCCTCTCCTTTAGTTATAGGTAATATGTCAAGAGCAAGGACATATCTATTTAATTTGTTGGTCACATACACATCAACAATTCCATTAATTTTTATAAGATTTGCTAGCCTAATACAACTTTGGTTTGATTTAATATTTATTAATGACTCTCTAAAGTTGAAATTGATTACCCTATAGTATGCCTTATCAACTTGATGGTACCCTAAATCCTTCCCCATCTCACATATTTACTTATAACTAACATAATCAATGTCAATATTTTCAAATGTAGCAATATCCTTGTCAACATATTTGAATTCAGGTTCTAACATGGACTTCCACTATAAAAAAACCATTATACTTCCATATTGATTCATTATAATATGTGCAATGGCCATTAGAAAATAATAAAAGCAATATAAGTCCTCAAAAAAATATTTCATTAAAAACAACAAAAGTTATTAAAAGCAACTTAAGACATGACACAAGTTCAATAGGAGCAGATAGTGCAATATTTAAATGTGCATTTCTTTCCTCCAAAAATCCTATAAACCACAATTATATTTGTCCGACCACTCATCTTTAGTCACATAATCAGTCATGTGAAGGGTGAGGCTATTAACTCAGTGCAGCTAATACCTATGTCAGCCAATTTAGGAATTTATGGTGGTAAAACTACATATGGTTTTTTATTGTCATTCATCATGAAAGAAAAACTTTATTTAGACAACAAAATATAGTGACGAGGTCTATAACAAGAGTTGGTCATTTATTATTTAACCAGGTCCCAATTATTAAATGAATGAAAGAAAGTAACTAATTAAAGAAAGCAAAAGTAGGCAATAGGCATTTATAAAGTAGGAAGGTTAAATTATTTAATTAGTTTTAAATAAGGATAAATTAAAATAAAAATAATATGATTAATTATTAAAATTTAAAATTTTTAAATAGGATGATTGGATCATGGCATACATGTTCTATTATAAGCTCAAATTGACATTAAAGTATTATATATGTCTATCTCGTCATCAATAATATGATGGATAACTGAGATAATGAAGCATGCATTCGATATTCTATTTATGTAAGGTTTAATTTTAACATTTGTTAAACGATATAACTTAATCTGAACATGATGAAATTTCAACGTTTAAATTATATTAAGATGCAAACCTTAGGATTATTTTCTACCCCTTTTGTGACCATGCTCATTAAATAAATTATATATTTTAAATAAATCACTTTAATGTTTTTAAAATATGCATTAGATAAATCATATGTTTCAAATCAATTACTTAAAATTAAAAGATGAACTTAATCTGACATATTTTACTCTCATATCTAATACTTTATAATTGATTAATGTTGATTTTGCACACACCACAAAGAAATATATTTTGGAAAAGCAATTTGCTCCTAATGTCTCGTGAAGTTGGTAGGTATATGCCACTTCTCATGCATAGAAACAACATTTACTTCCATACTACCCTGCTATTACGCTCGTGAAAATTCATAATTTTCTCGGTTTACTTATTCTTTGATGGGTTTAGTTTTTTAATTTTATAAATGAAGATAACCTGTTCCTTGAAAATAGTGTAACTATGCCATCAAGGATCAATCCCTTATCAGATAAAAAATAGCCACTATATAACATTTTTAAAAAAGCACTTCATTAAAAATGATCTCATTGTGACAAGTATGAATAACAAATTTGGCAAATTTATTTCATGAAAAATTATTAAAAGCAGTGCCCAAAAACAATTACATGCAATTAGCAAACATGCCATCAATCTTCATTGACATCAATTTCCAAATCCCTTCACGGTTACCATTTATCACGTCATGTATCTTCAAGAAATGCAACTAGGGGGTAAATAAGCACCCCCTTACTGAAACAACAGTCCAATTTTACACTTCCAAGCAGGAAACAACAACACAGCTATCCGTTTTCACAATTCATTAACCGTGAGAGAGCTACGAAGAATACAACATAGGAGTTTTCCTTTCATGAGTCTCTGACGTACAAGGGCTTGTTATAAGACTGCAACAAGAGGGAAGAGCAAACCACGCTAAGAGATGAGGCGGCCATGCAGGCACCAGCAAGCCACGGCGGCAATCGAATTCCAGTAAATGGGTAAAGGATTCCAGCAGCAATTGGCATGCCAAGTATGTTATACCCAATGGCCCAAACATAGTTTAGACGAATTCGTGAAATGGTCCTCCTTGATAAATCTATGGCAGTGACTACATCTTCTAAGCTGCTTTTGATGAGAACTATGTCAGCTGCTTCTATTGCCACGTCAGTGCCAGCACCTATTGCCATGCCCACATCTGCTGCAACGAGGGCTGGCGAGTCGTTTATTCCATCACCCACCATGGCAACAGTCACTCCTTTACCCTGCATCCAATATTTTTTTAATGATCAAGAACTAATCCAAGTCGTTAGAATGAAAATCAAGTGTTTTCTTTTTATCCTTTTGCACAATCCAAGCCTGGAAGAGAGGAAAAAAAATATGATATTTATGCTGCTAATATAATTAGATTCCTTAGTAATTTGGTTCCATACCTAAAAACTTTTCAAGGATTCGGATATTCCAAGATAGTTTCATTAGAAGCACAAAAGTAATATGATTGTAACAATATTGCAGTGCTAGAACCATCGAGGGTGATTATAGGTCCAAATTGTGCCACATCATGCAAGTGTAAAATAATAAAAATATATCTTTTATTTCGTGCTGTTTTCCTGTAAGACCTCATATAAATGTCTCCTCCGGTAACGACAACATAAGCTGTGTATCACTTTATATTACACTTCATATTGTTCACATCATGCTATATGTCTCGTTTAGACATTTAGAATTTGTGTAAAGTAAGCATACCTGCAGATCTTTAATTCTATCGGCCTTTCCCAGTGGATCTGTCTCTGCAAACACATGCTCTATTCCAACCTCCTTTGCAATGGCTGCTGCTGTCGCCCAATTATCACCAGTCACCATGATGCTTGTGATTCCCATGGAACGTAGAAAAGATACAACACGGTTGGCTTCTGGCTTTACTGGATCCGTAACAGCAAAAGCTCCAGTAACCCTTCCATCAATTGCAACCAACACACAAGTTCTAGCCAACTGTTCATTTTCAGCAATGTATCTTTCCACATCACGCTCAAATGCGACACTGAAAGCCCGCATAAGCCTTTTGTTTCCAACCAATACTATTCTATCATCCACTTTTGCACTCACCCCAGCTCCAGCATGCACCTCAAAGTCCTTAGCCTCTGTGTGATGTTCTCCATTAGACCCAATCTTTGGACATAGCCTCTTAGCATGTTCTATAACAGCTTTTGCTATTGGATGTTCGCTATTTGCCTAAGGAGTTCGGAGGGTAAAGTATTGAGATTGAACTTAGTCAGTAATAAATATACTACTGGAAATGACAAAGTGAAGAAAATGCATATCAATATACTTGTATGGAACGTAATCTTGTCCTACTTCTCAATTTCTCGATACATGTGTAGTAAAATCAACAGTACTTCATGAAACGATGGGAGAAAAATGTTTCACTTTTAAAGTGATTTTGTTTAAGCATCAACATAGCTCGCATCTCTGCTTCAAAACAAATCGTTAGAACTAAGCCTAATATGCTTGTGCACCGCATTTGAAACAATTGTACAGCTCCAATACTGCTCAAAGTACACACACGCACCTCAGCAGCAGTCGCCATATCACAGAATTCCTCTATTGGGATGCCAGAAAAAAGGACAGAACTAACAACTGTTGGTTTTCCAAAAGTTAGTGTCCCGGTCTTGTCAAAAACAACTGTCTTGACCTGCAGAAATGAGAGAATCTGACCTGGTTAAGCCACTGCAGCTGGCAAGACAAACGAGTGCTTATTGATGAGCATATAGTTTCTCCTTACCTTGTGCGCCTTTTCAAGTGCATTGCCACCCTTAATCAGCACTCCTTGAGAAGCGCCCTTTCCTGTGGCAACCATTACGGCTGTAGGCGTTGCTAGTCCTAAAGCACATGGGCATGCAACAACCAATACTGAAATTGCAAATTGCAGTGCAAGTTCAAATCCATCCATGGCTTTTGGTATCCAGTGTCTAGGGTAAAGGCCAAACTCTCCAGGTATAAACCATCCCAGCCACGTTGTAAATGCTGCAACAACAACCTGAAATCAGGCAATAATTTAGTATTCAGACAAGAGAAAGAAATGTAGAAACCTAATCATATGCTCTGTTCAGAACACCATATCCTTGTAACAAAACAGACTACCACAAAACAGAAAAGATATCAGTGAATATCCAGAAAAACATTTGCGATGTACAAGGAAAATCTTACCATCTCCACAAGATCACAAACAAAAAGGAAAGATGGAAGTTTCTTGTTTCACAAAATCAAGTGACTCATTTCATCATGCTAGCATTTGATTCAAAATGAGCGGAATAAAATATTGACCTTATAAGGAAAAAGTACAGAAACCTAATGCATGGCAATCTTTTTCATAAACATGTGTGATGTATAGGGAAAAGCTTAGCCTATCTGCAAGATCACACAAAGAATGGAAAAAAAAAGACAAGATGGAAGTTTAATGTTTTAGAAATCAAGTGAATCCATTGCAGCCTGCTACCATTTGATTCAAAAAATGAGTGGATTAAGATAATGGCTGCATAAGAAAAGAGTGCAGATACTTAATAAGTGGCAATCCTTTTTTCTTTATGTTTCCAATATTGAAGGGTCTAGAGTCCTCAATGAATTTCTTTAATGATATCTGCTTAGGTAGCTTTCAACACTTTCTGTGAATACACAGTTCAAGATTTCTTCCTTTGGAATTTGTTGTAGTTACAGATTTCCTAGTCTAGTATAACCAAATTTAATAAAAATAGAGGAATTAATCAACTTACTGTAGGAACAAAAAACCTGGAGATTCGGTCAGCGAGTTTCTGAACAGGAGCTCTGGCAAGCTGAGCAGCTTCAACTAGTTGCACAATTTGGGAGAGCGCAGTCTCTGACCCAACATGTGTAGCCTTAACCAGTAAGCATCCATTGTCATTCACCGTCCCACCAATTACCTATTTATCAAGTATGGGACAAAGAAAGAGAGCTCAATTTAGCATTTTTGCCATCTTCCACATGAACACATGTAAACAATACATAGACTGTACCTTGTCACCAAGTCGTTTAGCAATGGGCCTTGCTTCTCCAGTAATCATACTCTCATTCACATGGCTTTGACCATCAACAACAATACCATCCACAGGAACTTTTTCCCCTGGAACAATCTTGATAATATCATTTTTTTGTAACAATTGAGTACTAATTTGCATGTCGGATGTAACATTTCCATCACTGTCCAATGTTATCAGACAAGCAGTATCAGGAGAAAGTTCAGTCAGCTTTGCTAAAGCATCTGAAGTCTTTCCTTTAGCCATAACCTCCAAAAATTTCCCTAAGAGAATAAACGATATCAACATGGCACTAGTCTCAAAGAAATCCTGCCCTTCAAATTTATCAGAAGTTATTGCTTTTATCACCACATATACAGAATAAAAGTAAGCTGCATTAGTGCCTAGTGCAACCAAAACATCCATGTTGGCAGATTTTCGTCTCAAAGCATGGTAAGCTCCCATGTAGAACCTGAAAGTAATACCATCGGTTTAGTATTATTAGTTTCTTACAGCGTGAATTTATCTCCTGTAATTTTCAATGACGGACATGGTGACACTTGAGTAAGGCATAAAAAGGTGAGATTAAACGAATAATTTTATTACCTTCGGCCCACAATGAACTGCACCGGTGTGCAGAGGACCCACCTAAGAAGTATCCCGATGGTGAGTGCATTATGAATTCTGCACTCTAACCAGTCACCATAAGGATGAAGCATTGGAAGTACCATAGAAAACAGAAAAACTGGCGCAGAGAAAAGGCAGCTAAATAAGAATTGGTTTCTATACATCCGAATTTCTTGCAGCCCCTCTGTTTCCCTTCGCCTCGGAGGGACATGCAAGCTTGCATGATACATGTTGGGACCAGGAGAAGCATCTTCAATACACTTTATCAGAAACCTTGGACCAGTTAAATCTGGATCATAACTAACAGTAACTGTATTCTCTTTCAAGTCCATCGCAACAGCATTCACTCCTTCTGCTGATTCCAAAACAGATTTGATAAGGGCAGTATCTTCTGCTGAAATAAAGCCTTCAAGTTTTAGATTTACTTTGTTTGCATCATTCCCAGAACTGATAAGCTCAGCACCAAACCCAGCATCTGCTACCGCTTCAATTACACCTTCTGTGTCAATGATGTTTGGATCAAAGTGGACTTTTGCTTCTTCCAGAGCTAGACCAACCACTGCTTTCTTAACTCCATTGGTCATTAAGAGTGCACGTTCAACAGACTCAGAGCAGCTGGTGCAAGCCATTCCTTTAATCCTGAGCCGGCATACTGCAATGTCTGGTTCTGGAAATTCTTCCACTGGAAATCCAGCATCTTCAATGGCTTCCTTAATTACTTTAGCCTAACAGAAAAAAAGTGACAGTGTCAGACCAATACTTCTAAACTCTCTAGAAGGAAAAGGTAGCATACCAATTTAATATTACCAACATCAATGTCCAGGAGCTAGATGAGCTGAGTCATAAAAGATTAAGCATTCCCCAGGGTAACTTACTGTAGTGAGGTCCGGAACAAAGGTAATAGCAGCCTGGCCATCAAGGGGTGAAACCACAATGTTCTGAACTCCATTAAGATCCTGAAGCACAGATTCTATGGACGTTGCACAAGAAGCACACTTGATGTCACCAATTCTGAGCTTGGCCGTTCTAACCTTCTTATATTTGTTGTCACTGTGTTCTGAAACAACAACCACAGCACTGTCTGAAGACTGCTGAAGTAGGGGTGTCTTGAGATCGTCACTCTCATTAGCGTTCAGTTTACCATTTTGAAATGCTGACTCCATCTTCAATCAATAATCACCAAATAAGATTTCATCAGACTACAATGCAAAAGATTTGATGATTGCATACGGATGGTTATTACACGTGTGATGGCATGATTCTTTTCAAAGTCTAAACAAAATGATTATAAAAAAACAGTCAACTTTTTTTTCACAAAATTAGCTCCATTGTGAAAATTTTCAATCATGCATAATATTCACTTATGTGATTGAAAATTTAAATCGAAGCTGCACCAGAGAACCGAACTAGAAATGAAAAAAAAAAAAAAACAACACAAAAACAGAGGAAACGATAAAATCAAAAAAAAAAGAAAAAAAGACAAAAGAGAACAGGACGAAAACCAACGAGAAAGCACCGTCGAGTCGCAGTCGACACGCAAACATGCACATACATAAAAACACACGAAATTACAAACAATACGGATCTACACGTGTATCGCCGCACGAACCAATCCATCCACAGAAGATGAAACGTAAACGGCTAGAAGATATAGATACCTGAGGTAAAAAGAAGCGCCGGTGGCGGTGATGACGAGAGAGGTGGAATAGGGGTAGGGTTTATGGTTGCGAGTGTTTTTGATAGAACAGAGAAAGAGAGTGGTGAGGGTAACAGGAGGAAGAGGAGGAGGCAGATTGTCACAGGCAGTAACGGCAAGAGAGAGAGAGAGAGATTTTGCGCCAGAAAGCTCTGAGTCGAGGGTTTTATAGGTTCGATTTGATGTGCTATGATGCGGCTTTTGTTTTTGAAAATTTGAAATGTGCAACGTCTTGTTTCTTACTTATGATTAACCGCCCCTGTAAGTTGTAACTTAAATCATTCTTTACATGCGTTTGATATTTATGTAAACGAGTGACTTTAAAACAAAATCTATGCAAAAATTGACCAGTAAGGGTATTTTTATGTTATTATTGAATAAATTCACAATTATAATTAAGAATGAACTTGATTCAACAAATTAAAATTTTTTGAATTAATAGATATGTATGAATAAAATGTTACGTCAACTTAATTAAATTATAAATTAAATAAGATAAGTATGAATTTTTTCTTTTTTATTTCCAATTGTATATAATCTTTATAAAGAAGGTCAAATTAATTATGTTAATATCCTAGGGAATTCAAGTTAATGTTAAATTAAAACCCTTATAGAAAAAGAAGGTCATTAAAATAAATTAATTTTATATTTTCTTAAAACTCGTCCATGTGATGATGCTTATGTCTGACTCAATATCGTCATTTGTGTTTTGAATTTGTATATAACTTTTTTTTATATACATTATGTATCTCAGTTTTGTCGGATTAATCTTAAGCCCTTAAGCCTCCATCCTCAGAGTTTTAGAAGAGGTACATTTGGAACTCAAGGTTCCTCAAGGACCTACGTAGTCTGTACACTTTTATGCACAAGGAGTCTTCATAAACTGATTGGTCGGCCGTTGATTGATCATTGCCCCCAGGTCAACATCAAGTTTCTATCATTGCCACTGTTCCAAACTCCCACACTGTCGCTGGAAGCGAGACATCCGCAATTGATCCGACCAAGGAACATTCCAGGAGACTTAAGGATCATCAACAGGGAAAATTTCTCATCTCCCTCCCTTTGTGACTCGAACTCAAGACTTCTTACAAATGAGATAATTAAGTAAGGAGTTGAAATCTGAAAAACCATAGGGGAATAGTTTCGCAAACTTTTTCGATTTGTTCCTAGCAAACAAATAAAATCAGAAAATTAAAAGAACCAAAAATAAATCAATACCAGAAATTTGGTAATGTAGTTAGGCACTCATTGCCTACGTCTGCGAGGCTCTCTCCTAGCTTAATTACTTTCACTGAAGTACAATAGATTTACCCAAGGCTTTACTGAGCCGACACCACTCAACCCTTAACACTATCTCTCAACCTTACTTCCTGTGAAAGATTTTCACACCCAATAACATAACCGACTCATGTTAACCTCGTCAGAGAATTTTTCTCTACTACTCTGAAAGACAATTAATAAAATAATTAACGAACAACTCAGGTGATTAAAACAACTATAAACAAAAAAATGAAAGCACTTGAAACAAAAAAAACTCCCCTAAATATGCCACTTTATTGACGAAAGAACGGAAAGTCGTTCAACGAAAGATCTACTGTAAGGCTTTACTAAAAATCCCACGCACAACAGCCACAAAAATATCTCAAATCAACAAATGTTTTTTCACTAAAACGTTATAAACAGAGGGCTGCAAAAACACCGAGGCTAAGCTGATTCCACACGCCATCAACCAACTTACATAAAAATCCCATAGAAAGACAATTGCAGTTGCTAGCATAAATTGCGACTTCTACACTGAAAACGTACATAGCTAAATCACTCAAAGACCAAAGATAGAACATAGCTGCACACACACTCCTTCACAGCAAAAGACCCATTCAGCATTTTGTTTTGCGTTATTCACCAAAAACCCATCATCTCCATAGCCATGTTTTAACCACCCAACTACAATATGCCTTTAGCTCACTTTTCCGAAATCAAGCAACACTGCTACTTCTATGCCCAGACATTGCACTTAATACGCACACATCGCACCTCCACCATAAGTTGTGGGTTTTTATATCTATTTGACCGAAGCTATGTCTTCTTATATAACATAAACCCTTAATTAGTGGCGGAACCAGGAATATCCTGAAGCCGGGGCTTATTTCATTTCTTATACTGAGCTTTGTTGTATGAGAACAACATACGGTAGCTTGCGTCCCTCTTCTTCCTTCAGTCATCACTCATCACTCATCATCGCCTGCGTCCCTCTCTCTTCCTTCAACACCGCGTAACTGCGTCCCTCTTCCTTCAGCGTCGTCGCGTTGCCGACCACCTCCTGCAAGCTCTTCAAATCACCGGCGTCGGACGACCACCAGGGACAAGCCGGGGCTGGCGCGGGGGCTTGTCCCTCCGTAGCTTTGCCACTGCCCTTAATTTTAAAAAAATACCGTGAATATAGAGAGATGCACGACTAATGCACTCAAGATTCACTCAAACGTCCACCAATATCTTTCATAAAATTCATATCTATACAAGATAGAGTTTTACATAATCTAGAATATTATCCAAGATAATCTTTTTATTTTTGAATCCAAGTCAAATAAAAATATATAATTAGTTATCATTATCTAATTAATATCTTATAAGTCCAATTAATAATAAATATGGTAAAGAAAAATAAGTAAATATATACATTATATATCTAACAAAATCTATTAGGTCACTCCTACTTATTTTATGTATAACTTCTTTTTTTCCATAGGATGTAGTCCTTATAAATATGCAAGGACAATTTTATTAAAATGATGAAAGAATTTAGTCACATTCAATTTATTAAATCAGTAAAATATAGAATTAATAAGACAGTAATAAAATGGGGAAAAGTTTTCTTTTCAATAATAAATTGTATATATAGTTGTACTGGTATAATTAGGGGCGAAGAAGCTCCTTGTCTTCTTGGAGGTGAAGCATGCAAACCAGAGATGTGGAATTCGATTAAACTCAAGAGGGAAGCGGGGTCCAGCTTCCGAGACCGCACTGCTTGCTGTAAAAATACACGACGGAATGCGTTGGATTTCCACTTACTCGAGATTCCCACTCCCCCGCTAGAAAAGCGACCTGGCCGGCGCCACTATCCTCTAGGGTTCCAGGTGCCACTATCCTCCAGGGAATCCATCCACAGTCCAGAATTAGTTTATTTATTTGGGAACAGGTCAACTTATTCACTTTTATTGTTTATACTCTGTTTTAACTCATATCATCAGCATATTTGTACAAGTCTCATATAACATGTGGATAATATTGGTTAGATAGGAACTGTAACAAGTGATTTCATTTGTGTTCATTTTATCCATGACGTGACTTCTGGTTAAATCCACCCACATCAAACCTCTCGAGCTTCCTCTAATTGAAATCCTATGCTAAAACGTTATGTTTAATTGTGTGGTTATTAATATAACATAATATAATGTAATATTATTATATTTTGTTTGATAGAAAGATTACAACAAGATAAAATAGAATAAAATAGAAAGGAAGAGTTTCACGTTACATTTTATTTTATTATAAATAATAAAAATATATTATTTTCAATTTGTAAAATTTATAATAAAATATAAAATGATAAATAATATTTTATTATATTATATTAAAAATCTTTTCATTCTTTTTTAAAATATAAATTTTTAATATTACATTTATTTATATTCTATTTTATTATAAATTATTTTATTTTATTCTATTTCATTAAAAATCTGAGATCCAATCAAACGTAACTTAGAGAATAAAAAGCAAACAAAGGGCATAATTTAAATGACAAATTTGAGCATCAAACTTCTCGGGCTTCCTCACTCTTCAGCTTTGTTTACAAGACATCCAATGTCCTTCCTCTAATGCCAATACCAAAACCCAAACCAGAATGAGCCCACCACTTAAAATCGACGGTTATTCGCCTTCTTCTTCTCCGACTAGCTCTCACTCTGAGTAGCGGCTAGTGTTTTAGGGTTTATTCCCTTAAAACAATGCCTCCAAACGAAGATGTGCACTTCTTCACTTTGTCTTCCATCAAGATTCCCGATCAAAACCACCAACAACAACCGGGACTTGCTCTCCCTCTTCCTTTACCTTTCATTTCTCGCACTCTTAATTCTCAAATCGCCAAATTCAAACTCACTTTCAGTAATTTCGTCCGCTCGATCCTAACTGGCTCCAATTCCCACCTACATCGACCTTGTTTGGGTCCCGGCTCTTCTCTTCTTTCTTTGGCATCTTTGTCGCTGTCTCAGTCGAATGATTCCAAGGGGGAAGTAGCTAAGTTGCCGATACTCTGTTCGGCGTCATTGTCGCTATCGCAACCGCCGGAGTCGTCGTCGGAGGCCGCGGTGTCACAGCAGAAGGGAAATACTGCTACTACTCACTCCTCGAGTAGACACGACGAGGAGAGGGTTTTGATTAGCGAAGTGTTGGTAAGGAACAAAGATGGTGAGGAGCTGGAGAGGAAAGACCTGGAAGCTGAAGCTGTGGCTGCACTTAAAGCTTCTAGAGCCAATTCGGCTCTTACTGTGCGTGAGGTCCAAGAAGATGTTCATAGGATCATCGATAGCGGCTACTTCAGCTCCTGTATGCCTGTTGCCGTTGATACTCGTGATGGTATCAGATTGGTGTTTCAGGTATAGCAGTTGTGGTTCTATTGATTAAGGTTTTGTTTTTATTGTAACATTCATTTGATTATTCTTTAACTGGAAAATTTTGTTGTATGATAATGCTAGGTTAGAAACATGTGTTCTAATTGGTTTTGAATTGGATGATTGACTAATTATGCTTTCTCGTGGCATAAGGTAGAACCAAACCAAGATTTTCATGGTCTGGTATGTGAAGGAGCAAGTGTTCTTCCTACAAAATTTCTAGAAGATGCTTTCCGCAGTGGATATGGTAGGTTATGAATATTGGTTCATGACTATGTGTTCGTTCATAGTAAAGTCCTCTTTTATGATGTTTGAGTATCAAAATATCTTAGTGTTAGACCTTCAATGAGCTTAATTTATTATTCTATCAAGCTGTGCAGGAAAAGTGGTTAATATTAGGCATTTAGATGAAGTCATCAATTCTATCAATGACTGGTACATGGAACGTGGTCTATTTGGCTTGGTCAGTACTTTTTCTTCTGTATATTTGCTGCTTTACAAATGTTTCTTGCGATTGTGATCTGGTATTTTTACCTTGTGCTAAAAGAGCAAATTTTCACTTTCAGTGCACTTTCTTCTTCATCAAAATTAGGTTTCAGGTGTTGAGATCCTCTCTGGGGGTATTATAAGATTGCAAGTTGCTGAAGCAGAGGTGAATAATGTTTCTATACGTTTCCTTGACCGTAAGACGTAAGGCCTACCTTTTATTTGCTTTGAACTTGACTTTTTTTTTTCATGCTATTGTATGAAAGACAGTTGCATGAATTAACATACATACGCATGTGTAAATTATAGTCAAAGCTACTTCTATGTTGAGTAAACTAATTCATTCTTTACTGTTGTCTTAGTGGTGAACCAACCAAAGGGAAGACAAAACCTGAAACAATACTTAGACAGCTTACAACCAAAAAGGGGCAGGTAATTCCGGTCCCATATCTTCACCACCATTATTCTTAATTTGTATAGTCTCTGGTAAATGCTGAATCCTCAAATTGAGAAACAACCCTTGGATTTTGAAGATGTCAACATTCAACTGAACAATGGGCATCAACATCTTTGTGTGTTCAACATATTCTAGGCCTCTTAATTATTGTCTTCTATTGCTTAGCATGGTTTTGCTGTCCACTTATTCATGGTTAAATGGGTCAACTGTTCGTTTCTAGTGGTTGGGAACTCTATTGAACTTCCTCTCTTTTGTTCCTTTTTCTTGGTTGCCATTATCCTTCCACAGATTTACAGCATGCTTCAGGGAAAGAGAGATGTGGATACTGTGTTAACTATGGGAATAATGGAAGATGTCAGCATTATTCCCCAACCTGCTGGAGGTAAAACTTTGACCTTGTTTTCTATGGAAGAAACCACGGCTTAGTCTTCACTGCTCTTCAAGCATCGCTCATCTAAATTAGACTTGGCTTTTGTGAGGTTAAATTCTGCTGTTTTGTGCACTACATGGATTCTGTATTATTATATATTTGGCATATGGATTCTCGTGTTATCATATAGTTTTTTTATATGATTGTTTTCTTCTCGTTTCATGATTATATCTAGACACCAACAAAGTTGATTTGATAATGAATGTTGTTGAGCGTCCAAGTGGTGGATTTTCTGCTGGTGGTGGAATATCAAGTGGGTGAGTGAAAGTTCGGATCTTTTAGAGCTATATTTATGTTCAAAAGTTTTTGTTGAAGACTGTACATGCTATACTTTGTTCATATGTGAGTTTTATAACATGTATTTCTGATGATCTTTTGAATTCTAGGATCACAAGTGGCCCTCTATCAGGACTTATTGGAAGGTAATGCTACGGAAGAAATATGATTATTGTTTTCTTTGTTTTTCCTTTTCCATCACATGCAATTCAATGGGCCAGTAAATGTCAAACTAAATTCCCTGCATTCTCTCTTTTCTTTTTCTGATCCAGCATATTACATTTGTTATTTCATTACTGTCACGTGATAATGTTCTGTTTTACCTGTTTTATTGTTATTCCAGCTTTGCATATTCTCATAGAAATGTTTTCGGAAGAAACCAGAAACTCAATATTTCATTGGAGCGAGGGCAGATTGACTCCATATTTCGCATAAACTACACAGATCCATGGATTCAAGGTGATGATAAGCGAACCTCAAGAACCATTATGGTTCAGGTAGCGTCTTGTGTTTCAATGTCATGAAACTTACATGGTCGCAGTGGTGGGCTCTTTTCTCCCTCCATCTGGTCTAATTCTTTCTATTCTAGAATTCAAGGACCCCTGGGAATCTTGTTCATGGTAACCAACCTGGCAATAGTAGTCTGACAATTGGCCGCATAACTGCTGGCGTAGAATTCAGTCGACCTATAAGGCCAAAGTGGAGTGGAACTGCTGGACTTATTTTTCAGGTACTTGCATCATTCAAGTTTTATTTTTTGCTTTTGTCAAAACATGATCATTAGGAGAACACCTCTAAAAGAATGGCTAAGAAAGTCCATACCTCATTTGGCAGTTCGGCTCATGTGGTTGATTCATAAATTTTTAATTCCAATACCTCAACTATTGAACTTGAATTTTTTGGATATGTCATAATAGTTTTGTTTCCTATGTACCACTTCTTCATGTTATTTCTTTTGGTGTTTTAAACTGCAATTCAAACTGTTGACTTCTTCATCAATTCTAACACGCTCAGCATGCTGGTGTACGGGATGAAAAAGGAAATCCAATTATTAAGGATTGCTATAGTAGTCCTCTTACTGCAAGGTATAATCTCCATCACTGTATCTATTGCTACCTCGATATTTTAGTTACTTTTATGTCCTTGTCGCAAATATGCTAGAAGTAGAATGTGATGTTGTGTCTTCACTGTTTGTCATGCAGTGGCAAGAACTGTGATGATATGCTACTAGCAAAAGTTGAAAGTGTTTATACTGGATCTGGTGAACATGGCTCATCAATGGTTGTTATTATCCTTAAAAAAGATTCTCCTACTTTTATTATGATTTTATTTGCTTGCTTTTCTTTTTACTTGTCAAAATTATGTCGCCAATGACTATATTTATTTGTATTTACGAACACCACCATCACTTGTTTTTCTTTACAGTTTGTATTGAACATGGAGCAATGTCTTCCTCTTTGGCCTGAGTGGCTGTTTTTCAACAGAGTAAATGCTCGCACAAGAAAGGGCGTAGAAATAGGGCCGGCTCTTTTTCTTCTGAGGTATGGTGTATATTTGATGTCTCTTAAGTTGCAATATGCTTAGTTGAACCGGCATACTTGCAACAGCGGGAACCGGGATGTAAAAATGCTGGATAAACCAGACGGGTGTTCCCCGATACGGCTTTGAAAAGATTATGGCCCATTTACTTGTTTTTATTATCAACAAACGTTCCTGCAAAACTTCTTTTGGATCCAAAAATTTGCACTTTTTTTTCTTTTCCATCTGCATACTTCTCATGACAATACTTGGCTGTGATAGTTTGATTCATCATGCTGACTCGGCTCTTGTTTCAATTTTGTAGTTTATCTGGTGGCCATGTAGTAGGTAAGTTCTCTCCTCATGAAGCCTTTGCCATCGGTGGCACAAATAGTGTGCGAGGGTATGAAGAAGGTGCGGTAGGGTCTGGACGGTCTTATGTTGTTGGCTCCGGTGAAATTTCTTTTCCTGTGGTAAGTGATGGCAACGAATATTTTATAAATTTTGTATTTAATGCGATATGGTACTTATTTCTCTTTTCTTTTCCTTTATCATGATGCGAGTTGATGATATTTGCATAGGCATTGCATGTCTTGCTACCCGTGGAATATGAACTGTATCGATCCTCTTCTCTTCCTTGTTTTGCAGTTGGGCCCTGTGGAGGGAGTTGTTTTTGCTGACTATGGTACTGATCTAGGCTCTGGGCCCACTGTGCTTGGTAGGTTCTCTCATTTTCGTTACCTGCCCTTACCAAATTTTGATGTTGGCGAAGGTGAATGTCCTGACACTTGCACCGGGGACAACTCTCAAAACATAACTTCCACCATCATAAAACTAAAGGCTTTTCCTTGTCCTTGAGCATTAATGTTTGATGTGACAATATATGGAGTTTAGTCTTTTAGAACTTAGCAAAACCGTCGTATGACAAACTCCAATTGGCTGGAAATTCCGGTTGTTGCTTGCTGGTTTAGGCATCTTAGAGAAGTGACGGGGCGTACTTCTTTTTTAAAAAAAAAAATCAAATAACATAAAAATCTACAGCCGAGAATTTAACCTGTTGACAAGCGTCTCTAGAACATTTTGACATTTGTGATTGAGAATTCTGATTCTTGTTGAACAGGTGATCCAGCTGGGGCAAGGCTAAAGCCTGGAAGCGGATATGGATACGGCTTTGGCGTTCGTGTGGACTCGCCCTTGGGCCCTCTGCGTCTTGAATATGCATTTAATGATAGACATGCGAAAAGGTTCCACTTTGGAGTCGGTCATCGAAATTAGATCCTTTTCTAGTTTGGACTTTAGGCGTTACCCACTCTTTCTTTCGTTGTTGTTCCCCCGTCCATTTCTAACATCATCCACAGATGCTTACATTTTGAAAGTACAGCCTTTCGTTTATTGCAACATAGTATTATGAGGCCTCTAGGGCTAGCGGCATATCAGTTGTATGTCCGTGGACCTGAATTATATAACATATCCTTTTGTTATATAAAAATTATCTGGTAAAAAATGTGGAATTTGGTGTGATGTGAGATTTGAGAAAAGGATGCTATCTTATGTATGTAACCCTGTGCATGATAATATAAATCTTTGTCGGACTTGAAAGGAGAGGCTATGCTGGTGTTGGGTAGGTTTCCTGGAAACTAGCATTCAAAGTTTCTGAAAAGTACACTTCCAACATCTTTTGAGACATCCAATTTGTCAACAATTCATTGTTCATACACGTTATAGGAGAACTGGTCCAAAATATCAATCCTCTAAGCAAGATCACAGGCTCCTGTGGGGTGGTCCAAATGATTCATGGAATCTCTTTAAAGCTTGTAAATTATCGTGGAGGTTTGTGTTTATGTTTATGTCTTGTAGTTCTGCAAAACTAAGTGACTGATCTTGAAACGTGGGGATGATGATAAATAAAAAATATAGCATTTTCGAAAATTTTTATTTAATGTATATCTGAAGAATATCAATTACAGGTCTGCTGTAAAAAAGTGAATGATATGTTGTACATCTAGTTCTTAGAGGGAAAAAACATTAAAAAAAAAAAAAAGGTAGGCTAGACAAGATGAGGGTTGGGTAGATTTTGTGTCCATTACTGGGAACTTGCATTTAATGCTGTAAAATAAAGCTTTTATAACATTTTTGGTGTGGCAGTGACACCCAACTTCAGCAATTCAGTGTACATCAAAATCGTACTAAGACTTGGGCCAATAAAGTTTTGCAATGTCTGGAATTACTTCCTTCAGAATTGGCTTTTTCTTCTTTTTTTTTGTTAATTTTAATTTTCCTGAGCGGTAAGAAATATGACCGTTGACATTAAGATGCTCAAATTATAACGCTAATGTACAGATATTTGGCCTCTCACTTTCCACAGACAGCGAATTGTACAATGAAAATGGCTATCATGCAAGGTATCAGATCTTGTATTCCACTCTTCCTGGGCTAACTTCGTGTCACCCATTTTTATCCATGCATTGCATTAAAATATTGTGAAATGAGTGGATTAGAGTGAGTGGAACAGAATTGGCATTGGTGGAGTGAAACAGAGGATCTCCTCGCATCATGCAATGCCCTTCGGGAAGCAAAAGATATAATTAATGAGAACAATGAATTAACTTCACCTTTACATAAGATGTCACATTCCTTCCTGACATTGCCATTTCATCCTACTTTAAGTTGATGTATCGTACTTTCTTCTTAGGAGCAAGTACGGATTGTTGCCTCCTTAAGGTGCAAGCACTTTGGTTTTGGAGTTGAATTTAATCAGTTAAAAAGGGGAAGCTAGTGCATTTAGAGTAACGTGATGAACCATTAGTTAACAAAAATAAGTGCCGAGTAAGAATGGATAAGTGCTCTTTATAGGTAAAATAATCATCGTAGTGGAGCAAGAGGCCAACAAAAAGCAACGGGACCCTCCTCCCCAAAAGCCACTTGGCGAGCTTAATAAGTAAATAGTATGTTTTTTTCTTTTGTGTTATAATTATTTATCAACTTAACATCATACTTATTAATTATATCACAGAATTCAGATTTTATTGATAAAAGTTGTAGAAAGAAATAGTAAAAAGAAAATGAAAAAAGGAATTTTCTATTTCTTTCTTGTATATATGATTCAATATATTAGGAATTTAGCCAGGCACGTCACTTCTTTAATTTTTTGATCTGTGATTGTTGCTTCTTTTAATTTGGGATTTTAAGGTTTCGTGTTGATCTTAAATCGATCTTTTATTTTGATACACATTTCCTTTTCTTTTCTTTTTTGTTGATAAAATTGGGAGCTTTAGCTAACTGTGATTAGGTATTAGGGGTTTGAGGGATTTAATTTGTTCCGCTATTGGATTTGATCTGAGACTTTCTTTTGTATTCGGCTTCTTTTTGGTCTTTTGTAATTTTGTTATATGCACCGTCTAGATATCAGGTCCTCGTTTTTGTGATTCGAGCTTTTTAACTTATTGTAAAGGTCTTAACATAAGTTGCTCTTTGCTATGTTTTATACGTAGTTGGTGGTTTTGGTTGAGCACTGTATGGTTTTGGTGCTGAAATATCTTATTCGAGACTATTGATTGATTAGTTACATTGTGAATTCTTTTGCAACTTTGAACAGAATGATCCAGTAGCATTGCCTTGTGATTTGTTGTATGGATATATCTTTAGTAGATCATGACCTACTTGCTTGGTACTATTCTATGTGCTGTAAAGACTTACTTGGTATGAGATTTTTTCTCTATTTATACCTTTTATTTTTTATATGGATTGTGTTGTCCTATGATGTTCAAGTTTGTTTTTCCCTGGGTTATGTCGAAGGAAACGTTCTCCACCGCAGGATTGACTTTAGTTCTATTCTATTAAAGTCCGTTGTGTGTTTTTGTTTCTTTAACAGATCTTGTTTTTAAAGACTTTGTAACACAAATTGTCATGGTTCATATTTTGATTAGGATAACTTCAGATCTACAACATCTGTAAGTTTTCTCACCTAAGAAAATTGTCTTTGTTTGATTTGTGTTTTTTCCAACGTGTGCTAGTGGTCCTTCTACTTCCATGGGCTCGGTGGGTCTCCATTTTTAGGTTTTTGGATGTTCTTCAGTTGGTATTTGGATAGGTATTTAGTATATGGTTTCATAGATTAGATCGAAGTAACTGAGTGCTTCTATCTTGTGGCTTTATTTAGCACTTTGGGGTTATTATTGTTTAGATAGTAACAGAGATGGTGTTAGACTGTTAAGATAATTATAGCGAGGTAACTGAGAGTTTTTCTAGTGCTCAATTATTATTGTTAAACTGCTAGTTGTCCCTTCGGGGACATATGATAAAATTAGAAAGATACAGAGCAGATTAACATGACCCTTACATAATGTTGACATACACAATTTGAGGAATGGTGAGCAGACGTTTGCCGCATAACAGGTATGTATATAACTTTGCAACTTTTCTAGGTATATTTGTCTTATTATTTTTCAATACCTTTTCTTTTAATATGTATATAACTTTGTAGCTTTTCTAAGTATATTTATCTTATTATTTTTCAATACCTTTTCTTTTAAACTTGTATCAACTCGCGACGGTTTGTATTTTTTAATTATTTATTATCAGATATAGGCACCATATCAGATATCTTATTTGGTTTTATTTTATTTTATTTACTTATTTAATTTTATTTACCTACTATTTTAGCATATCAGTTTTCATATCTACTTTTATAATCTGCATCATTTTTTTATTGTCACATTCGCATATAAGTCTACCGGAAACAGCCTCTCTACTATGTATGGGTAAGGCTGCATACTATTAGACCTCCTTAAATCCTGCTTTAATGCAGGACTTGGACTGGGTTATGATGATGATGATGTATAATCAATGTATATGGGGTATTTATATACAATTTGGCTAACTAAATATTCCTAATTTTATGATATTCAATCATATCAATTAGCTAAAAATAAGGATCAATTAGCTATAATCAAGGATAAGATAGGGTATACTTTATAATAATAAGATTAATGATAGGATTAATAATAAGATGATAATATTATTGTTAATACCCTACTTGCAAACAAGATCTGTAAAGGGCCAAAGTAGATAAGACTGTGTGAAAATGTCAACAGTATAGATTATGAGGAAACAGGAACTTTTTTATTCCCTTGGAGAATATGATGAGGAAGAGTAGCAAAAAAGAAGACCATGAAAGAGTGTACCTTGGACATACTTTAATATACAAAGAAAAACAAGGAAGTGAGTGGTATAAGGTGTGGACATGAATCGACTCATAACATAAACAAAATCTGGATGAGGGACAGTAAGATAGATAAGATTGCCAACTAATTGGCGATAAAGGGTACCATCACTAAGTAGACTTCCATTAGTAGCAGAAAGGTGATCATTGGAGTCAAGTGGAGTGTAAGCTATCTTAGTGTCAGTGATGTTAACTCGAGAGATGAGATCAGTAGTATACTCGCTTGTGACATAAGCTATCTAGATTTATCTAATGATACCTCAAACCTAAAAAATATCTTAAATTACAACTTAAGGGCAGAGATACCATATATGTCATCAATAGTTATTATCGTATCATCCATATAGAAAAGGAAAAGAGTGTACTCTTGATATGTTTTTCAAAGAAACAAGGCATGATCATATAAGCTGGACTTAAAACCAAGTTTGTCTAATGGTGGTGCTAAATTTTACAAACAAGGCTCGAGGAGCTTGTTTTAATCTATACAAGGTTTTGCGGAGACGACAAAAGTTATTTAGAGGATGATCATATCACGGAGGAGTTTGCATGCGCCCTTCTTCTGTGAGATCATCAAGGATGGAATTCTTGACATCCTTTTAGAATAGTTTCCATCTTTTGCTAGCAGCAACAACAATGAGACTACATACTGAGGGCAATCAGGCTACAAGAGCAAAGGCCTACTTATAATCAATGTCATATTCCTGAATGAATCATTTAGCAACAAGGTAAGTTATGTATCTTTTCACTGATCCATCTGCTCGAATCATAATTTTGTAGAACTATGTATAACTAATAACTTACTTATTTAGAGGTAAGTTAACCAAGTCACAAGTATTTATGTGGGTAAGTGCCTATATTTCTTCCTCCATTTCTATGTGCCATAAAGGATCAAATGTAACATCTCGTTTCCAGAGAACGGGTCGAATTATAAAAACGAGTACATGAGAGATTAATCAGAGAAATTAGGAAAACACATCTCAAGCTCATGCATTTGTGAAAATGTGATTTTTGCACATGAAAAATGCCTGTACAT
>JAOQMS010000178.1:19107784-19129696 GCA_027563885.1 Erythroxylum longipes
TGATGTGACACGCCACCCTCGCGGGGCACGGATTCGGATATCACCATCGATATCGGGTTCGTGTCCAACGGGAGTGGAGTGTTACATCAAAGCTAGCCTTAAGATATGTGTGAGGTTCATATAGAGAGACAATAATGGAATAAACATAAAAATCATGAAGACAGACAGAGGGTTGACTTACACTATCAATATGACGAAGCAATGATGGTGGAGGGCGATGTTCTGATGAGAGATAGTCATATGGTGGATTTGGTAGATCCACAACTGTAGAAGATGCAGCAGGATCAGGTGTAAGTGGAGTTAAACTATAAGGTTTACTAAGAGAAACTGTAAAAGAAATGTTAAGAAAAGAGATAAAGTGGGATCAATTAGCTATAACCAAGGATAAGATAGAGTATATCTTATAACGTTAATAATAATATTATCATCTTATGATTAATCTCATCATTGTTAACAATAATAACATCTTCTTATCATTAATTGACTTTTAATAATAATATTATCATCTTATCATTATGTTAATAATAATATTACCATCTTATCATTCTTTTTATCATTATAATATATAAATCATCTTATCATTGATTATAGCTAATTGGTCCTAATATAGTAGAAGAAATATGATCAAGACAAGAATGCCAAAGATAAGAGATGATAGTCCTATTAATAATATTATCATCTTATCATTGTGTTAATAATAATATTACCATCTTATCATTCTTCTTATCACTATAAGATATACACTATCTTATCCTTGATTATAGCTAATTGGTCCTAATATAGTAGAAGAAACATGATCAAGACGAGAAGGCTAAAGATAAGTAGTGACAGTCCCATTAAAAATTTTAGATGGAAGATGTAGGGAAATAAGCTTAAACAATTGCCCAACTTTATGTCCTATGCCAAAGATATCGAGTATTGCAATTAAAAGATAGGTCAATACTAAGTTCATATAATTGTCTAACATAAATGAGATTTAAAGACAATTTAGGAGCAAGAAAATTATTGGGCAAGATTATTATAGGTGTTTGAGTAGTACTTATACTTTGAACATGTATAGTGGAATTGTTAACAATATGAACAATGTATGGGACTAATAATTTTTATGGAGATGAAAGAATGGAAGAATTAGAAGTCATTTAATTTTAATAGGCAAAATCAAATTACCGTAAGGGTATAATACCTATTATGATAGATAAGGCAAATAAAGAGACAATACCAAAATCGGGTTGAAGTTGTTGGAAAAGAGAATGAAGATCCTTCAAAGAGAATTTGGGAGAAGTAAATTTAATAGGATTCTTTGTGGCAACAACAGTAGTAGCAGTAAAAGGAGGCTGATAAGGCTTAGAGGAATCTCTCTTTCCAGAATTCTGGCAAAGTAGTTTTATGCATTCAAATATGTGATTATTATATTTTTTATAATTGATACAATATCTCTTATAAGGTTTCTTGATTGAATTCTAAGAACTTTAAGAAGATGAGGTCTGAGTAGCTAGAACAAAATGTGCAAGTGAACTAGATTTTTCAATATGAATCACATTGAGTAAACTATCTTCTATAATTAATTCTTTAATCACAATGTCAAGTGTTGACAAGGAAACTTGATGAAGAAGAGAGCTACGAATAGATTCAAATTCCTCTCGAAGAGTCACCAACAAATGCCAAATATGTTGACGATCGTGAAGATTTGCATAAATAGTAACAACATCTGGACTAGGCTGGGCAGGATCGCTAAGTGTTATTTGATCCTAGAGATCTTACAATTCAAACATGTAACTATTTATTATTTGTCTAGATTGTTGTTACATTTGATGAAGTCTTCTATACACCTAAAATTGATTGAAATCATCAAATATAGAGTAACAATTTTTCAAAAGTTTCATACCTCCTGCATAATGTCAAAGTGTCAAAAAAATGAGTTTGATAATTTTAGAATGAATCATCAAATATTAACATATTTATGTTAATATTTGATGATTCATTCCAACCTAGGATATTAGACATTTTGTGAATACATATCTGTCTTCTTCTTTCTTTTGTGGTGATTTGGGTATTTTTCTTTAGTATCAATATGTTAAAAAAAGTCTTCCTTTAAGAAAACTGCAAATTTCTTTAGCTCACAAATCAAAGTTTGAACCATCACAGGTGATATTAATAAGATTAAGAATATATTAGGCAAGTTTAGAGGCATTCATAATGAAAAATGGTAGAAAACTTATGTGTAGAGTTAAAGTTCAATTATTCTGATCTTAGAAATGGATTTAGAACGTAAGAAAAAGAAACCTTAGGAATCAGTCTGATTAGCAAAGAAATCGAATGAGAAATGGTTGAACTGGGTGGTTAAATTGTTGGTCAACTCTTTTGAACTGAACTGAACCAGAGAAGCCAGAATATAGCATGTAGATAAATCAGTAGTCAACATGTGGTGATCAACTAGGATGATAATGTGGCATATAATGATGTTATGTCACTGACGTGATTAATGACATATTTATTGATCTAGATGATGATGTGTTTGTTGATGTGCCATGAGTAGGATGCTGGCATATTGTTGGCTGTACGTCTTATCACGGGCGTGGCCTTGACATGGTGCCTACATGGGTATTGACATGGCAAAAGGTGAATCTGCATTGGTTTTTATCATTTTAATTAAAACGATGTCATTTTATTAGGTTAAAAAATGAAATTGTTTAGACATTCTTCTGTTAGCTCAAGATTCATATTTAATGATTTTGATGATAACCTTATAATATTTCAAAATTAAAATTGGTTTTATTTCCTTATATATAAACAACGGTATGATTCTTAAAAGGAAATAAAATTATGGAATAATTGTTTTCCTTCTTGCAGGAACCTTCTTTACCTTATTTAAAATGGTTTATCCGAAATGATCCTAATTATTACGAAGGTCTTATATTAGCTGCGTGATTACTGAAAGACTTTTGGAAAAGATAACATCGAAGTTATTTGGAATTGAAACCATCTAGTTGACTAAGGATGCAAATAAAGTAACAACTAGTTGAAAGAAATGCCTAGTTAAGGAAGAGTTACTGCTTTTGCGAAAATAGAGATCAAACTTTTAAAATATAGCTATAGCATCAATCCTTTTGAAAGTGATATTATTGTAAAATCTCTTGTGCTTTAGAAAGTGAACAGATTTTTAAAGAGAGATCAGTGTAGCTCATATTGAGTAAACTTCATCTTTTGTTGAGAGCTTGTAGAGGCTAGCTAAATACTGCTAGTTTAAAAGGTTGGAGAATCTTAAAAAAAATATTAACTTGTGAGCTTAGAGAGGCTCGTCAAACTACTACTTGTTTTTATAATTAAATACTCAAGTTGGATATTTGGCGACTAGATGTAGGCTTGGGTTGTAAGCCGAATCAGTATAAATTGGCTGCGTCCTTCTTCTCTTCTCTCTTAACTTTTATATTTTCACATTATATTGTATGTGTGTTTATTTCAGCAAGAAGCTCTTTTACTTTTAACATAATCTTTCTATTTTCAACTTTAAAGAAGTTTCTTTCAGTTTTAACAGGCACCTTCTATTTCAAATTGCTTTTAATAAGACTTTTTGTTTAACAGGCTCTTTTCATTTACACAAAATCCTATCACATAATAGGCTCTTATTATTAACAAGCTCCTGTCATTACTTCTTTAACTAAAAGCAGATTGCAAAATTTTTTTAGTCACACACAATTCACCTTCTTCTTGCGTGTGTTTGCTTTATCATCTTCTACCTTTATATGCTTCAACTAGGGGGTTTTTCGGACTTCATTAGCTTTAGGTGGTGTGTGTAGGCACATGGCGGGATTTTTGGAGCCATTTTGATACCATTACAATCTAGTTGAGAATAGGAAAAATTTTGTATGTAACAAGTTGTTTTTGGAGCAGATTGATGAACCTAAAACATGACAATAGAAGGCTACCAGAAAAGATTTAAAAGAACCCTGAATTTTTGACTCTTATTCACAAAGAAAACTCTAATACCATGTTGAAAGAAATAGTTAAGAGAAAATAATGAAGGAAATTCTCTATTTCTTGTAATTTAATTTATATGGGAGTATTTATATACCTAGGCTAACTAAAGATCCCTAATTTTATCTATTAGCCAAAAATAAGAATCAATTAGATATAATCAAGGATAAGATAGAATATATCTTATAATATGATAGGATGATAATATTATTGTTAACAAAAGTAACTAATTATGTGAATCGATTTCAAGACAACATAACTCTTATTTAACCAAAAAGCATTAGAATGTAACGTCTCACTTATCATGAATAATCAATGTTACACTTCGACGGGGCTCATAATAGACAAACAACAACAATGTTCATCATTTAAGCTTTCATTATCCCAAATTCAAATAAATTCAATTTGAGATTAAGGTTTTTTTTCCTTAAATAAGTTTTTTGTTTCCACCTATTTAAAATAATAATAACAATAATCATTTGAGTTTCAAAGGAGCTTTCACCTGTAAAACTATAGTCTTTAATTTATGACAATCTTTATTTTTCAAGCACACATATTATTACTGTTGGTTGATTGAATATTAATTAAAAAAGTTATAAATATATTTATCTTCTCTCAAACTTGATACTAAATGTAACTAACAAATTGTGTAAATTTGTGAAATTATAGTTACATCACTTTACCAATTACAAATTTATGTTAACAAAGAGATTAAAAAGAGGAAATAGATTTAGAAATGAATTTTATAAGAAATTAGTTTTCGAGACTCAATTAAATATAATAGACTATGGGAAATATAAGTTTATTGACAAAAATTTAAATTTTATAGGCATTGATTGTAAGTAATGTGCAAGTTTTTATTTGAAACTTGAATTTTGAAAATACAATCAATATTTAATTAAAATTAGAATTTAAGTTTAACATCCCAAAAAAGCAATATAAACTAAGATTGCCTGATCAAATAGGTACTTGTAAACCACTTTCATCGAACGCATCATAAAATCAAAGGGATAGCTGGAAACAAATTCAAGGGATACAAATGCTGAGGAGTATGCTTGGTTTAAAGGGATACAAATCCAAGAGACGAGATCAGGGATAGTTGAGAAAGAAAGAAAAAGAAAAAGAAAAAAAAGGGTAGCTAGAGCTAGCTAGCAAGCAAAGGGGATTAATGGCGGTGACGTCAGAGATGGAAGAGAACAGTGAGCTATTAATCAATGATTGCTCTTGGAGCGACGACGTCTACATCTTCCGAGTTACTTCCAACGGCATCAGACCTTTGTGCGGGTTTTTTTATATTATTTTTAATCACATATTTATATAAATTTGGATAAAAATTGGTTAACTAACGTAAAAACCTGCAATCGTCGTATACATGTATACTCACTGCCTCATAGTTTCCACGTGTCTGCTCTCTACATCCTCACCATACCCGATTATGCATATATGCATATTGTATATATACATAAGCGTAGGGTTTGAATGACCTGTTTCCTTTTTAATCTGTGCTTATTTATTTAATTTTTAAAATTTATTTAATTTATTAGATGAATAAATGCTCGTAAAATGATTAAAAAAAAGGTGATCTGTTCCATAGTTATGGAGTTAATTACCTTGTCTCTCCGGTTATGTTCAGTCCAAATGATTAGGTTTTGTCCCTCTATAAAGAGAGGCAGCTTAAACGCATTCTTCCCTTTTTCTAAAAAAATCATGAGCATATTCTCATCAAGCAAACCATACTCAAGAACCTGACACCATATCAATACTACTTAACCTTTCGAAACTGAGCTATTTCTTTCATTGGATAGCTTTTGAATTTGATAGCTAGAGTGAAATTTCAAAAAATAAAAATAATTCATAAATTAAAAATTTTAAATAAATTAAGTAATAAAATCAATGAAAATTTTAATTTGAACGGTTAAAAATTTTTTGATAAAAATTTTAATTTAATAAATTTTTAAAAAATTGAATTTAATAACTTTAAAGTATTGCCTAGACCATATGTAAAACCTTTTCTCAAGTATTTTAAATATTATCAATGATAGGGTAATAAATATAATTTAAATTGGTTTAAACATGGATTTAATATACTGTTAACTTTAAAGGAAGCATAGCTGAAATAATATATTAACTACAATGTCAGCAAGCTTCAAAATTTCAACCAATGAAATTAATTTAACAAGTTCACATTTGAAAAGAGGAATCTCAAGGCAAGTTGCGAATATAACCAAACCAAAACAGAAGTAGACAAAAATGGTCAATGAGTTTGAGAAAATAGAGAGAGATGCCTGAAAATCTCATAACAAGACAGAGACAGGTAGGATCGAGGGACAAGAAATTAAGAAGTCAAGGAAGACACTCGTGTTGTCTTGGGACATCGAAGAGCCGCATATAGATTGATGCATGAAATCTGGTCAGAATATGGATGCTTCTGCTGCTCCATGTCTGATCGTGATTATGGGCCTGTATCTATTTAATTAACCATCTCCATAAATTCATGTCTCTCCACTTCTCTCAAACTCGAGGAAATTTCAAGCTTCATAATTGTGCAATTGGTGTAATTAAGAGAGCCTTTGCGTGTGTAGGACACAGAAAGAACAATCTTTAGATATGGAAATAATAACAAACTGGAATTTAGAAATAAATGTCATATGGCCATTGCCATTGCCATTGACATAAAAAGAGAATAATTAATACAATTTTCAGTTAGATGCATGGTCTCCCTTAATTTGCATGTATATGGCGTGTGAAATAATAGTTATGCATGGCAATCGAGCTGTAATTCGAGAATTGATGAAATCAGATCCTCTGTACCCACTATGGTGTACCTATTCTGTTTTATTTGATCTCAACCATACAAATATGTAGGACCCATATAAGACCTATGTAAGTCCTACATATTTGTATGGCTGAGATCACGTGGAACAAAATAGGTACACCATGGTGGGTACAGAGGATCTCATGTTAGAATTGATGCACTTTAATGTCTCCTACCAAAGATAAAGGGTCCCATACATTGGAAACCTACAAGATTTGTTTATTTCCAAAGAAACCGTTTCACCAATCCCCAAGATACATTAGTTAATCAATGAGTCAGAACTATTGACAATATTAAACTTGGTGTAGGGTTAAGACACATCGCCTGGCTAATAACCTACCCCTCTATATATTTCTATAATTCTTCCACCTCTTGTTGCATGGAAGCTTGCGGTGAGGTTGCTTAGATTAAGCTACATGGCATTGGATACTCATACTATTGAGCTAGCTACCTAAAACTCCCCGTATTAGTAATTCCCTTTGGCAGGGAAAAAGCATGAAGTCTGCTGTGTCTTCTAATAATTCAATGGGAATTGGAATTGTGCTCCATGTAGTGAAGTTTGACATTTTAGAGACTTCAGTCTGTCCGCAAGGGCATGTGTATATGATGTGACAATTTGAAGGACACAAACTGCCTTTCCAGTTACTTCACCTTTGGCTTTGTGCTTGGACCCGGGATTCTTAGCTTCCCAACAAGCATGGGTGTGGGACACTTTACTTCTTCCGTCTTCGCACAAACATTGTGGAGTTAGCTAGTCACACACCTACAAAAACCCAACTTGTCCCTTCAAGTTCTCATTCAAAAAGGAAAGGAAACCCAAGTCACTCATTTCCCAATTTTCTTGTGTTTCTGTTGTTGCTTAATAAATGAAATAACTATATGTTATAGACAAGTATATTGACATAGCTGAAGCAGTGATAAGAAGTCTTCGTAATTTTGCGACATAAGAATAATGTGAATCATAAGTTTTAAAGACACAGAAACATATATATTACTAGTAATTAGGGTTATAACTCTTTTACCTATATATTTTAATTGATTGATAATTTTTCGGGTCAAGCCAAAACTTAATTACTTGTTGGTAATTAATGTGATTTACAACCTTAATTTTATGGATATGACAGTGCTAATCGTAATGTTTTTGTCTCAAATTCCTATAGTATCATACTGAATTAATGACTCCGAGTCATGACCTATGTTTGTCAACATATATATAAATATATAAACGCAACTTTTGTTTTATTTAAGTTTATCCTTACATTTTTATGTATCTTTTCATGTAGTAAATTATGAAATGTTAGTTCATATGGATATAAATTATAACTATTGTCAAGCAATTTTATTGCCAAATGTGAGATTGATGATGAAGTTGTTTATTTTCATAAGATTTTATGTCTTTCTTGTTTTATTGTGCATGCATATATATTTATATAAATTGGTTTTTTTCATATTAAAATAATTTACAATTATTAAAGAATGTAATTCAAAATTCTTTGACCATGATGCTCATATATAAGAGGTAGATAACGAAAACATCATAAGCATATGTTACAGACACGAGAAGTGTTTTTGGTCAATAACTATCTATATTTATATATAAAAATTCCATGATAGTTTGCTACTGCCAATCGCTCAATAATTGCAACCTAGAAACATTCATCTGAATTTATAAGTACCCTTGGAACAAATACAAAATTTTCAATGACACTGAATGCTATCAGTACTCCTCCTGCAGGTGATGAGCTTTATGAAGATCAGTAAATCCTATCTAGTCTGCCCTTAGCTAGCTGGTACCATTGTTGTTTTTGTTACTGTATGCGTACCAGTCACGTAAACAAATGCCAGTCTGATTGTTTCTATGTTAAAACATACTCTGTCTCCAATACACACACACATATATATAGATATGATATATATACTAGGCATTATCATCTGACAAACTTGTCCGATAAATGTCATATAAAAACTTGTTACTATCAAATATTTCTAATTCAGTGATAAAAAAAATTCTTAAGGAGATATAATGGTAAAGAAAATTTATGTTGGATGTATGATTTTTTTAATTTTTATATTTATGTCACTTTATTGTAACATTTTAAATTATAATTGTAATTTTAATAATGTATTTGACTGTTAACAATGGAAAGAGATACATTTGTTTAGATTAGAATTATATATGCCAATGCCTCGATGCCTTCTCTCCGTCTAGGACGTCAAGTGATCAAAATGTGGATGCCTGCTCTCTGCTGTGTGGGATTTGTAGAATAGAAAGACAACAGACGCATGAGGAATGACAGAGGAGATAATTAAGGTTCGTGGGAAGGAAGAGTACTTCGATAAAAATTTACCTGTGCTCTCTTCGAAGAAGGAAACAGATGTATATAATTGGGTTGGTGAGACGCTAATTTAGTTCAACTATTGGATTTGACTAAATAATATATTTGAACTTACTTGTTTTGGCAATTGAGTCTGGGAGAACTTAATTAAAAAACAGATCATCTTCTGCTATGGAAATTGAGATTTTTGGTTCTGCAGCATTAGTAGCAGGAATAAGCATACAACCATGTGGGGGAGGGGAGGGTGTAGTAGACAAGCACCAAGAAAAGAGAGAGATTTTGGAGGAATAGCCAAGACTTGAACACTGAGTTTGGTTGGGACAGTATATCATATGGTTCTGAGTCAAGCCGACCAGGGCGCGCCCACCAAAGCCATTGCTGGGATAGTTAGAACTATTTGTTTCCCGATGGAATTGGATAAAACCAAAAAGCCAAATGCAATACATGTATGGCTGTAGTTGTAGTGAGTTGTAGCACCAAACTCTCCCCAACTCTCTACACACATTCTTGTTTGGATTAGGAATGAAGATTTATGAGAGACAAGCCTCCATCCCTAATAACCAACTTTGTCTTTGGCCCATCTTTCTCTCCCTGTGCTTCAAACTCTTTCTTGGTTATTGATAGATAAGATACTCCCAAAAAAAATTATTTTAGTTCCTTCTTTGATCCTTTCAATCTTTTCACACGCTATTCAACTAGCACCCTTGTTCTTTCAAGTCCCAAGATCATCTCTCACCACAACACCATCCCCTCATGCTCTACCCTTTTGTTTTGTGCCCCTCCTCCCCACTCTCTCTCACTTTGCTTTTGGCATATTTTCTCTATTGTTTAGTCACACCTCACAAGTGATATCTTGTCTCTCCTTTTTTACTCTATTGGTTTACTTTATCAACATTGATCTTATACATTTTTCCTCCAAACCCTTAAACCTTACACTTCTTTTTTCTCATTTGATGATCTTGTTCAGTGATCTCCACCTTATAACCTTTTCGTCATCTTTTATTTCTGTTCTACTCTCTCCTTCTCTTTCTCTCTTGTAATCTGGTATCTCTCGTCAATCCCACCTCTCCTCATGGCTGATCCATATTCCAATTACCTTAGTGGGTGGTATAACTTCAATCAACTCCACTATTTCTCTGCCTCAACATCATCTTCAAACCCTTCTTTCTATGGCTGCAACAGTCACTCTGATGTTCACGATATCACCAGTTATTGTAACTCTTGCCTTCATCCCCAATCCTCACCACCTTCTCCTCCTCTGAAAGAACCTCTTCCACTTCTCAGTTTAATCCCAACGAGGCATGATGATCGACAAGATTCTTCACACAGTGTCATGGAACTTGACAAGAACAAGGACAAAGAAGGTAGCCTATGCCAACATGAAGAAACTGTGACTGTGGCTCTGCATCTAGGGCTTCCAAGTCCAAGTTCTGCGGAATTGATCTCCAGGTTCTCCTCTACAGAGATCTCATCTGATAAAGAAGAAGTCACTGTTGATTCTGGCTGTAATCAGTCAAGCAGTCTCAACAAGGGTCACTATTGGATCCCCACACCTGCTCAAATTCTAATCGGTCCTACACAGTTTTCATGTCCTCTTTGCTTCAAGACCTTCAATAGATACAACAACATGCAGGTAATGTTTCAAAGAAATGAACATGATCACCATGTTTCAAAAGCTTTTACCTTTCTCTTCCTCTCCTATCCCTTTCTGCGTTTCTTCTTTAGAGTCTTTCATATGCAGGAAAAGATGATAAGTCCCCAATCCTAGCCTTTTGTCGTACACTTCTTTTCTTGCTTGATTTCAAGCTTTTGCTTTTCATTGTTTCCTAAGCTGGCCTATTCGAGCGGAGAGGTTGAATGGGTGCTTTCAGGGGTTTATCTTTCCTTTTTTTTTTTTCTCTACTTTAAAACATTATATATATATCTTTCCTTCGTGTGCTTTCTACTCTTTGAATTTAGGCTTTTTAATCTCTCAGCTAAGTCCTCCCCAGTCCCCATTCCCTTCTTTCCTTTCACCCACTCTTTTTGCATGATTTGTGGGTTTTGGGATTTAAAAAGTAAGAACAAATCTATCTATCTGGTCCATATCTGAGAATAAGATCAGTTGTTCTCTTTATGTGATTAAACAATTCATCAGTCATTATGCTTTTTGTACCTTGAAGTTTGTGTCAGGTATGTAAAACTGAAACTATCCCACTCCCACCTCCTTCCAAGCCCTAGAGCAATTTTGCACACTCCACGCCAAAGACCGAAGCTTTGCAGCTAGCTCAATCTCGGGCAGCTTGTTAATTATATTCATTCTTCTATTAATTAGACAGGCTTTACTCTCAACTTTAAGTTACTGCTTACACCGAAGAACTAACTTAATTTCTTGTTAAAGCTACCAATTTCTTCTTATTTTTTTGTTCACTGTGTATGTCAAGAACGAAGACCAAGCCGTTACCTCTCTCTAGTTATCTTTCCACCTCCTTATTCATCACTTTCGATCCGAAAATTTTTCAAATGACATGTTTCATTTCATCATGCCTTATTTACTAGCACTACATGCGAAAGCTTCGATTATTCGATTGTTGTTCAGCTTTGGACAAGATTCATGCTTTGTGTTAATTCTAAATTACAATAAGTATTCATTTCCGTATTGGAAAAGATATATTCAAAGTTTGTAAAGAACTGCTGGTCCCAAATTTATTAAGTCGATTCTCCTTTTCCTTCATCAAAATTATCGCTTCCTACTTTGACAGGTACTTGCAGTCGATTCTTTGTACCTGCAAAGAAAAATTTTTGCGCGTTAGAATTTTATTATGGACTTATCGTTTGTTTCTGTAGATGCATATGTGGGGGCACGGATCTCAGTATAGAAAAGGTCCAGAATCTTTAAGAGGGACACAGCCGACTGCAATGCTGAGGTTACCTTGTTACTGCTGTGCATCAGGATGTAAGAACAATATTGATCATCCAAGAGCCAAACCTCTGAAAGATTTCAGAACACTCCAAACTCATTACAAGAGAAAACATGGAATCAAGCCTTTTATGTGCAGAAAATGTGGCAAAGCTTTTGCAGTTAGAGGCGATTGGAGGACCCATGAGAAGAACTGTGGAAAGCTCTGGTATTGCACTTGTGGTTCAGATTTCAAACATAAAAGGTCCCTCAAAGATCACATCAAATCATTCGGGCATGGACATGCAGCTTATGGCATTGACTCTTTTGAAGAAGAAGATGAACCGGCCTCAGAAATTGAGCAAGATAACGAATCCTCTCAGTGATATGATGAAGAGACTTGTTATAAAGATCGTCCCAAAAATTCAGCTGATATACCATTTTTTAAAAGCCATGCTCTCTTGTTCTCACTGCTTCATCTTTTCTTATTCTTGTAGTAGCGTATCCTTCTAAAGATTTGGAAGCTTTTTCGTCTTTCAGACTTAACAAAAATTTATCTAGGTGAAGATTCCGCAAATTCTTCACTTTGATTCTCTGTGTTCCTGTGTGTGCATTCGACGATCATCTTGTAGAAAAACTTGCTTAAATTGATGCAGAACAGAACTAGACAAGCATAACGATAGAGCTTATGAACTTTAGCACGTACGATGAAGCCCTTATTAGGTCTCCATATGTATGTTCCATTGAAGCATCCACCAGTTCATGACTTCTGTATAAACTGACTCGTTCTCAGCAACTCATGACTTAAGGGGTTTGCAAGGAAGAGCTTACTCTTGGAGGACTAAGCAATGACCTGATATGATTATAAAATACATGACAGAATGGACTTTCGTTTTGTTTGCGGGGTAAGTTCTGTCAATGTCTTACGTCTTCAGTAATTCCTTTCTGAAGGAGTCTCTTATGGCAGTGAAAAAGGGCGGCAGAGGTCACTACAGGACCGGTCTATGTGTAGCTAGGATCCTCTACCTGGGCTGCACAGGGAAAACTTGAAACAGAATAAGTATATTGTGTATGGGGCAAATGGCAGTGAGAAGTGCTTGTCAAAACCAACCTGTAAATAAGAAAAAAAAATAGAGAGGCTCAAACAAAGCTTTTTTAGTGAAGCAATTAATGGCTCGGAGGAGAAGGTTTTCAGTGATGGACAGAGCGTAAATACTATGTTTGGGTTCACAAATAAACATTCAAATCAAATGATTAGTTAGTGAACAGATGAGAAAGAAAGAGGAGAGAGAGAGTGTGTATGTATATATGCATATTTATATGTTTTGTAAGATTGTGCAAGAGAGGAACGAAAAGGGTGTAAGAGAATGGATCTTGTTGGCAGCCTTGCCAACAATCGAGAGAAAGAGCAGGCAGTCAAAACAGTCTTGATATGTCATTTCATGCTACAATAGTGTCAGCATATTTGTACTGTTGGATTACTCCAGTACCTGTCCCAGATGATGAGCTGAAACCTAAAGAACCTGGGCTCCACTCTCTACAACCCTCTCTCTCTCTCTCTCTCTCTGCCCATCGAGTATTAGCGGTCTTTTAAGCACTTGAAAGCTTTTTCTCTAGGCGTTAAGATTTTGAACAGACTCCTCCCTTTCTTCATTATTGAAGCAGTAATTTTAGATGATGGATCCTTTGATGGTGCAACGAAATCAAAGCCCAGCTTTCCACACTTCCAATTCTTTCATCAAGGAACCTTTTATATTAATTCTGCAACTTCATCAATCACGCCAGATATACATGTATATTCCTGAATGCTAAAAGTCTTTTAAATTAGTTAATAACCCTTATTCTGCGAATATATAACCATATAAAGATTAAAGGGTGGCTAGGAACGTTGATCCAGACAAATAGATAGGAAACTCAGGTTAAGTTAAAGGAGAAAGCTAGCTTACTGAAAGGCCGGTGTATATACATAATATACGCGTGTTATCTCAATGCAACGTGAGGCTGGAATTGCAAATGAACCAACAAGTTTCTAATTCCGACATGAAAGACCCACGTGAAGATGGCTATATTTGATAGCAACAAAAGAGCTGTTGTGCCATTCATACCCTAGCAAATTTCTTTAAAAAATTGATGGCTATGACCCTCTATGACCATACGAGCGGTGAGGCAGGAAGCCTACAGTTTCTGGTCCTTAGTCGACTTGCCCATATACAGCTAACAACATTCCTGCTACGACATAGGATTTCAATAAGCTTTCCCATTTTAGATTATAGAATTAGGGACTGAGTAATGAAAATTGAAAAGTTGGTAGATGCGTGTACACAGTTGAATATGTGCGTATGTTGTATATGTTTTTCTGACATACCCGGAACATCCAATGCTATTAAAACTAGACAGGATATTAGACCATTGAGACAGAAATATATTTTTAATTTTAATATTTGTGTCACAATGCATGTGTTAAGCTCTAAAATTTTTAGAGTTCTATATTGTTTTAAAATTATTTAAATTGACCATTAAATTGATGAATTCTTAATGATTAATTAAATTTTATCATAACATTTTTTATTTTTTATTTTTTATTTTTAAAGAGGACTTAAGAGTACCACATAACAGTCGCGTACGTTATACTCATTTATATTGAATTTAAATTATAATTAACCAAACTAACTCTAATTAAACATATATCATATAATTAACTCTCTATAGCTTAAAATTCGTAAAATCTGTAAATCTCCGCCTTATTGTGAAATCCCTAAAATTCATTGTTTTGTAGTATATATACTCAATCAACAATGATAACCCGAAAAACCTAGTCTTTTTTAAATTCCACGATATATCCTGCTGTGAGTCCTTAAGTCAAAAAATCGACAATCTATTCCCCTTAATCCTCTTCTAGATATCCCAAGACTTAAAAGTTCTCAGATTTCAATATCATGGATCATGGATCATGGTTCCAAACTGTCAATCTCTTCCTTTTCCACGCTATAATTTAACTGGGTCTTTGGATGAAGATGGGATTGAAGAAAGCGTAATGCTTGGAAGCACTTCTGTAATGTGGGTGTATCTAGTGTATGTGTATAAACTATAAAGATATGTGTATCTTGTGTTCACGTTTTTAATTTTTATATTAAAACAAATAATCTGAAGGAACTTTCCTTTTGAATATATGGATTAATTTTAGAAAGTGCATGAACTGCTTCAAAAACATGAATTATGTCGTGTAATAAAAGAAGATGAGTGGGTTTTCATGGAATGTCAGAACATTTATAAAAGCAAGAAGAAAAATGAGTATAGAATTTTCTTTTTAAATGCTCCAAAGCCTTAGGGTCTTGACTTGTATTTTAATGTAAGCGGTAAAGCTAAAAATATGCTTTTTTGCTGACCCTCAATAGAGAGATTTTAAGGTTTAACTAATTTAACCATTTTAAAGTATTATTAAACTATTTTCAAATCAATAACTAATAAGTAAGAAATTATAATTGTAATAAATAAAGAAGTTTCTGTTATTGATCTATATCAGTTTGTTAAACAATTAAAAGCTTAAATACAATTTCCTTTCATGTACACAATAATTAAAAATAAATATTGCAAAAATAAGTTCAGTATAGATAATCTTAAGAAGGTTTGACAAGCAATCTCTACGGTCCAAATGGATCCATAGTTATTACATCAAGAATAGGAGCATTTGGGCAATAGACTGTTCTCACCTCCCCTCAATTACTCTCAAGGCCATTCTAAAGCTAAGGGACAAGTATAAGATTGACTTTATTGCTCTGATAGGAAATGGGAAATCCACTAGTTTTTGCTACGATAATTGACTTTCTATGAGACCATTGATCAATTCCAATGTAGCTGACTCCCTAAGGAATTCAATTCCTTTGAATACTTTAATGGCCACAATAGTACACAATAAAGAAATAAATCAGAACACGACACTTCCCATTTCAATTGCTAATGAAATCTGTGGGACTCATTATAATGCAGAAATTGACAAATACAATTGGAGACATTCACATGATGACAAATTCTCGAATTCTTCTTGCAAGAGTTATTGGTCAAACATCTTCCCAAGTTGTCATGGACCAAAGCCATCTAGTCATCTTATGCCTTGAGCAACATTTACTCTCTGGATTGCTATGAAAGGCAGGTTAAGAACATTCGATAGAATTGCCAAATACACATAGCTGACCAACTGGTGTTGTTTGTACAGAGGTGCTGAGGAAAATATTAAGCATTTATTCTTCAAATGTTAATATGTTAAAGATATTTGGATAGAGCTTCTCAAAATATACATATTAGATGTTGATTTAGACAACTAGATAGTAACCAGATCTGGACGTTGAATTACAGAAACAATATTGCTAGCAAATGCTTTTGGATAACATTATAGTTGAAAGTCACAGCTGTATGGGATGAGAGAAACCTCAAATGAGTATGCTTTGCTAGATGTACAACTTTACAAGAAGAGATAAGGTCAAGAGTGTAACGATAAGAGACAAGTTGGGGTGGCTAATATTGATAATAAATTAAGGGAGACAAGGCTTGGGTGGTTCAGGCATGTTAAGAGGAGACATCCTAACGTCCTAATAAGAAGATCAAAGAAGATTATACTTAGGGATTGTAAGAGAAGAAAAGGAAGACCCAAGAAGAATTAGGGGCAGGTGATCAGCAACGATATGACTCTATATTAGAGCTTATTGAGGACTTAGCCTCTATTAGGAAACTTTGGTGAACTAAGATACGAGTAGAAGACCCTACATAGAGAGGTTCTTTTCTTTTTATAGGCGTTTCAAACCTTTTCTTTCAATTTATTTGACTTTTATTAGAATTAATACTATGTTTTGTCGCACTTGCTTAATTAGTTTTTTGATTTTTATTTCATAATTTATTTCTTTGTTTCTTTTTAATTGCTTGTTTACTTTATTTACTATTTATTTTCTTTCTTGTCTATTTATTTTTTTACTTATATATTTATTTATATTATTTATATATTTAATTTTAATTTTAATTTAATTTATATTTATATTAAAAGTCATTTTTACTTATTTTTTTTCTTCTAACTAATTTTAAAAGCTTTTTAAAGTAAGTTTATCAAAATAGCATCTTTATTAACTAAGGTAAGGTTTCGTACATTTGAATCTTCCAAGACCCTGCGTCTTAGAGAAATTTCTACTGAGTTGTTGTTGTTATTGTTTTGATTATTTGATATTGAATTTATATTCAACATTACTACAATGTTCAAGGAATAATAAGAAATAGATCACTGAGTAAAAGTATTTGATCAAAATATATACAAATAGTTTATATATGTCAGATTAATGAGACTTATGCTTAATAAAAGTGACAAAATATAAAGTTGGATAATTGAGACTATCTTTTTATGTCAAGTTGGTTAAATCAATAGAATAAGAATCATAAAGTTACTTAAAAGGATATATGTTTCATTTTGAATATGAATCGTATGTAACTTGTGAAACTTATTGGATTAAATAATAACTAAACCAACCTTTGGCGAAAAGATGATAACGATATTGAAATATTAAACTTTATATATATGATATGTTATAATACAATAAAATTTCATAAAAGGATATGTACTTGTATTTCATTATATTCACTAATAACTTTATATGACATAGTCCTACGTATTAAATTATATATTAATTTTAAAATTTTGAAAATTTTAACGTGTCCAAATCTAAGTAGACATTAAAGATTAAGAATGTTGAAACACTTTAAAGAGATCGATGTGGTGAGAATTAAATTTTCTAAGTTATCTTTAGAAATGAGATTATCTAGTGAATACCTCCATAACTAGCTTTCATAATAGTATAGATTTGTATAAGTAGGACAATACACTATGATGTATTGTATGATATAATATTTATTTCTTTTATAGCTAAACCTGGTTCAATAACTTATCTTTAATAGTTTCAATTAAATCAACTAACAAGATTTCCTATTAAATATGAAATGGTATGATTTCTAAGGAGTCAAAATTTATAATTTTAAGATGTGATGCTTAATTGAAACAAATATTATCTGATAAGTTTAGAACTAAATTGTATAATGAAAAGTTATAAGATATTTAAAAGGTTGGATATCATTTTATAAATCCTATTGAATAATATTTATTTTAATGCATATTTCTAAGAGAATGGTTCTCAAGATAAGTAGTGAGAGTAAGATGAAATTTGAAAAGGTTCAAATATCATATTGTAATTAATGTCTATGTGGATACATTTGAAGAATAGTTGAAATGTTATAAGACACTGAAAGATTCAATTTTATAATGATCCCAAAGTGTTTGTTTGGATATGATTATAAGTTTGTTATGTTTACATAAAGGCTAGTAAGAGTATAGTTATACTCTTTAGTAGGAGTACGTAAATGACATACTACTTATAAGGAAAATAATTCATAATTTCAATTGTTAAATATATAATAGTTTAAGAAAAACTTTTATTGGATATAAAAAGGTAATAACTATTGGGTTTGCCATGGTTGCATGCATCACATGCATGCGGATGTAGCGGAAGTGTCGGAATCAAGATTCCGACACCATGACAACCTAGAAATCACAAGATCTAACATGCATGTAAAGATATGTATAAAAGAACATGAAATGTAAACTTTTTACCATGTGTATCTCCTCTTTTCCTGTTTCTTCTCCTTGTTTAGGTTGTTGTAAACACCAAACCCTTTCTTGATCTCTAAGAACACACAAATATTGAGGAAGAAACAATGTATAAGGGTTATTTGAGCACCAAACTAGATGAGTTCTAGTAGGTGATCAAGATGATGGAAGATAGGTCAAGAATCTTGTTACATGCACTTTGATTCATGTAACAATTGTATGAATTGCAAGAACAAGACTCAAGACACCTCACTTTTACTCTAGAACTCTTCTAGAACCCTTTCTCTATCACTTGAGTGTGTAAGAAGCGAAGGAAGCTCGTGTACATAAGTGAAGAACTCACTTATATACCATTTCGTGACTTCTGTTAGGATTGGCCTTACTGGCCATGATCGTGACATGTCTCACCTTCGAGCTATACACACTTGTTTTTCATCCGATATTTTATGCGTGTGACCCTTAAGATTCCAGTTATTTTAGGCACTTGAATTCACTCTTAATTCAAGCACATCATGAAGGGTTTCATGATGCCTATTTGCCGGATATAAGTGGATTAACTCACAAACTCTTTAATAGTTAATTATCCAACTTATGAACCTTTCCATAGACAATTACTGTCCAATTTGTCCTTTCACTATACTATACCCCACTTGATTCAGAGTATGGGCTATGTGTCAATTCCCACTAGAATGACTATGTCACATCTAGTCCAAGTGATGTTAGTTCATGTCCTGGGATATCATTACTCTATGTGTCATTGAAAACTCTCTTCATGACACATAATTGCTCTGGCTAGAGACTCCACAGTAATGACCCCGATAAGAGGCTGTGGGTATCATATCCTTTTATCAGGAGTGGTGAATCCTTTATTGGCAACCTAATTACCTTCAAATACAAATAGCTGTACTCAATCACTACTCTAAGAGCGACCTCGTCTTGAGGTAACAAAGAATGATGTCAAAGCACAAGATTTATATCCAAGATATCCTTGAGTACCTCAAGTCTAAAGATATTTACACCATTGTTATGATGAGATTAATTATTGACATGTGATAGATCATCTATATAATAATCTCATAGCGAGTCATCCGATGTACTTACTACCTTTAGTAAGCATCCACATATTAACTCTAAATATCTCATGCTTACAGTTTATGAGATTCATTGCTTGATCAAATCAAGGAGTATAATATGTGCTAGTTTTTCTAGATTAATAATGTCCTGTCTTATTAATCCTATGACTAGGGACTATTTAGATACTAACATAATTGCACATGATAGGAATCTCATTATCATGATCTTATCATGATTTCCTTTATGCTATGTTTTGTATCATAGACTTCAGTAATTCAATTTAAGATCAATATCAAATTTGATTTAAGATCAATATCAATTCATATATAAACGAATATCAAATTAATGAAAAATGCCTTTCGCTTTATTAATCAAAATAAAGTTTGTATAAAGTGCTAAAGGTGATTGTCTTTAAAGCACTACTCTAACAATAACTTAATTCAGGGAATTAAATCTATAGAGATATATATGAAATTTATTTACTTATTGTAAGTCAATATATATATACTAAAGCTGTTTAGTATTTGAGATATTTGATACTTGTGAAGTATTAAAGATACCCATTATTTTGTGTATGAGTTGATAATTGATTTCAAGAATATGTAGATATTAACTTTAGAAGTCAATTATTTTTAAATTGGAAAGTTTCCAATATAATATTAATTATTAATCAAGCCATAATAAATTTTTTTATTTAGTGAAAATGATTATTTAGATCAATAATTTCTTTAATGAACTTGATATAGTTCCTTTTATTATTGAAATAATAACGTAATATGGAACATTAGAGTTATTGGGCATATAAAAAGAGCTAATATATCATTAGTGATTGAATTATGTATTTAGGTTGTTTCTCTTAATTATAAAGATAACTGAGATGAAATTTGTAAGTTTTAAGTAGGTGCTCATTATAGAGAATCTAATAGAATTTTCTCGCTAAACCATTGTCCCATCAGTAGTATGATCTTCACATGAAAATATAGTTTAAGATACTTAAATAATTGGCTTGGAGAAAATGAAATATTGTTAGTTTATACCTTACAGTCAATTGGTTGGTTGTAGTTTTAGTAACATAATTATTTAAAGACATACTTTTATCTTATACATTTTTAGATATATATGATAAAGTATATGAGATAAATGAAAATATGATAAGATCATAATTATAATATTCATGTTTTATTTATTTATTATTCTTAAATTCTAGTTGATGTTTTATTGAGATTGGACATTAATAGATTGTAAAGACTAGCATATGTTATGTTTCTTTCTTTTAAAGGAAGTAGCCGATCTCACATACTAAAGTATGAAGATACTTAAACAAATGCGTAGGAGTTTATTAGCGAACAAGTTCGCTAAACTAACCCTATATCAGATTTTTGTTTGAAACATTAATTTAACATTTATAGAAATTTTCATTGTGATGATTATATAAGTGATCCTTTGAGATGATATTTATAAAGTATCTTACATAATGAATATTATGTTTTAATTATACTTAATATGAATTATATGGAGGTAACTAAGAGATCAACATAGGATTTTGATTAGTGTATTGCTCCATTGTTCTCGATTAATGTTGATTTAGAATATCCTTGGACAAGGTATAATGACATTGTGAGAACAGTATAGAAATTTCATTAGTTGCATCAATTACTAATGGTGGATAACTAACTTGATTGGGATTAAATAAAATAGACATTGATTCCAAGGTCCAAATCAAAATATTATATGATGAAAGAATCTAATTATATAAAAAAATTATGCATAAAAAGGTTAGTCATGACCACTTTAAAATTCTCAATATTTAGGCGGTTAGGATGCATTGCTAGATGTTAGTCTTGACTTATGTATATAAATTATTTAATTAAATAAGTAATGATAAACTAAAGGATTTTAATTTATCTAATCTTGAATATGATTTAAGGTCATAATTTATATACGTGCCAACGTACTTAGGAACCTTATGGGTCATCCATAATGAATAATTTAAGAGATAAAAAAGGTATTTTAATCAAGTTTGACTTAATTGTAAATTTTGAGACACTTTAGGATTAATACTGGAACCCCTCCCCGGGCGGTCCCCGGGCCCGACGTCCTACGTGACATCTGGGTGAGTTCCCACGAGGGAGGGATTCCCCACCAGTGATACTTAAAACGAACAAATTCGTTTAACCTACCTCCGAACAAAATC
>JAOQMS010000178.1:19129796-19166961 GCA_027563885.1 Erythroxylum longipes
ACCCAAAAACATTATAATTAATACCTAACCATAATAATTTAATCAAAAATAAACCTCAAAAAGAAATTAGCACAATCTTGTTAGGAAGAAAAGAATCGGGGTCCAACAATTAAACATGAGACAATTAATAAATAAAGACCAATATGAGATATTAAATCTTATTTAGGCCCATTTGTTATTTAATTATAATTAATTCTAATTCTAATTATAGTTTAATTAAAATTAGGACTCTATTTCAATTAAATTATTAAAAGGTTTAAACGATGATATAAGTAAGCCCAAGCTCTAAACGAGTTAACACTTGTTACCTAAACTTCTCTACACCACTTGAAGAATTCTTTAACTTCTTCATGTAGATATCGGTTAGAGGTTGGACATGTGTACAACTAAGGTGGATGCCATAAACAAAATTTAGAAACAAGTTGATAAAAATGAAAAAAAATCAAGCTACAAAATAAGGTATAATTTACATTTATACTTATTATGTTTATGTATTAATCATGTTATAGAATTGAAAGTGTTCTTGGTTTTCAAAAAATTAAAAAAAGTTTCATATTTATTCTTCTATTTGTGAGATTAGATCCTACTTTGATTACTTGTAACTCCATAATCCATCTTAAGAAGTAATGTAAACAATGCATGTTGACCTTTTTCATGGTAACAAATTCATGATCTAATCCATTCACTGCTTAACCTTACTTAGTTTGAGAGTGACTAGTGCATTTTTATCTGTCGTATAATTAAATTTTTTCCCATCAATGGTCTCCTAGCTAACCCCTTTCTTGAGGAGCTTCCTCTTGATTATAAGGTATTAGTCTATCTCTATTCACCTATTTTAAGAGGCTATGTCGATTCAATTGCTTCTCTTTGTTTTTGGTCAAACTGATCTCCTTCCTTAATTTACAACAACTATCTCCCCATTTACATGTTGCTTTCTTTTCTCATTGACTCAAAAAACTATTGAATTTGTTAGGCCATCATGTCTATATATTGAAGAAAAATCTTTTGCAATAGTTACTCTCTTATAGTCAATTTCGTTAATTTTCCCTATCATTATTAGCTATTATATCTCTCTTTGTAGTGTTTCTACCTTGTCCTTTTGTTGTTGTTTATTTTTTTTTCATTTTCCTACGTGATAGTCTCTCTCTTTAGTTGTTCATTTCTTCTTTATTTTTATTATATGCCACCTTTTCTCTCTCCTAGCTTATGCTATTCCTTTTAGAACTCTATCATATTCTTCCTCTCTCCCTAGTTGTTATGATCTTTTTTTTGGTTCTTTATTTTCATTTTTTCTATTATAGTTATTTTCTCATTTTTTTCCAACTATATTGTCTGTTTTCTCTTTCATTTGTTTTCTTTCTCTCATACTGACCTTTAAGCTTCTCCTCTATATTAATGTCCTTTGATGTTATTGGTTTTGTGTTTCATCTTTTGTTTTTTTTTTTTAATTTTTAAGTAGCGATTTGATTGATATGTTTTTGTACCTTAGACCTTTCTCCTTTTCCCAATTCCTTTTTTATTTACCAACTCTCATATTTTTTTAAATTAACCCTAAACTTTATTTTTCATTTGATTCAAAAGATTTTTCGAATCCATAGTTTCCATATAAAATTAATCATGTAGAAAATTTTATAAACTCATACCTAAACAAAAAAATACAATTTAAAAGAAATTACTTAAAAGTAAAATAAATAAAAATAAATTGAACAAGATTAATAAATTATCAACCATATCAAGTTTACCCAAAACTTACTTAGAAAGTAAAGAATTAGAATTTAGAATTAAAAATACCGTTTTATTTAAAAATGTTAAGAAAACAAAATTGGATAAAAATGAGTTTAAAATTGTTTAAAAGATAAGTGTTTTCTTAAAATTTTGCAAAAAATTAAAATAAAGCAAATTATATGAGACAAAATTAAGTATCAATATACACTATCGAGACTAAACATCTTTTATCTTTCCATATTTGCTCTATGTATCTTTGATAGAAATCTAAGAAATTCCTAAACAGTGTTATGGATGTTAATGTGGAGCACATTAAGGTGCCTTAACTCTAATGCACACGAAGCTAAGATAAGACTACTATTAGCTAACATTAAAAAATGATACATAAAGGTATGTAAAGAAATATGGTAAATTCTAAATACATATAGACTTCCATAACAAGCTTATAGTTGATTATAACCCGTCTTTAGTCCAATTCTCCTTACACAATGAGGCATGTATGTCTTGGATCCTTTTATCCCATCCATTTGACAAATCAAATACCTATTGATAATGATAAATTATTTCATGAAATAGGTTAAGGTTGAGGCCTATGTAGTGATCACCAGAAAATATATTAAGTAGTTTTTATAAGCTAACATCATCAGTTGTTGTAGGATAGTTATAGATAATAGCATACAATTTATAATCATCATTTACCCATTTTTTGAAATAATATGAAGGTTAGATAGCACTTTAAATTAGTCTCTCACATGTAAAACAATGGACTTATATAGGTGACAAATAAGACCATCCTCCAAGGCTTGAAAATGAGAGTTGAATAAGCTAAGGGATCATGGTTAAATAAATCCATTATATCTTATAAGCCTTCTAAACTTTTTTGAGGATGTCAATAGGAGAGCCACCATTCAAGATGGCATTTATGGTAGATTCACCCATCCTTATTGAACATTAGATTTAAAGTCTCAGGGTGACCAAATTTCTAACGTATATAAATAAGGAAAGCCTCAAATTAGAACTCAACCTAATTGAAGAAAAGAGGGAGGAATTTTGCACAAGAAATACATGATCGAAGCTTGAATGTGAAAAAGATAAAGATCTAAGACCTACATCAGGGTAATCTAGTGTTGCAAAGAATAAACGTCATAGATAGAGTTAAAGTGAAAGGAAATTAGTCCTAAACTAAATATGCCTATTTAAAATATGAGAATTTTTTAGGCCTAGAATATACATATTAGCCAACCTAAGCAGTGCAAAGATCCTTAAGAACTAAATGACCATCACTTACGACCCTATTACAGTCGTGTTCTGACAACAAAATTTCCTTTTCTTATGATGTCTTTGAAGTCTTTATGTTTACTGTCACTGTATGTTAATGAATTTCATGAATTAGTTTTCTAAATAAATCCTCACTCATATCATAAGATGCAGACTTACTCCAAAGTAGTTATGTAATTGTAAGATTCAAACATGCTCTTAAGTAGTGGCACAATTGAAAGAATCAAACTTGCTCTTAAGTAGTCGTCCTAATAAAAGATGCATACCTTCTTCTAGATAGTCACACTATTGCACAATGCAAGTTAATATACATATCATATATGTATGAGAAAAAATTAATTGTATGCATGCAATGTTAGAAATCAAAAAGTTCAAACCAAAACCATCAAATAAAGTGTTAAATATGAAACGTTAGTAAGTTAAAAAAGCACAATAAATAGAAAAATACATAAAATATACAAAATATACAAGAGATGATGTTACTAATATACAATTCATCAAATAATCTTGAAAATTCTGAATAAAATACACTAAGGAGAGGTTTTAGTGTATGTAAGATGATAGTCTCATCTTGGACCGATGTATTTGAGGCTTGTGTGCTTCTGTAACAAAACTCATATCCTTTTAAGTTGGGTAGTAATTGAAAAAATCTTCTTAATCACTTCATCTTCCTCCATAAGACTACTATTAGGGGTGTCATTGATATAAATCTTCTCAAAACCTAGGTTTGGATATTTAGCCTTCACTAAGTCTTAAAACATGATAAAACTTTAGATGAAGGAATTTGTTATAGAATTATACCTAAGGGATTTTTAATTTGTACTCCTTGTAAGAATGTTCCTCTTTTGCACACATGATATGAATATTAATCACATTAAGCTTATTGTACTTGACCATTAAATTCTCTTTTGTTTTCATATTTCAACTTTGTGACATCTTTTTCCTTACCCTCTTTAAGCATTACCATTTCCTTTAGGAACCTATCCTTCTCATTCTTAGCCTTATCTAGCAACCACATTGAACTCCCTAACTCTGTAGTATCTTAAGGCTTGCATCATAATTAAATTATTAAATCTATAATAAAATTACACTCACTTGAGTAACATAATGTCCAATTTAGTTATGAATATTATCCCACTCTCTCACTCTAAAATTCATTTCCTAATAAAAGTACTATTCTTTAATAAACTCGATAAGTCCACTTTATCGTTCTAAAAGATTGTGTCTATAACACAAAAATTTCATTATATGTAAAAGACATTGTCAAGAACTTTATCCTTTCCTTACTTAGATATAGGTTCAACATTTTGCACTTTAGTAAGTGGTAGGGAAAGAGTAAGTTGTAGAGCAATGCTATCAGTAAAGTCCATATGAGTAATTTCTTGTGTAGAGTTACTTTCTTTTCTTGGAAGCTTTCTTTAAGGTAGAGGAAATGTTAACAATACTTCTTCGTTTGGGCACCTATTAAGTAACTTTAGAGCGTCCATATCTACACTCACAAGTAAAAATGTTAAAAAGTAGGAAAATAGAAAGAGTAAAAGAAAAATAATGAAAACCAATATACGAGTCTTTTGTTTTGAGACTGTGGCCTTTATTAAAATGTCTTCTTTTTATTATCTTATCCTTATGGGTATAGTGAATGCCTATTAATTAACATTTATGCCTATTTCTTTAGGATAACATGTCGTTTATATCTTTTATTGAAATTTATGTTCAAGTCTATCTGCATAGGCTTGACATCCAAATTATTACAATCTTCAAGGTTGAGGAATACAAATAAATTATTCCAATTATAAATATTCCTTAATGATTGTACAATCTCATATATGCTCTTACGTTTAGATTAAACCATCAAAACACAAACCTATATGTTTAATTTGATATGTGAAATTAAAATAGATTTAAGGTAGGCTCAATATCTTATAGGTGATTGGTGATAAGAAATTATATTATAATGATCTAGGACTACAAATGGATTTGACCAAGACTCGGACTTGTTTCCCTCCCCAAGTCACTCACAAAGTCATTTAACGATATATATTGGTTACACTTGAAACAATCATAGTAAGTGTTAATCTCTATAAATATACAATAACATGCTCTTTCTATGGAAGTTGGCCTCCTAACTTTAATATAAAAGGGAAGGATATAACTAGAAAATAGGTCAAATTGCTTGAATCATCTGTCTTAGATATCTGCATTTCTTTTCTAGTATAAAAAGGTAATTTGATTTTCAACAAAGTATGTCATGTTATCATTATTGCACCATTAATTACAAGACTAAAATTGGCTTAAGGATTATAGATTCTATAGTTAGAACCTGCGACACTTGTTTTGCGGGTTTGTAGATTCAAGAACATAATTTGAATTTAACTCCTATATTCCTCGATAGACAGAGAGATCTAATCTTTCATTGCGGTACACAATATGAATATAAAGCAATTTTCATGCCTAATATAAACTTTTAATTAATTACTTATCGTTCAATCTATCGGGGAAAAAAACTTAGTTTCTACTTGCGTTTGTTGAATTTTGTTTATGTTGTTTAAAATGAAATAGAAAACTTTGTTTCAACTTAAGAAAGGGAATCCAATTTGCATCTAATTATGATTATATTGTATATGAAGAAAAGAACAAAAAACATATGTTGTTTAAGAAAATTTCATTAGGAAAAATATAATAAAAGAGAAAAATTTGACATTTTTATTATAATATCACCCACCTTCATAAAAAAAATAAAAATTTACACGAGTTTTCTATGTCTTGAAAAGAGAAAGATTACAAAACAATTAAGAGAAAATAAATAAATATTACTTGAGAAGAGAGGACAATAACGAAATATAATCAATAAACAAAAGAAATCATTTCTTCCCTTTTATACTCTATTTTTTCTTAGTTTTAGTTTTGTTTTGTTTTGATATTTTTAATTATGACTTGAATAAAATATTATAATTGAAACCTTAATTTCGTTTCTAAATTGTGCGCTCGAGAGAAATGTCATCTCATGTTCAACTAATTATAGATCCAGAAAGCAATTTATTTATTTATTTTTCAAACAATTAAAATGGAAACATATTAGAGTTTTATAATGAACAACCTCGAGTATAAATAAATGCTTCATTCTTAATTTTAGACGATTTAGACCAAAAGATTAACTTCTTTTAAAATTACAATTAAAAAGCAAGTTAATGCTACTAAGTGATACTTGTTAGATGTAGTTCGTTTATTATTGTAGAAAAGCAAGTCCCAAGTTTCGTTGTTGTTAATTAATTTATTCAAAAGAAATGATTGTGTTAGGATATATTATATATATCTTTTATTTAGTTTTGGCATTTTAATTGGACATATAAGATATAACTTGTGGAGTCTATCATCATCGTAATATTAGAATTATCTTACGACTGAATATGTTGAAAATTACTGCTGGATTTGTGGGTTTTGTAGACTGATGAAATTAAAAGGATGAGGTTGTTGCGTTTTTGAATTTAAGTGGGATTGTGCACATCTCCTAATTATAGTAGAAGTCTATCAAAGAGGTCAGCGTGCAAAAACGAAGTTGATGTGAATCCTAAGTGTGGTGAAACTGCTGCAGTGGGGCGTGCATGAATTGTGAAGGAAGAAAAACATATGGCTAAAGTTAATGTCTCATGTGTGGGTGTTAATTGTCAAGATAAAGAAGATTGCGGTGGTGTGAGAGCTGAAAGATATATGCGACAGTGAAGAGTGTTATTCCATAGATGAAACAAATCTCATGGGCATGTGAAAGACTGACGTTGACCGACATTAAAGTGTGCTTGAGTGTGGTGTACGTTAATCTTCTCTAAGTCTCTTGCTTTAATTGAGTAATTCAACTCCTACCAAGAATCAAAGGAAAAAGGATATCTTATGTCAAGGTGGGATGGTAAATGTTAGTGTGCAATTGGTGTGTGTGCACGACAATCAAGCAACAGGTGTGTGTGTGGCATTGAGTCCATGTGAGTGTGTGCAGCATTGAAAATATAGCTCATGTGGTTTTAGGAATTTTGGCAATCAATTTGTTAGTGGACATTAATGACACACTTGAAAAACATAGCTCAGGTTGGTTTTTAGGATTATGGCTTTGCTCATGTGGTTTTAGGAATTTTGCCAATCAGCTTTTTAGTGGACATTAATGACACACTTGAAAAACATAGCTCTGGCTGGTTTTTGGGATTATGGCTTTGAGGGATAGGAGATAACGTTGCTGGAAGTTTTGGTTAATTGAGTGCTGGAAGTTTTGGTTAATTGAGTTAAGGAGATAACGTTACATCATAATTTAATTTATGATTTTCCAGACTTGTTCTTCTTGGATCTGTGCATGGTTATCTTGCTGAATCGTGTTTGGTTGGCTGCATATGGTCTGTGGCTTCGTGTTGGTGTTTATATGAATTAGCCCATTATTATTGCGATGACTTTCAGATTTATTTCAGTGGAGCTTAACCTTTCGAAAAGTTGTTTGTTCTTTCTTTTAGCTCAAGTATATTGTCTTTCAGTTCTTAGTTGATTAAGTAATTGAGTTATTTTTTTTATTAATTATTGTTTGAATGAAAGTAGTTAGAAAAATCCTCTGACGAGGTTAATACGAGTCGATCGTGTTATTGGGCGTGAAATTCTTTCACGGGAAGTGAGGTTAGGAGATAGTGTCAAAGGTTGAGTGGTGTTGGCTAAGTAACGCCTTGGGTAAATCTATTATACATCGGTGAAAGTGATTAAGATGGGTAAAGGCCCCGTAGACATAGATAAGGTGTGCCGAACTGCGTTACCAAATTTTTTGGTGTTTATTTATTTTTTGTTCTTTTAATTTTTCTGATTTTATTTGTTTGCTAGGAATAAATCAGAAAGTTTACGAAACTATCCCCCTACGGTTTTTCAATTGGTATCAGAGAAAGGTCACCGATTCAGAACTTGGTTGCAAGTTGGTGCAGATCTTAGTTTCGCGAACATGGTTACTAGAGAGGGTACATCGATCACCATACCACCACTGTTGGATGGTTCTAATTATGCTACATGGAAATCATTGATGAGGGGTTTTTATTCAGGCACAGGGAACAAGAACATAGAACTCGGTGTTATATGGCTAGACGCATCTGATGATTATTGACGATAAAGGAGAGACAATTCTAAAAGATTCATCTGAATGGACAACAGTCGAAGAAGAGAGGGCACTTGCAAACTCACAAGCAATGCATGCAATTTTTAGTGCAGTTGATGAAGGACGCTTCTCAATGATATAAGCCTGTGAGTCGGCTAAAGAAGTGTGGGATACTTTGCAGTCTATTCATGAAGGATCCAAATCTGTGATAGCGTCAAGACTACAGATGTTAGCTGTGAGGTTTGAAGAACTGAAGATGGATGAAAATAAAACCATTGGGGACTTTCATGAAAGGTTACGAGATATAACAAATCATGCGCATCAACTCGGAAAGAAATATTCTGATCATAAACTTGTCAAAAAGACGCTGAGATCACTGCCTCCAAGATTTAATCCGAAAATTGCAGTAATAGAGGAAGCCACGACATTAATTATCTGTCCTTGGAGAAGGTAATCAGAATTCTTACAAATTTTGAAATGAATCTTTTAAGGGGTAAGCAAGAAAGAAGCAAAGGATTGGCATTACAGGTTAAAACTCAAAAGGGTGAAAGGAAGGTGAAGAGAATCAAATGTCATGAGTGTCAAGGCTTCGGGCACGTTCAAGCCGAATGTGCTAATACTTTGAAGAAGAGAAAAGGAAAATCCTTTACTAGCACTTGAAGTAAGAATGAATCCGAGAGTGAATATGGTAGTGAAGAAGAAATCACTAATGATGCTGCGTTAGTTGTTTTACATAGCAAAAGTCCAGTTACTTGTTTAACAGTAACCGAGAATGAGGTAACTGAAAATGAAAAAGTGAGAAAATTAGAAAATTTTGGGAAAATACAAATGATTCAACTCAGAGCTCGATTTCAGATTATAACAGTGATGAAAGTGGTTCAAGTGATAAAAAGGAGAACATTTACGAGGCTTACGAATTAATGTATAAAAATGGGTGAAAATATGTAGAAAGAATTACAGGTTGAAGGAAGAGAATCTCTCCATGAAGAACATCATCCAAGAGTTAGAAAAGAAATTGAAGTTGACGTCAGATGAGCTTGGTGAAGCTATAATGAAATTGGTAAGTATCGAAAAGGGATTGAGAATGTTGAATGAAAGCATAGAAAAACTAGAAAAGTTAATGGAAATCGATCAGGTTAAAAGAGATCTTCAAGAAATTGGTTACAAAGGTGATTGTTCTAAAGTGAATGAGGAGAAAAATAATATGTTCAGATCTGTCCGAGAACAAGAAACATCGAGAAAGAATCGAAGATTTGTACTGACGTGTCATTTTTACAGAGTTATCGGGCACATAAGGCTGAGATGCTACAAGATGTTACAAATGATGTTTCAGAGGAGTCAAAACTGAAAATCTACACACTGTCTATTAAATTTCCAGCGGCAACCCATGTTACCGAAGCACACTTGGATTATAAAGGGTTAAGTACAAGCACAAAAATGTTGTGAAGGAAAGACAAGAGATTGTACAGATTCACAGTTAGTTACTGTTTGTAAAGTAACTGGTCAAACAGATGACAAATCAGTTACTTCTGAAGAAGAAACCGATGACCGAGATAACTTGACGAGGAATAAGCCCAGGTTTGAATTTCTTCAAGGGACATAGGGATTGTGTTCTTTACATTTTTTAAGTATGGTTTTATGTTTTTTTTTATAAAAAAAACAAAAAAAGGAAAAGAAAAGTAAAAAAATGTTTTCTTTTGTTCTTTAGTTTTTATGTTGCTATTGTCGTCCCATCTTTTTTAGTAGTTTGCATTGTGACTTTTATTTGGCTCCACCGAAGACTCCTCAGCTCTCTCATCAGTATGGATCTCTCTCTCGGCTCTCTTTTGGGTATATCTCTCAGTGTTTTGAAGGTGGCAATTTTTCTTCTTGGTGTGCTTATAATTCTTCCGTTGGTATGATTATGTGTTTTGATACTGTTTTGTCCCAAAGGGGAGACATCAAATTGTTTATAGTGAATGTTCTATTCAATGGGAGATTTCAGGGTATATGCGTGACTATTCATTGTACTTTTTGGCATCTTTTTATCTCAAGGAGGAGAAATTTGGATGATTGTATAATTGTGATGTTCTTTGGAACTTGATGTTTAATTAAGGGGGAGCATTGTGAATTTCATCTTTATATGTCCAATTATGATTACTTATTTGGAGTTCTAGAGTTGTGACAAAAATGCCAAAAAGTGGGAGATTGTTAGGATATATTGTATATATCTTTTATTTAGTTTTGACATTTTAATTGGACATATAATATATAACTTATGGAGTCTATCATCATAGTAATATTGGAATTATCTTACAACTGAATATGTTGAAAATTACAGTTGGATTTGTGGGTTTTGTAGATTGATGAAATTAAAAGGATGAGGTTGTTGCATTTTTGAATTTAAGTGGGATTGTGCACATCTCCTAATTACAGTAGAAGTCTATCAAAGAGGTCAGCATGCAAAAACGAAGTTGATGTGAATCCTAAGTGTGGTGAAACTGCTGCAGTGGGGCGTGCGTGAATTGTGAAGGGAGAAAAACATATGGCTGAAGTTAATCTCTCATGTGTGGGCATTAATTGTCAAGATAAAGAAGATTGCGGTGGTGTGAGAGCTGAAAGATATATGCGACGGTAAAGAGTGTTATTCCATAGCTAAAACAAATCTCATGGGTATGTGAAAGACTGATGTTGACCGACGTTGAAGCGTGCTTGAGTGTGGTGTGCGTTAATCTTCTCCAAGTCTCTTGCTTTAATTGAGTAATTCAACTCCTACCAAGAATCAACGGCAAAAGGATATCTTATGTCAAGGTGGGATAATAAATGTTAGTGTGCAATTGGTGTGTGTGCACGACAATCAAGCAGCAGGTGTGTGTGTGGCATTGAGTCCAGGTGAGTGTGTGCGGCATTGAAAATATAGCTCATTTGGTTTTAGGAATTTTGGCAATCAGCTTTTTAGTGGACATTAATGACACACTTGAAAAACATAGCTCAAGTTGGTTTTTGGGATTATGGCTTTGAGGGATAGGAGATAACGTTGCTGGAAGTTTTGGTTAATTGAGTTCTGGAAGTTTTGGTTAATTGGTTATGGAGATAATGTTACATCATAATTTAATTTATGATTTTCCAGACTTGTTCTTCTTGGATCTGTGCGTGATTATTTTGCTGAATCGTGTTTGGTTGGCTGCATGTGGTCTGTGGCTTCGTGTTAGTGTTTATATGAATCAGCCTATTATTGTTGCGACGACTTTCAGATTTATTTCAGTAGAGCTTAACCTTTCAGAAAGTTGTTCTTTCTTTTATCTCAAGTATATTGTCTTTCGATTCTTAGTTGATTAAATACTTGAGTTATTTTTTTAATTAATTATTGTTTGAGTGAAAGTAGTTAGAAAAATCCTCTGACGAGGTTAATACGAGTTGGTCGTATTATTGGGCGTGAAATTCTTTCACGGGAAGTGAAGTTAAGAGATAGTGTCAAGAGTTGAGTGGTGTCGGCTCAGTAACGTCTTGGGTAAATCTATTGTATATCGGTGAAAGTGATTAAGCTGGATGAAGGCTCCGCAGATGTAGACAAGGTGTGCCGAGCTACGTTACTAAATTTCTGATATTTTTATTATTTCAGTTTTGCTTGTTTTTTATTTTATTAGTGACAAAAAAATTTGAGGAAAGTTTGTGAAATATTTAACCGTACGGTTTTCCAGATCGTATACAAAATATTAGTTCATGCCTTGCATACACATATACGCTTCCTGTGACTTCTAACTGTATTCAATTAATGTTTATATCTCAAATAAGCGGTCTCGTCCTCTTCCCAATAAAGCTTTTGAATGAAACTTTGCTTGATGTCCTTCATTCCTCCTTTAATTGATACTCTTTTTCCTTCTCTCTTGCTTTAACTTGTACCTCTCTTTTTATATCCCCCTTACCATTTCATTCCACTTCTTTTCTATGCTAAGACAAGATAGGACTAGGTACCTTTCTAGTCTATGAATCTCTCCGTGAGAAATTAGCTTCCCATTTGATTTGTTGAAAGTTTACATTTCCCACACATTGGAATGTAATATAAGCTGTAAAGGAACTAGCAAAAACAATTGATTGGTATTGCTCCTTGACAATTCAACATGTAAACTTTCCAATCAAGTTCCTAAAGTTGTCAGGGCTCTGTTTAAATAGAGGTCTTAAAAGCATACTTAAAGTACATGTCATAGCGTGAAGGATGCTGTTGCCTTCTTGAATTTTCAAGAAAAAAAGCCTTTGCCCAAGCCTGTTGCCATTAACTTTGTCCGTTTCTGAGTAAAAAGGACATCACACACAATCCACTTGTGCCTTGGACAATACCACTTGTTCAACTTTGAAAAGGCGAAAGCTCTTTGGTTTTGGACAGCACCTGGCTGTTGGTGTCTAGAAACTAATCCATTAGATGAACACCATATGCGATAAATCATCACAATTAAATGTTGTTTGTCTTTTTCTTTTTCCTTCTTATTTTCCAAACTACCCTTAATATTGGTTAACACGTTGTATCAGTAGTTCTTCAAGGATACAGAAGGCGCAACTTTCCAGACCACTGGTACAGTCGAGTTGGGAGCTACAAGCTCATCTCCTCAGTTAAGCTGATCTCAAGAAAATATAGGTTGCAAATCAACAAGAAGAAACAAGTAAGTTGCTAGAGCTCGACATCAAGAGATTTATTTAGCATAAAGAACGCACCCATTAGCAGGCCAAAGCTGTATTTTTCCTTTCTCTCTTTGTTAAGGCTTTTGAAAAACAGTACGCTTATGGTTGATTGTTGTAATTGCAGTTATTGGGTAAGGAATGAGGGGGGTGAGTCTTAGTTTTCAAATAAGTGCAGGCAAGAAGTTCATAATGCGCATAATAATTCAATGCTAAAGAAGAAATGGATAACAAGCTTTCAATTAAACTGAAACAGCATATATAAGCTGACATGGATGCCCTAGTAAGAAGTTGAAGTTGCGGCAAAATAAGGCTAATGACATGGAGATACAGTTGTGAACGAACTCAATTGCAACCAAAACAGCTAACAACCACATGTTTTACCAAATGTAACTGGTGGCGGTGACAGAAGTAGGGTAAAAATACAATAAACAATATAGTAATTAAAAATGTAAATCATCTTGAAACAAGTCCATCTTCTTCGTCTTAATTTACCATGTTCTTTATTCTTTCCTCCATCTCCATATAACATGTTTATGTAATTGGCTATTGTTGAAAAAATAGATAATAGACAGACCAACTTTTTTCAACATAGTTGTTTCATCCACTATTTTGTTGACATCCAATTTTTTATCCTTCCTTTCATCTTTATTAAAAATGTTCATTTCATTTTATTCTTGAATGTGGATATTTCAACTTTTTTTTGCAACTTATTAATGAAATAATGTGTTATGTACAAAAAATTACCCCCATCTATAATAAAGAATTCACACATTCACCTAAAAATAGGACGTACCATCACTTAGTATGAAGAGTACCATGTATCAGTTAAAACTACACTAGGCCTTCATACATTTAGTACTACACTTATATTTAAAAAAAATACCAAAACCATAATAGATATGTCACACATTCACCTTAACACTAACCACAACAGATAAGTTAAAAGTTCACCTTAAAATGAGAATACTATCACCCAGTTTGAAGAATAGTGTGCCTAAGCTATAACTATAATAAACCTTTGTATATCAAATTCCACGCTTATATTAAAAAATTTTAGCATCCATAACAAATAAGTTATACATTTACCTTAAAATAAGAATAACATCACCGAGTATGAAGCATATCATGCCTTAATAAAAAATATAAAAGACCTTCAAACATCCAATACTATACTTATATACAAAAACTACCGCCATCCATAATAGATAAGTCATGTGTTCACCATAGAATGGGAATACTATCGCTCATTATGAAGAATATCATATTTTAGATAACATTATACTAGACCTTTGTTCATTCAATACCACATTTATGTATAACGAATAATTCCACCTATAATAGATAATTAACTTGTTCACCTTAAAGTGGGCATACCATCACTTCGTACGAAGATTGTAAAAGACGTAGATTAATATAGGCCCGCATAATAAATTGAGTCGAAAAAGGCATTTTGTGTAACTTGTTTAAATATATGTTTGTATGCTTAACCTTGTAATAAACTAAGTCTATTGTAGCTTATGGTCACTATGGATAAATACACACATGTATGACCGAGAATGCTCTTGAAGAATAATTTGATGAGAAATAATTAAGTACATAATTTAATACATAACCATTCACAAAATTTTGTTTATAAAAGGTTTCGTCTAACATAGATTAGTGTGCTGCCATGTAGGTAACTGTGTTGTATTTTAGGAACTTGTAATTGAAATATGAAGTTGATAGATTGGTGAATGATTGTGCAAGATACTATGCCTTTCAAAATTTTTGTTCAACACAATTAACTACACAACCATGTGGCCAATCATGTTGTAGTTTAAATTTTGGTAGGAATTAACACTTCAGCCGTATTATAATGTTATGAATGGGTTATGATATGATTTTATGTATGGGCTATATTAAAATATCCATTAATAAAGATGATGCATGAGACATGTAATAAAACATAATCCCTTTTACATGAAGGTAGAAGGGAGGTCAAGACAACTCCCTATAATTCCCTATAAACTATCTCTTAGTTAAAACTATACCAAACCTTTGTACATCCAATAACACACTTATGTACAAAAAAAACCATTTATAATAGACAAGTGACACGTTCATCTTAAAATAAGATTATTAACACTCGATAATAAGATTGTAAAAGATAGAGATTAATACATGCTTATGTGATAAATTTTATTGAAAAAAGCTTTTGTCTAACCCAGTTAAATACATGTTCATACGATCAACCTTGTAATAAACGAAGTCTATTACAGTTTGTGGAAAACACAGATAAATACATAACTATTTGATCAAGAATGCTCTTAATGAAAGATTTGATGAGAAATTATGAAGAACGTAATTTAATACACGACCGTTCGTCAAACTATGTTTGTAAAAGGTTTTGTCTAATATTATTTAGTTTGCAGCCATATAGTTAACTATGTTGTATTTTAAAAAATTGTAATTGAAATATGAAGTTGACAAATTCTTACATAATTGTACAAGATACTACATCTTTATTCAACATAATTAACTACTGACAGTGCGTCGTAACGCTAGTCAAAATAAAATAACTAGACTATTACTATAGTAGTGGTGAGTCTAGGTTGATCTCACAGGGAGTGTTCGGTTAGCTTATGAAATGAAATTAATCGATGTTTAGGAAAAGAGGGGGGGGGGTTAGATTTTGGAATAAGAAAATAAAATAAAACTAACTAATAAAAAGTTAAAGAAAATATACAAAAAATGGTAAAATTGGGGAATTCGGTAGGGATCCGATTCTTTGGTTTAATCTCAGCCTACACCCTAATTAAGCATAATTCAACGATTTGTTGTTCTTAAACCTCTCCTAGTAACTATTAATCTTAGGTTAATAATTAAGCTGAGTTTTTCCTTAGGTTTTGTTTAATCAAGATACGATCATTAATTAAACCTAACAACCATATAACCTAGGGTAGGATCTTTAGATTTAATTAGGCAGTAGCATTATGAATTAGGAAAATCGATTAATTAAGGCAACAACCACATATGATGCTTCATTTAACCTAGGTGATGTTATCCTTAATGATTACGAATCATTAGTTGCTACATATGAATTTCAACATAACAATTACAGATTATTTCGAAATTCTAACAATGGGTTTGCAATCAAACGATTCAATGAATGCATTAAAATTATCATCATTTAATACCCAATCCAATAAACACAATATAATATAATCAATTCCTAATGAGAGAAAGAAACAACAAAAACAATAAGAAAATACACTTAACCCAGGTCGTCGGCATTGATGTTATCTTCGAACCAGCATCGGGACGTTTAGCCTTCCATAGGTCTCCCAAGAAAAAGCTTAAGCCTCACCAAAATCATTCTCAACAGAAGCCCCCTTCGGTTGTCTTCACTTTACCGCAAGCTTCTCCTTATTTACTATTAATTGATGGGACAATTAAAGTTTAATGTCCAAGCCTCCTATTCACGCCACTCCTTTTCCTTCTTTGTTTCTCTTTGCTGCCACTCTCTTCTATTTTCTCTGCAGCCACTCCTCTCTCGCCCTCTCACTGTAGCTTGATGGGATGAATAAACTTCAATGTCCCAGCTACTGTTTCCCTAACTTAAAACCTCACACCCCTCTCTTAAACCTTCTGCCTTTCACAACGCAACTCTTGCCTACGTTTCATGTTGTGTTTTAAGCTAGAAAACGCAAATGTTGTCTGTGTCTTGGAGCTGTGCGTCGTCATTTGCTCCTTCCCAGCACTGTGGTTTTCTGTTTCACACTTCTAATTGTTGTATGCATTTTGCTCCTTCATGTTGCTCTGTCATTTTACTCCTTATGTTTCCAACATGTGATGCTGTTTTCTCAACTCTCAGCAGCTTCTTGGTTATGTTTGATTTTGCTTGAGGACAAACAAAGATTTAAGTGTGGGGAAGTTGATAGTTGTGCATTAGTGTGTGTTTTTCTAAGTATTTGGCATGTGTTTCTTACATAATAGGTTATTATTGTTGTGTTTTAGGATTCATTTTGTATGTTTTCGTTTACTTTGATTTACATTGCTATTCTTTTATGTTTGATGTTGATTTAGGGTAAGAATTGATTATTTTTCTGTAGGAATGGAGGTTGGCAACTTTTAGATTGAGCTAGAGACTAAAAGAGGAGAAGAGAAGAGGAAGCATTATGAAGTAAGAACCTCATGCCAATTCTCATGATCGTGGGATGTTTAACCCGAGGATATATGCGGGGTTCACTTATTCTTTTAGGTTTTCATGGCTATTTAAGGATAATAACCCCTATAGACGGTAGAGCTTTGTTTGGAACTTGTCTCCTTAAGTAAAAATGCAGGTCTAGAGCTTCTAGAGAGGTAGAGATTCAAGGTTTCTCATTCATCATTGGGAAAAGAGCATACCAACGTTGGATTTTCCAAATTCAGGACAATAAGAGGAGGAGTTTGATTTAATCAGTTTTCTTTCTTTTTTCTCTTATAGTATTTGTATGATGGATTATTTGATTGTTGGGGATGTTATGGACATCATAAGTAACTAGTTTAATTATAAAGATCACTTTTGAACTTCTTGTTAAACTCCTATTTTGTTGATTTGAATGATAAATGTTTTTGATGAGTGTTGAATATATATATATATACCTTGCAATATATTGAGAGATTGAGTTGGGTTATTTATGTAGAATTGTACAATGAGAGTTGGCATTTTATAGACTTACATTCGTCAAGTTAATTGATTAGTTGAAAGAGATATCTTGGCTAATTTAATTGATCACCTATAGGATAATTTCACAACTAATTAAATTGGTGGATTAATTTTATAGATTGAGAGATTGCTTAATCATTTTCATTTAATTTGGTTAAGGACAACTGATTACACCTTGAGAGAGGGTAATTAATACATTAGGATATCTTAGGTGAAACATAATTCAAATAAAAAAATAGGAGGGAGACAAGATAGTGAAAAAGTGATCTCTAGTTGTGAAAATCTTGAATTATAAGTTTCCACATTTTTGAGTTATCATTTATGTTTTGTTAAGTTGTTTAATTTAATTTAAAATTTCCAGTTTATTGCCATAAAAATTTGGTTCTTAAACAAAGATTAATCTGAATTAAGTGGTGTCTAAGCTCAATCCCTGTGGGATTGATATATGCTTATTACTATAAGTCACAACCCGTATACTTGCGGTTTTAAGCATAAAACGAGTAGACTGTTTCACAATTAACAAGAGGAAAGTCAAAAGAGGATAGAAGCAAAGTTTAACTTGATTGTGAGGAATTATGCCTCATCCATCCACAACTTGGAGGTTCAGGTAGGTTAACTTGCTAATGCTTTGTTTTCTAGAAGTGTAGGTAGTCTACCGAGCAATACTGAGGTTAACCCAAAGGATCGGATCATGGCCATCACTCGAACCCAAAAAAAGAAAATTGAACATGTGAAGGAAGACGGAGACAAGAGAGAAGGACAAATAATTTTAAAAGTCCTTCCAAGTGAGCCCATAATTGAGCCAATCAAGGAGCCTCAACCTGAAATTCCATACCCTATTCTTGCTCAGTAGAAGTCAAGTTCAAGTAGAGCAACGAGGAATTTTAATGAGATTGAATCAAACAAGATTGAGGATATAACGAATTAACTATAAACAAAACTCATATTAAAGAAACCAGCTAAGAAAAAGGTGAAGGAGCACATAGCAGAAGGAAATACTAACGTAGAACAGAAGAAAGAAGACCTAGGGGATTTTTTTTCATTCCTTACAGTATCAATGGAGTCAACATAGCCAGGGCATTCACGAATCTAGGAGCAAGTATCAACATGATGCCCTAAACTTTTAGTCAGAAGTTGGGATTATGAGAGTTAGAGCCCACAAAGATTTTAGTGAAAACGACCAATAGAATAGTGCACCAACCGAAGGGGATTATTAAGAACGTGCAAGTATACTGGATATTGGAGAAGATGCGGAAACCCCTATGGTCCTTAAACGATCGTTCCTGGCTACTTCTTGCTCGATAATTGACATTGATGGGGGTGAACTAACTCTGAGGGTAGGAAAGCAGCAGATAACCTTTAAAGTATTAAAGAAAGACAACAATTCTCCTCTACTTCCAACTAATATCAAGAAAACCGAACCTCAAGGACAAGGGGAACAGATTGAGGATCCTGGGAACGTATTCAGAAAGAAACGATCGCATAGGAGAAGGCGAAGGAAGGAAAACCCCAAGGAAGGTGGAATCCATAATAGGGTAGTTCATATGCAGATTTTGAGATCAGTGACTGCACACCACTGCACCGTTCATTTGAACCACCTTAAGCACAAGGAGAGTGTCGAGCTACCGACGTTAAAAGAAAGCGTTGCATGGGAGGCAACCCATGTAATTTTAGTTTCATCTGATTGTTTCTGGTCTACTTGTTGTTTGGTTTATTTAGTTGTGATTGTTTTTGATTTGAATTTGCTTTGTATTTATTTAGATTTTATTTGAGTTTTCACTTGTTTTCCCTTCGAATTTCTTATTGGTTAGATGATTTGGAGGTGTTTGTCGGTTGCGAGATTATTGAGAATGCATGCTAAGCTTGGAAGAGGATTAAGAAGTTGGAAAAATTGGAGTAACCCATGACTGTGGGAATTGGTAAGTTTCCCATGACCATGGGAAGACTCTCCAGAAGGTTTCTGGAGAGTTAACCCATAATTGTGGGAATGAGGGTGATTCCCACTGCTGTGGGAAATCTCTCCAAAAACTTTCAGGAGTGTTAACCCATGATTGTGGGAATGATGGGGATTCCCACGATTATGGGAAGGCCTATCCGAGGAAATTTTAAATTTCCCTCTCTTTTCTTCTTTCTTAATTCTTCAAAATTTTCACAACCTCTCTCTCTAAACCAAAGAAACCCAATCTCTTAACTACTCCAATCCTTCATCTTTCACTAAACTCTTAGTCTTTTCTTCATCTCTTCCATCAATCTTACAATCCTTTGCATTTATTATACATTAATCACTCAAGAATTAAAGGATTTGGTGAGATTTTTTCTCTCTAAAAAAACGAACTCATCTCTCTCTTCTTTGTTTTTTTTCTTCAGTTTTTATCTTCCAATGGCTCCAAAGAAGATGGCAGCTTGGAAACTGACCGATGAACTATGCCTTCAAGTCTCCAGCGAAGCTAAACCAAGTATGGCGGCAACTTTTTGTGCTCAATTCCTGATTTTTTCAGAAGAAGAAGTTATGCGATTTCGGGACTTTAGAGATAGAAAATTTATTACTCCTAGATATTTCGAATTTGAACTATTAGAAACTATAGGAGTGAGGTGTAATGTTGAGCGATTGGATGCGAACATTGGTTGGGGTAGGTTCATTCGTTATGATGCGTCGATTTATCCGATGATGACTGTCAAAATTTTCACCACTATGCACTACAATCTTAAAATAGATATGTTCTGGTTTAGGATAGGTGGCAATTTTTATAAACCTGATTATAATGTCATTTGTGCACTTTTTGATTTATCGAACACAGAAATTTTAGATGATCACGATGACTTTGATGTGGATAATTATTGGAAAATTTTAATGGTGAAACCAATTTTGGCTCTAGAATGTGCCAAATACTTTAATTCGAAGCACCGAAAACTTACTTCTTCATAAATTTATGGGCTTAATGGTTTTTAATAAAACTGAAAGTAATAAGTGCTCAGCTAAGGAACTTTTCTTCCTTTGGTACATAGATCGAAAATCAAAATAAACACTCCTTATCAGATTTTTTGATCAATTGTGAGTTGTGTTAATAAGAAGACCTTTTATTTTGGCATATCATACATTGTTCTCTTTATTATAATCTTGATGTGGATGCTGTGCATACGACTCGATATGATATGTTTGACATATCTTATTTAAGGTGCTTTGAAATTTTGGAGCCCCATTTTATAGAGCTTCAAAATCCTCAGACGCGCACAGCAGTTAAGAACTGAAAGGGCATAGATGCAGCCATTTCTTGACCATCCAAATCCCAAGCGACCCTAGAGCCACAAGAAGAAGTAGTGGAAGAGGAACCAACTGCACTAGTAGAGGTCGACAGATTTCAACAAATCCTCGACCTCTAATCATCAGCAAATGATGTTACAAATTAATGAGCTTTGCACCCAGATTAGACAAGTCCACAAAGAACAACGGTACATGAAGAAGAAATTCCTCAAATTCATTCAGAGGAATAATTTTGAAGCCCTTTTGCCAACACCATCGCCACCACGATCTTCATGAGCTTTCTTACCATAAAATTTTTACATTGTTTTAATTACTTTATTAGTTGTTTTGTCTTTTATTTGGTTTGATTTCTTTTGTTTGGTTTGATGTCTCTTTTGTTTCGTTTGATGTCACTTTTGTTTGGTTTTATGTCTGTTGTTTGGTTTTATTTCATTTTTCCTTATTTTGTGGTTGCCTTGTCACATTGAGGACAATGTGTTCTTTAAATATGGCGAGGTGACACTTGCTTTGTCAATTGCATTGTTTTAGTCACTATTTACATTTTGTTAAATAGGATGCATGTTTACGCATGTCATGTTGTTTTGTGTTAAGTAATGGAACCACACTTGAATCATTTTGATTTATTTTGCCATGAGATTCTATCATACTAGTTAGAATTAGATTAAATCCATGCTTGAACTCGGACAAGGCTACTTGAGTAGAAAGTGAACTATATTGAGTAATGAAAAGTAATTGGTTACGTAAGCTTACTCACAATTTGACATTTGAGCAATGAGGTAGTGTAGAGATGCATAATGAATTTTCATTTGAGCCAATGTGAGGATTGATCCTATATGACTCCATCTATAGTCATTCTATTTATTTGTTGTGTGATGCTTCCTTAGGTTATTAACTTCAAAACTTACTTTAAATCAGTTTGAGTCTATTGGATACAAGCTTAATAGAGATGATTAAGGCCTTTTGTATTAACACTTAGCTTAAATGACCTACCTTTTATTATCCCTTGCTACCCCCGTTGAGCCTTAAACATTTTTGTTTCTTAAAAGCACACAAAAATTTTAAAACCCGAAAACTCATTAACCTACCGATTCATAAGACTAGTAAAGTATTAAGTAATGCATTAGTTGGGATTTGTGCTACAATTTTTGTCTTCTGAGATATGTTAAGTGTTACTCCTGTTTGTGAATCACATTGCATTTAGTTGCTATTTTATTCAGTGTTTCTTCCAGTTATTAAAAAGAAAAAAAGACAAAGAAAAGAAAAAAATAGAAGAAGAAAACGAAAGAAAAAAGAGAAAAAAAGAAAAAGGAAGAACATTTTAGTAGCATTAATAAGTGTGGAGGAGTAGTATATTTACACTTGTGCATCTGAAAATTATATTTTGTTATCTCTTTATCCACTTCTTACTTTACGAATGCTTGTGTTAAACCCTTTACCCTTTTTACCCACCTTAACCCTTACCATATTACAACCTTATATAAGTCTTTTCGATCTAATTATGCATGAAATCATTGTAGAGGAGAATTGGTATATGATTAAGCCTATGTTATTGCAGTTTCCTATAAGGAGTTTGAGCGAAACACTAACCATCATCCTATAGGGAGTTTGAGCGAAACACTAACCATCAAACACTTGAGAGAAATGAGTGAAATCGTGAGGAAGATTCGTTTTGTAGCTATACTTATCTTTGAGTGATGATTCCATATATTGAGTTTGCTTATGTACACTAATGAAAAGTAGTCATGATACGTGTAGTAGCTTGATATTTGAGTTAGTAAAATTTTAAGGGATTGTATATTTTGATCTTTGTGAAAATAAAGTGATAGAATTGAATGGTTGTGTTTGATTTTGCTTAAGGACAAGCAAAGATTTACGTGTGGGGAAGTCGATAGTTGTGCAATAGTGTGTGTTTTTCTAAGTATTTGGCATGTGTTTCTTGCATAATAGGTTATTATTGTTGTGTTTTAGGATTCATTTTAAATGTTTTTGTTTGGTTCGATTTACATTGTTGTTCTTTTATGTTTGATGTTGATTTAGGGTAAGAATTGATTATTTTGATGTAGGAATGGAGGTTGGCAACTTTAAGATTGAGCTAGATGCCAAAACAGGAGAAGAAAAGAGGAAGCATTATGATGCAAGAACCCACGATCGTGGGAATCATGCCAATGCCCACGATCATGGGTTGTTTAATCCCGGCGGAGTTCACTTATTCTTTTAGGTTTTCATGACTATTTAAGGATAATAACCCCTAAGGACGAGAGAGCTTCATGTGGGACTTGTCTCCTTGAGTAAAAACATAGTTCTAGAGCTTCGAAAGAGGTAAAGATTCAAGGTTTCTTATTCATCATTGGGAAAAGAGCATACCAACGTCGAATTTTCCAGATTCGGGACAAGAAGAGGAGGAGTTTGATTCAATCAATTTTCTTTCATTTTTCTCTTCTAGTATTTTTATGATGGATTATTTGATTGTTAAGGGTATTATGGACATCATGAGTGACTAGTTTAATTATAGAGATTGCTTTTGAACTTCTTATTAAACTCCTATTTTTTTTTTTGATTTGAATGGTAAATGTTTTTGATGAGAGCTTAAGTTGGGTTATTTATGTAGAATTGTACAATAAGAGTTGGCATTCTATAGACTTACATTCATCAAGTTAATTGATTAGTTGAAAGAGAGGTCTTGGCTAATTTAATGGATAATTTCATAACTAATTAATGGATTGATTTTGTAGATTAAGAGATTGCTTAATCATTTCCATTTAATTTGGTTAGGGATAATTGATTAAACCTTGAGTGAGGGTAATTAATACATTAGGATATTTTAGGTTAAACATAATTCAAATAACAAAATAGGAGGGAGATAAGATAGTGAAAAAGTGATCTCTAGTTGTGAAAATCTTGAATTTTAAGTTTCTACATTTTTGAGTTGTCATTTGTGTTTTGTTAAGTTGTTTAATTTAATTTAAATTTTCTAGTTTATTGCCACAAAAATTTGGTTCTTAAACAAAGATTAATTTGAATTAAGTGGTGTCTAAGCTCAATCCCTGTGGGATTGATATTTACTGATTACTAAGAGTCACGACCCTTATACTTGCAGTTTTGAGCGTAAAACTAGTAGACTATATCACAATCAACAGTTATCAATTGTGTTATAGTTTAAATTTTGGTTGGCATTAATACATCTACCGTGTTATGATGTTATGAATGAGTTGTGATATGATTTATATATGGGTTGTGTTACAATATCCATTGATGCACATGATTCATAAGACATGTAATAAAGCATGAGCCCTTTTTACTTAAAAGGTAGTACAGAGTTTATGATAACTCTATATAAACCATATTTATGGATGGCACATAGCATTGAAAAGTTACTTATGGATTTCAACTTCATTGATCACCACTAAAAGATATGAAATGTATTTTCATCCCTGTATTGTCATTCCTTACTCTTATAATTAAAGTGTTAATCCTAATTGTTTAGTCATAAAAAACTATTGCTCATATATATTACATTTCCCATACATTGTAAAATACATGAGAAAGTGAAAAATTCATTGAGGCATTCTAAAGCTCTTTATCCTATTATATTATTCTTTTTTTAATTCGAAGTGTACAATGCAGACGACTTAACCTAAATCATTCTTTTTTTCTTCCTTTAAACCTTTTCTTTACCTAGTTTTCATACAAAATCTCATAATTTTAGCAAAGTATTGTAGCTAGTGAAAGAACAATAGGCAAAATATTAAGATAACAGGAGTAGAATTTCGGTTGTGTTAATTCTTGATCAAAACTATGATTATGGTAAGGCATATATACCATTAAAATTCAAATGCCCATTTCTCAATGTTTTTGCATATACATGGTGTGTCATATAAAGATTAAGATTGTGAAATATGATTAAATTTGTGTTAATGCTAGTGACAAGGTGAGTAAACAAATATTAAGGTTTAGTAGAAGGGAACTTTGTTTATATAAATTCTTGATGAAAATTATAATTATGATAATGAATATATACCCATCAAATTTCCCTCCTCCAAATTTCAATATTGATATCTATTGATGGTGTTCCCTCCGAGACAAAGTAATATTGGGGTAATAGAGAAGGAACTTTAGCAATGTAAATTCCAAATAAAAACAATGGCAATGTTAAAAGGAATATATATTTATTAAAGTTGCTTCTATAGTTAATCAATAATTTTGTTTATACATTATGTCTCTTCAAAAGTTTGCTATATAGGAATGTATTTATACCACATTTCCTTTTTGATATGTTTTTGTTATTGTAGGATATATTTAATCAATAATGACTAAATGCTAACTTTGTTTTCACTATTCTTATACATGTGATTTTGAATACGATGAAGCAGTGATTATCAGACCTACCAATGAAACCACATTTTAGTTAAGGCTCAAAATTTTGGTAGATTATTAGATGTGTATATATTTCTAATGGTTAAGGAGTCCTTACACAAAAAGAAATCCTTATGTGAGATTATTTTTGGATGTATATCGTGATGGAAGATGGTGTTCTTAACATTGTCTAATTGATTTTAATTGCAGCAATGTTAGTACTAGTTTTCTCAAAAAAACCCTAAATAATAAAGCCTATTGGTATTAGAGATTCCTTATATGTGGCATATGCATTAACATTATAAATCTACTGCCAGAAATAAATTAAAAAAAAAATTCTACATTTTTATTATGAGATAAATTTTTGGTGTCTTCATTTTTTACAAATTTAAAATTGCAACTACATTTTAAGATGAATAATAAAAAATGATTTGTCTTTATAACTGATTAATAATAAATAAAAAGCTGTTAGATGTTATACATATGGTATCCATAATTTTCGTGTGTATTAAAGTTTTAAAGTACTGGCAGTGTAACATTTTTTTATAACCTTTCATATAATATATAGTATCTATTATTTAATTATAAGAAGGATAAAAACATATTGATTATAACTCATGAACTAATTCTCTAAATAATGAAGTCCTAAAATCCATGGACAAGAAGAAGAATGCCTGCTTAGATAAATTGCATGTATGTTGCATGACTATATGAAAAAACTTAGACTGGAAATTTGAAATATAAAGATTAGAATAAGTCTATGCATGAACTTATGTCTAATGAAGGTTTTGTTTAGTATGGTTACGTATATGAGCACGTGGAGAATCTTTTCCTACTTTAAAAGTTGGTAAGTAGTTATACATGGGTTGTGTTGTGATGGAATTCATGGGCCGTGTTATGCTATCTAGTAATTACAATAACGCATGGGACCTACCGTATCACTAGGACATTTTTATTTAGAAAAGTTAAGAAAGTTTATGATAACTACACTTTAAACATGATTATGAAAGGTAGCATAACACTTAAGATTTCAACATGGTTGTAAGTTGTATTAAGAACCAAAAAGATATATATGAAACATTTATTGAGCCTTATAAAAAGAGATTGCAATGAAATAGAAAACTATCATATAATTGCCTATTTATGAGTAAGGAAAAACCTACTGAGGCCCTTAAAAGCCTCTTTTGATTAATACTTTGATATTATACATTATGTATGATGCGTAAGACTTAACTTATATCATTCCTTTTGTTTTTCTCTTGATCCTTTTTAAACCTATTTTTCATATAAAAACTGATAATTTGACAAGCGTATAATATGGAATAGAAGATGAAGAGGAAAAATGGTGAGATAGCGAAGAAAGGAACCTTGGAAATTTAGGTTTGTAAATTCTTGGTTAAAAGTATGATTGTATAGTTGTAAAACTTCCTTCCTCCTTTTGTGAATGTTTTCATCTATCCATAGTTCCTTATGAATCTAATCTATAGATAAATATTATATTGACGTATCAATTGAACTTTGGTTAGGGTTTTTTATAATTAAAACAATAGTTATGATTAGAAATATAAACCGACTAAAGTTCCTTTCTTCACTCAATATTTATGTTTACTAATATTTTTTCCCTGGAACAAAAAATTACTATGATGTGTCCCTTGTATCTTATAATAATATATACCTATGGATATATCTTCTTTTATCATTCTATATTTTTCTATGTCCACTATTTCTCTTGTGGGAATATAGACCTATAAATGTTCCTTCTTTCAGTTCCCAATATTTTTCTGTCTACTTTTTCTTTTATAAAGATTGATATATACCATTACATTTGTATAACTATTCTTGTGGAAATTTATTTAAATGTATTTTTTTTCAACTGATGGTTAAAGCGTATCATCATTACAAAAAGAAACCTTACATGTCTCAAAGTTTGAAGTTTAACTGTAAGTGATTCCATTTCAACATTAGCTAAGTGTAGATAATATAATGGCTCTAAATAAACCCCAAATAGTGATGCCTTTAATAAGGTTCATTGTGTATTTTATGTGGATCATTATCTTAATGTATTGATATTTTTTGAAATTAAAGAAAACTAGAGTCTACTTTTGTGTTGTAGGATAAGTTGTTATTGTCTTATTTTTCAATAAACTTTAAATTTTATGATACAATGATAAAATTAAAATTTTATTCCTGGAATATCATATAAAAATTGAAATATATTAAAAATTAGAATATAATCTACACTTGGTTTTCATTGCAATGCTTGAAGGTCTATACATTTTCCATTTTATAGCCAAAGTGAACATAATATGGGAATTTTGTCTATAATGGTAATTATAGGCTCGTATTATCATGTCATTTAATTAGATGCATTTAAAAAAAATTTCACTTTTATGAAGAAGAGGAAAATAAGGCAACTCAAGAATTATAAGAGCTTACATTTTGGGGTATGTTGGATTCTGTCGATGATTTATAAATGAATTTTCATTAATTGCCAAACCCCTTACTCACTTATTAGTAAAAGATATACCTTTTGTTTTTGATAATGATTGTTTACTTGCTTTTGACAGGTTAAAGGGCATATTAACATTAGCACCAATTTCATAATCACTAAAATGGAGTTTATCATTTGAATTCATGTGTGATACTAATGAATATGCTATTGGATGTGTATTGGGGCAACATAAGGATAAAAAGTTACATGCCAACTACTACGGCAGCAAGACTATAATAGGACCTCAACTTAACTATGCAACCACAGAAAAAGAACTGTTCGTTGTAATTTTTGCATGTGACAAGTTCCATTTTTACTTATTGGGTTTGAAGGTTGTTATGTTTATAGATCATGCAACACAGAGGTATCTTTTTTCTAAGAAGGATGCAAAGCCCTGATTGATTCAGTGGATTCTACTCTTATAAGAATTTGATATTGAGATTAAGGATAAAAAAGGAGCGAAAAACATGGTAGTTGATCACCTCCTAAGGTTAGAAGGAGGGGGAGTTTCACCCACAAGCATAAATCAATGACAATTCCCCAATGAGATGTTATTCTTGGCAAATAAATCAAGTGTTCCATAGTTTGTGGAAATCACGAACTACATCACAAGTGGTATCCTTCTACCTCATTTTGTTACCAATAGTGAAAGATATTTTTATATGGTTGTACACAATATATGTAGGAGGAACCAATTTTGTATAAAAATTATGCTGATGGATTAATTAGGAGATGTGTTCCAGATAATTAATTTCATGTTATTTTAACTCTATGTTATAGTTCTTTGTATAAAGGACATTACAGGGCTAACAAGATAGTTGCAAGAGTGTTGGCGTGCAGATTCTTTTGTCCAACATCGTTCAAAGATGCACAAGACTTTGTGAAAAGCTTTGACAGATGCTAGAGAGTCAGGAACATTGTCAAAAGTGATGAGATGCCACTGTCAACAATCTTGGAAGCTGAAATCTTTAATGTTTGTGAGTTGAGACATTATAGGCTCATTTTTATCCTTATTCGAAAATACTTATATCCTAGTGGGTGTTGACTATGTATAAAAATGGGTCAAGGTTAGGGAAACTCCAACAAATGATGGCTGAGTAGTCAAAGATTGTTAAGCAAATATTTATTAGGTTCAGAGTGCCAAGGGTCATAATTAGTGATGGAGGTACACATGTTTGTAACAAACCATTTAAGGATTTATTGAAAAGATATAGGATGTAACACCAAGTCATAATGCCTTACTACCCCCAGACAAGTAGGCAAGTAGAAGTGGTGAATAAAGAGCTAAAAATGATTTTAGAGAAGATTATCAATAGTGATTAGTTTATGGCAAGTCTTATCATTTACCAGTAGAGTTAGAGCACAAGGTGTACTGGGCAATCAAAGCATTGAACTTTGACTTAAAAGTAGGAGATGGGAGAAGATTTCTTCTTCTGAATGAATTGAAGGAGATGAAATTGCATACCTATGAGAATGCCAAACTGTGTAATGAATGAACCAAGAAATGACATGATGCTTATTTAAAAAAGAAGGAGTTCGAGGTCGGAGATATGGTCTTATTGTTCAACTCTAACTTTGATTATTTCCTAACAATCTAAAATCAAGATGGAGGAGATCATTTTAAGTCACTAACGTTTTCTCACATGGTGTATTGGAGTCGATCAATAACAAAGGTGAGACATTCAAATCAATAGTAACTGACATAAGCCTTATTTTAAAGGACATTTTCTACAAGATCAGGAAGTGCTTTCCCTCTCCCACATCAAGTAATTCGAACATGATGAAGAAGTCTCGTTAGTGACTTTAAACCTAGCATTGATTTGTATATACATTTATTCTCTTTATGTTTGTGTGTTTTGCTTAATTATCATTTTTCAAGTTTTTCTTTGCTTATTGTAAAAAAGAGAAATTAACACACAGTTAGCGAAGATGGAGTGCTAACAACATTATCAGACGAAGCAACTCCTTAAATGTTTTGAACTTCAAGGAGTACACATGCCATTGCCACAAACTTCTTAATGAATGTCGAATGCACCAGAAAATAAAACCTAACTTTGTAAACTAAATTTTATAAAAGTGGTGAGTAGGGATCATATCCACAGAGAATGTACGTGTAACTTTTATAATGAAAAGAATTGATGTTTAGGAAATAAAGGGAGGGTTTAGTTAGACGCAATTAAGAAAATGAAGTAAGGTTAAATCAATGAAAGCAAATCAAATCAAGCAATTAAAGATTAATAAAATTGATGAATGTGCTCAAAATCTGGTTCTTGATTCAGTCTCAGCTTACACAACAAATAAACATACTTCATTATCTTATTGCTTTCACACCTCTTTTAGAAACTATTAATCGTATAATAACAATAAGCTCTATTATCCCCAATTTTCCTTTAGATATTGTTTAATCAAAATAAACTCTTTAACTAAACCTAGCTATCGAATAACCTAGAATAAGCTCCCTATATTTAGTAGGACAGTCGCAATACGAACTAGGAAAATGGATTAATCTAGGTAATAATCACATAAGCTCGAATTATTTAACCTATGTTATGTTATCCCTAATGATTTAACACCATTAGTTTACCATAAATGAATTTAAAAGACAACTATTAGATATTATATTCAAGATTTTGGAAAAGGGTTTTATATAAAAAGAAATCTAATGAAAGAATCCAAATCATTCTTAAACAAATGTCCAAATCAATAAGCAAAGAATAACATAAACAATCTCCAAAGAGAAAGAGAGTCAATAATACACAATGAAGAGATGCTTAATTGTTATCTTCAGCTTTGATTTCCCTATGAACAGGAAGGAAGAAGAATTAGCTCTCCATGAATCTCAAAGAAGTTAGGGTTTTATTGGCTTTTGTGTTCCAAAAATGATTCATGCCTTATTTGGCTACTCAAAAGTCTATTTACATGAAAAGCCAGGTTTTTATGAACATAAAAGGTTTGATGCATAGCCATACGTCCAATTGTGCATCTCCAAAAAAAAAATACAACTTTCAAAATTATGCACAGCCGTGTAAGTGGATACATGGCTATGCATCTTGTAGATCATGTTGAATCCTCTGTTTTTCTTGCATTTTCTGGACTTATCTTCACTATAATCCATCTCCTTCTTATTGCATAAAGAAAAATGAGTTTGGACATCAAGAGGATGGCTCAAGAAATGTGTTTTAAACTCATTTTAGCTCTTATGCTTCCAACTTATACCTAAAACCAAATGTGAACCAAAATGAGTATCTTAAACATTTCTTAATATTAATCGCTACAAATATTTCTTAATATTAATCGCTAAGTATTAATGAGTGAATATATAAACAATCAAGCACACATCAAGTTCCTCCATTTAGCTTTTAACTTTCCTCGGGCAAAACAAAAATCAGTCACAAACTAAAACACTTTCACATTTTCCATATTTCCTAAGAATGTATTGGTATAAAAAAAGAGGAATAACTTTAAAAACCATGGAAAGAACTAAATATTAAATGCCTCTACTCATGAATAATCAACAACAATTCCCTTTAGAAACTGAGAAATCTAGTGGTAGACTTTGATAAAATGTGCTTAAGAATAAGATAGATTTATAGGTACATTAAAATACCATTTATGATAAAGACATTCCACAACTTTGCATATCATTTTAGTTCTCCACCATTAGGATTCACATGCATAATCATGAATCAAAGGACTTTTTAAGGTTGTAATGTGGGCAAAGGTTAAGGTGAGATGTATGTGGATAGTGTAGTGGAAAATCCATCAAAGCTAGTGTAGTGACAAAAACATTTAATGTAACATCAAGCCTAAAAATCAACATTCACTCAAAACTGGATACCATCATCTGTGATGAATGCAAAATCTTTTTTTTATAGTTTAGATTCAAGCGTTCACACTAAAAACCACATAAAGCATAAATCACTCTAGAAATTTGAAAGTAAATAATACGTTGCAACTGTAAGGAGTGACCTTTCAAAGCAACATCTCCTCATTCACATTATAATCAAGTCACCCTTTCCATATAACTTTAAGAAGAAAGAATAATCATAAATAAATTTGCAACGCAGATGCATTTCCTCCTTGATAATTTTATTTAAACATATTTTTCTTTCTTTTCTTTTTTCTCTTTTGCCTTTTCTTCTGTTTTCATATAAAAATTGAAAGAAGCTATATTAAGATTTGGAATTCATTGATAAGAGATAAAATGACATCCCAACAATTATAACCAACCCGCACATAAGCATACCCCTACACTTATACTTTTGTGCATCTATAAACATCAGTAATCATAATGCTCCACTAACTTTAAAGTTTGCATAGGAAATTTATTTAGGTTTTAAGTCATGTAATACAGTTAGCACAAAAAGAAAAGGTAAATAAAGCTCAAGGGGGCTTATTAAAAGGAAAAATCATATCGATAGGTAGGCTATTTGGTTAAGTAGGCTGTAAAACAAAGAATGCCTATATCATTTTCAAGTTATTGCATATGATAAAAATGTGGTCTCAAATAGAAAAATCAAAGGAAAGCTAGGATGTACATGTCATAAAGGTCACACATAAATAAAAGAAAATGAGACTGATAAAGAAGTGTTAATCTGTAAAGGCACAAAATCTCACTGGCTTATGTCTACCACTAATCACTTCTCTTCTAAAGATAATGTATATTGACCAATCACAAAAGTAAAAGTATTACTTAAGTTGTCATGAATATTTCTTGTCAATTCACTCTTTAATTATGACTATATAATACTAAAAGCAATAGAAAAAAAGAAAAAGTTTGTTTGTTTGGTTATTTTTTTAATACACTTAAGAAAAACATATAAAAACAAAGATCCCCACCCTTATACTTAAAACTTAAATTGTCCTCAATGTAACATCAAATGTAAGAAATCGAGTATTGAACACAAGCAACAAATATGAGAATGCAAATGAAAAGGAACAAACTTCCCTTGAGTTGCCTCCCAAGTAGTGCCTTTGTTTCATGTCATTGGCTCAACTCTATATTGCCCTCATTAAGCGATGCCATTAGCATCTTTAAGCATCACCATTCCCATATTCTCTGTTTGGAAGCCTTTATAGTACAACTTCAGGTGAAGAACATTCAATTTGAATGCCTTTTTTTTCAAACTCCGTATCTCTACTGCACCAAAAGGAAAGACATGAGATACCATAAAAGACCAACCCGATAGGAAGGCAACTTACCTACGAATAGTTTAAGTCTGGAGTGATGGAGAAGCACTTTCTAATCGACAATGAAGCTTTTCCTCGAAATCATCTTATCATGGAAAGCCTTAGTCTTTTCCTTATATATCATCACATTCTAATAGGAGTCATTTTGCATCTCCTCTAACTTATGCAATTGTAATTTTCTATGCATAATTGATGTCTTATAAGCCTTCCTATAAGCTCACAATACATGTTCCAGCATTATGCTCCAATCCTTTCTATTAGGCTGAATTGTTTTCTCTGGGATTGACTTAATTTCTCAATTAGACACCTCAACTTGGCCATTGGTTTGGGGATGGTAGAAGGTGGAAACCTTGTGCATGATGTGATATTTCTTGAACAACATTTCCATCACCCTATTATAGAAATAGCTTCCCCTTTCACTTATGATTGCCTGTGGTATCCTAAACCAAGAAAGTATGTTAGATTTGACAAAAGCTGTAACAAATTTAACATCATTAGCTTTGGTGTCTTTAACTTTTGCCCACTTGAAAATATAGTCAACTGCAAGTAATATAAAATTAAAACCAAAAGATGGAGGAAAAGATCTCATAAAATCAATACCCTAAACATTAAAAATTTCAAAGAAAAGAATAGGAGTTTGTAGCATTTGATTTTTACGGGACAAGTTACTTGATTGTTAACACCTATCATATGACTTGCAAAAGATGTATGCTTCTTTGAATAATTAGGGCCCATAGAAACCACTCTCTAAAAATTTATGGGCAGCCCTTTTGATCCCAAAGTGTCCTTCATAAGCGTATGAATGGCAGTAGGCTAAGATCAAAGGCATCTCACTCTCAGGCACACATCATCTTATAACTTGATTTAGACAGTGGCTCCATAGATGTGGATCATCTCAAATATAGTACTTAGCTTCTAATCGTAAATTTTTCGATATGAATTAAGTTTTAATATTTTAACCTTGATATTGCACAAGAAAATGGGTCATTTGTGTAGTACCTAAGGTGTCGATCCTATGAGTAATCTAGTCCTAAAATTTAAGGCCAACACGATTCATAATAATTTAGAATGAATAAAACTAAGACAAGAATTTATTTCAATCACACAATCAATTCCAAGAATCAAATTATGAAATATAAACAAAATAGCATATGCAACACCCAATCAAGAATTAACCTAAGAACTACCAATTAAGAGAAAGAAGAATTTTATCCGACTTTAATGAAAACCTAACTGATTATGAATTAGTGGATTACCAGTTCTAGACTGTTCTAGGGTTGATTACTCTCTCTCAAGTTATAACCATTAAACCTAATTTCTAAACCCTAATTAGATTATGCGAATTGCAATATCTTGATTAACAATCTATACAAAACCTAAACTAGATCTGAAGTTGTCCAAAAACTACAAAAAACCTATGCAATATCTCTCTTCACATAAATTTATCGATTTGATTTAATTCTGGTTCTATTAAATTATCTAACTCTCATTAGCCCAATTTAATGATTTTTCACTCAGTTCACCCTTTTAGTTTATCATTGAATTGTGAAAGTGCAGAAATTAAATAACAAGAAATCCAATAAAAACACAACAATCAAATTTCAATAATATCAAAGATAAAATAACCCGAAGGTGAGTTTAGACAATCCTTAACATTCAAACAATCCTATCATCAACGGTTATCCCAAATTCTATACAATTATAAAATTGAAACTAAATTGGAAATAGAATTAGAATGGATGATGGAGGCAGTAATGGTAGGAAACCTCCTATTTCGAGAAGTACTTCGCGTAGGCTTTTTCTCCACATCTCTCGTCCTTCTTCTCTTTCTCAATCTCTCGCTAAAATCTCTAGGGTTTTGGAATTATGGCTGATACAAAAGCTCCTTCTATATGTTTTTTTGTTCTTTAAATACCTGTTATGTTCTAAGCATCCCTCGAAACTTAATGTTTTCACTTGTTTGCGTGTCTACCTGATGCAGGCCACAATTGTGGGCTACATCCAACACTTTTGTCACGATCGTGGCAATCAGGCCACAATCGTGGGCTGTGTGATAGTCTTTTGTCACGATCGTGGCATATAGGCCACGATCGTGGTCTGGCTTCAGGCTTCTGTAACGATCGTGGCCTATTATACCACGATCATGGGCCATTGTTTCAGCCTGAATGTCTCCGAAACTTCTCTATTCTTTGATGTTGGCCTTGAAACACTAACAAACACATCAATGTATCTTAAAAACATAATATTTAAGACCAAAGGCTTGAATAACCCATAAAAAACACGTAAACACAATTAATTAATACGCTAACACAATTCTAACCTAAACACATACTAAACAATCAAATTAACACTTAAATATATAACAAACTAAGCCCTAAAGCATAATGCAATTCCATTAGCAACATCTCCACACTTAAACCTTTGCTTATCCTCAAGCAAAAAAAAAACAATAAACACACAACACACAATGCAGTAATGAGATAATGGCTTCAACTTTATGAAATAAATTTAACTTTAAACACAATCATTCAAGTTATATCAAATCATTAACCTACAAAATTTGCATCTAAGAGCTTTGAACTAAATATACAAATTAATCCAGATCCAAGTATTAATTTATTTACCCTTTTCAATTGCACACACACATTAATAATTCTTTGGTCATTTAGAATCTATAACTACTCCTAAGTACGTTTCATGAAAAGCCAAGCTATTACAATTTTGGTAGGTTTTTTTAAAACATGGACTTAGTCTTGTACACGGAGGCAAATATTGGTAATGAATGTCGATTGATTACTCGACTAAGTCATGTTTTTGTTAAGCTGCTTAGTTGGAACGTCATTATAGCTTTTTAACATGGAGGCACACATTTGTGATGCTTGTTCATCTAGTTAGTTAGCTATATCACGTTCTCAACTAGTCACTAGCTCTATTCATAACCCAAAGGTTAGTAGAATAGTTCTTTATTTAACAAACATGATTTTTTATTTAATTTTTTTTATTGCCTACCTTGTTATTTTAGCTACTCATTTCCATAAAAATACTAGTAAAGCCACTTAATTTGAAAGGCCTCAAATTATGAATGGATGTGACAATTTAGAGGGTGAAAAACTCACACTAAATCTTAATTAAGCTGTATATTTAGCCAAAGACCTAGTTCACTAATTTTTGTGAGCTAATGATTCTTCACTACCTAATAGACTATGTTCAAAATTAAATCAATTCCAATCCATCTAAGCCATTGACACATTCAAACAATTCACAAAAGACAACCTAACAACTGTCATAGCATATGCAAAATCACATACAAAGTAAAACACATAACCCTCCCCACACTTGAACAACACATTGTCCTCAATGGGAGAAGGGAACAAACAAGCACATCAGATAAGAAGAAATATAAATTAAAGTAAAACCGAAAATAAAACTAAAGATGAAGACTAATTTGAAAAAGAAAGGGGGTTAGACTAATTTGAAAAAGAAAGGGGGTTAGACAAAATCTCATGGAGATAGAGGTGGGGATGGTGTTGAAGGTGACAATTGAATGCCCTAAGCCTCACTATATTGATGGATACGATGTATATCCTGACTCTTACGTCATTGAGTTCGAGCCATCTCCCTCATCATTCTGAAGTTCTCCGCAAGTGTATCTGTAATCACCTTGTTGTTTGCGAAGATTTTATCTAGAACTTTCTTCTAGTCTGGTTCTTCTGTCTCTTCTTCCTCTTCGGACTCTTCACTAGTTGAGTCCTCTTTTGCTTGCTGAGGTAGTTTTGTACTCAAACTTGCCTGACTAGCCCTAATCTTAACATGCGTCTTTGGGCTGATACCTCGAAGTTCCATCTTATAGGACTTAAGGATTTCAGCTCTCCATAGATGGTAATGATTTAGGAAGTTTGGGAGATGGACAGTTAACCCACTATAGTCCACACTATAATATTTAGCAATGGCATAAACTAGGCACCGTATACCTAGATTATTACTCCTCTTGCGAGGAGTCGCAATAATAACGTTTAGCATATGTGTGGAGCTGCACACTAGAATGCTGTGATCCATGCACCACGACATAAAGAGTTCCTTTGCTGAACACTTATTGGTTTTTGATTTATCAAAAATTAGTTGACACATGAATTTATGCAGCAACAAGTGTCGGCCCCATGAACAATTTTTCCATCAACTTAAGCATAAAAGCTTATGGAAAGAATGCATGAGAAGAATTTGAGGGCATTTTTGGTATATGGCTTAAATGAAAAGGGTAAAGTGGACTTTTGGGTAAGGTATGGTGGACATGTCTTGGAGCAGATGGTAGCGTGCTTGGGAGTGAAAGAAGAGAAGAGAAGCTTCGGATGAGAGAAGAAAGAAGAGAGTTGAGAGTTAGGCTGCCATTTTTGTGAGACTAAGGAGAGAATCCGA
>JAOQMS010000178.1:19177444-19206653 GCA_027563885.1 Erythroxylum longipes
AAGAATCTTTCAACCTCCACTAACCAATCTAAAACAGCTTCTACATCCAATGTACCATTAAAATTCTGAAGATCTACAATGATTTTGTAGCCATCACTTTGATTTTCACGACCCCTGTAATTCTGAACTGCTCTAATTTGATCTGGTGGTCCTCCATAAACTGGTTGCGGATCTGCGACCTTAGGAATTGCCGCCGCAGGAGGATGGTTAATCCTTCCTAGGTTTAACTGCTCTCTCAGCATCTGTCTTATTTCTGCTATTTGATCAGATAAGTTGGCCAAGGATGTTTCTAAGGTAGTAAGTCGTTCTTCATAATTGGTGGCCATGGAGGATAGTCTCTGATACCAATTGATGCAGAACGGAAGTTATAAACGGAACAAGAACATTTAGACTTCGTTCAGGAGTTTAATCAATGTTGTTTGATTGGACGAAAAGATAAACAAGAACGACAAACGATCTTGAAAGAAAGGCAAAGCCAAATTCTGGAATGATAGTTGTGATATGAAAATTAATGTCTAAGAAAACATAAATAAGGCCTATTTATAATGGCCGCAAACCCTAATCCGAATCCTAACAAGATTAGGAAAATAAAAAACTGAAAAATAGTAAAATAGTCTTTTTTTTAAAAACTAGAAATTGGGCCCCTATTTAGGTCTTTTTTCACATCCTACCGCAAACCTTGCCACGGTTAAGATCTTCCATGTAATCCAAAGCTAACTGGTCCGCATCAATAAACCTTGCACAAATTTCTAGCAGTGAATCCAGTGCTTCTGCTCTTTGCACAATCTTGGGATCCTGTTCGATCCTTGTTCCTCCTCCATTCAAAAATGTCCGCGTACTCGTTGAAGAGATGTCACTCTATGACCCCTTCCACTAATTTCACGAATTTGAAGTTTTCCTGTCTGGGTTGAAGTTGATGGATGTGGTGTCACTACAACTAGAAATTGATGGGGTGCCGACAATGTGCAAAGTGAAGTACCGTAATTAGCCGGTCTCTTCCAAGAAGTTAAATGAGAAAAAGTGAAGATATTATGTTTTTCTTAATTTCTTAGAAAAGATAACAAGGAAACAGTTTTGAGTTGGCATTAAGAGATTCTGCTGAGTCATGTGGATGTAGGAAAACTTCAAACATTGAACAAGGTCTGAACTTGAAGATTCATTTTGTTTGACGGTCTTGAATGTGTCAACATTTACATGGTCCTAAAGCAAACTGTTATAAGCCAATGGATGGCAGAGGGAAAAGAAGAAAAGGGTATGCAGCCAATAAAGGTGGATGCACGATCATCCTTGCTAAGTAATTTCGCAAGTCCAAAGTCACCTGAAAATGTGAAGTGAGATACATTATGTCTAGCACATTTACAAGGAATCCAGTTGAGAAGAGAAATCTGGGTATCTGTGTCCTTTCCAAGCCGGATGCCACGGTCTTTTTATGGGGAATATGTTCAAAGAAATTTATACAATAAATAAAAGTTTGGCAAGTCTTGACATCAAATGGGTTAGAGAGAGACTACTTCTCTCTAGGAGCAGTGCAAGTATGATCCTCGTCTTTGTTTCTTGTCCTTTTCATCTCGAATCTTCCGTTCACCTTTGATTCTTCTCCTTTTCATTCCCTTTACATCCTCTATTGCTCTTTGTTCAATTCTTCTTTCCCATCCATCTCCGATGCACTTTGGGTCTCAATTCAACCTCTAGTGTTGGCCACCATGGGTATTCCCGTCTTTCCCTCTTCTTTCTAACTTTCCTTCATACTTTCTTACCATTTTTTAACCTTCTCTATCTTTTTCTACTATGTTATTTTCTTTTCGATTCTGAGACCCTTCTACACAAAATGCCAGACATAGCCTCCCATAATACTTTTGAATTTCCACCATTGCCATCACACACCTTCTTCCCTTCTCCGGTATCCCCTCTTATGCCACCCGCTGCTACATCCACTACTTAGAAAACATGGAACCAAATGGTTGGTGACCTTTCACTTCTAGCTTATTTTTCAAATCACCTATTGAAATGGAGGGGAAGCTTATTGTCTACCCTGATCTTGAAACTTTGCAAGAAGGTGCAAATAATTGGAAATCCATAATCGTGGTTTCTTTATGATCTTGCAACTTTACAAGAAGGTGCAAATAGTTGGAAGTCCATAATTGTGCTTTCTTTCTAGACTAACGGACTGCTTTTCCTTTAATATCTCGAAGGGCCAACAAGTTCTGGAAAAATAAAGACTCACTGATGTTTTACTCTTTGAAGATAGCTTAGTGCTATTCACTTGTTGCTCTACCTCAAAATCCTTAAGGAAGGTCTATGGCACTTGGGGAATCAACTATTTTTTTTTACAAATCTAGCAACAAAGTTTGAAGCTTAAAACCATGAAAATCTAAAGCCTTCTTATTTGGATAAATTTTCATAATGTTCCCCTTGAGTATTGGACTACTCAGGATCTCACTCAAATAGCAAGTTACATCGGGAAGCCCTTATGTATGGATAAGAATACAACTACAAAAAAGAGAATCAGATATGCTCGAATTTGTGTTAGCATTGAAGTATTAAAAGACCTCCCAAATGAGATCCCAATCATGCGTCTAGGAGATGATACCAGGTTATGGGAGGAGAGCATTGCCATTTCTTACCATTGGAGGCCCCCTACAGAAGCTCATAATAAAATTTGGAAAGTAACCAGGAAATTATTCAAGTCTAGAAATTATCAGGAGTTGATGGGTCATGAAGAAGAAAACCAAATTAAGGAGAATCATGTTTACAAAAATTCTTTTGTTACTATTAATGTACTTAAGGAAGGCGCTGCTAAATCAAACCAATCTTCTGTTAATATTGTAGCAGCAGCACCCAAGCAAACTGATAGAGCATATCTTTCTGTAGAATAGTCCTTCAGCAATAGAGAACATGATTCTATAATGGACTCTTCTGATATAGCTGAAGGTGAACCAAGAATTGCTAAGACACCAGCCTCTGTGAATAATACTACTCTTCTCGACATTAACCAAGTAGAAGTAACAAATTTCAAACTTGTTCACATAGAGATACACTTACTCATACAGAAGAATTTAGCAAAAATGAACTTCTACCTATTACTCCTTCTGTTCCTTTAAACTTGTAAGTGGTAGAGGATTCACTGAATCCTCCAAAGGGAGCGAGGAGAGATGAAACTAATGAAAATTTCCAAATTGTGGTAAGATGAAAATCACAAAGGGGCAAGGGGAAAGGCCCTAAAAGCATTTATATTTAATATTTCTATTTTAGTTTAGAATGTTAAAGGAATAAATTACCCATCTAAGCTTTCAGCTTTAAGGGATTTTGTTTTGAGAGAAAAACCTCTCATAGTTGGATTGCTTGAAACAAAAATTAGGTTGGCAAACCTAAATAAGTTAAACATTTTAGGATCACAGTAGAAGGTACTTACTAACCATAGCTTCCATGCTACGGATGAATCATCGTTTGTTATAAATCTAATGAGTTAAAGGTGGATTTACTAGAAGCAAATGGTCAGGTTATGCATCTTCACTTCCTATTTTTACAAGGTAACATTGATATGAATGTCTCTTTTGTTTATGCCAGCAACTTTGAATTACAAAGAAGAGTTTTATGGAATAATTTCCGTTAGCTCAGTGGTAGTATCAGCAAACCATGGTTAATCTGTAGGGATTTTAACTCAGCCCTTTATGCATCCGAAGCTCAGGGCAATGTTGATGGTAAAACCTATCTACTTATTTTATTCTTAAAAACTGCAAGTGCATGGGTCGTGACCTATAGTAAAAAGGGTGGATATCGATCCCACAAGGATTGATGCCTAGACACCTCTTAATTTAGACACAATTTTGTTTAAGAAATTAAATTGTGAAATGCAAATAATCCAAAAAATTAAATTAAAATTAAAAGAGACTAATGTAAACAATGGACAATACAGCAATTGTAGAGAATCTAAATTCAAGAATCTAAATGCTAGAGATTACTTTTTCCTTATTTTGTCTCCCTCCTATTTTATTGATTGAATTGTATCTTACCCTAGATTTTCGAATGTACTAATTACCCTCTCTGAAGGTGTAACTATTTTTCTCTAATCAAATTAACAGGAATTGATTGAATGATCTCTCAACTTACATAATGACTCTATCGATTCAACTAGTTATTAAGCTATCCTAGGGGTGATCAATTGACTAATCGAGATCTTTCTTCTAATTATTCAATTAACATAATGATTGCTAGTCTATAGGTCACTAACTCTTATTATACAATCCTACATGAATCTCATCTCACTCACTCTCTCGATTTGTTACAAGATGACAAATGAGAACAATAATCATCAAAGACACTTCATTCAATCCAATAAAATATGAGTTTTGGAAAAATAATTCAAAAGTAATCCCTAATATGAAATTAGCCTAACATAGTCTCCATAACATCATCAACAATCAAATAAACCATTTTTACAATGAAAGGAAGAAATCAAAGTGACAGAAAATTGAATATAAGACTCCTCTTCTTTGCCAAAATCTGAAATTTTGGTATTGATATGCTATTTTGACCAATCTTGATGATGATCCTTGTCTTCAATCCTTCCTCGATGCTCTAAACATGTGTTCTTCACCTAAGGATGGTGTTTCTACAGGTGGGTGTCGTCTCCCTTGAAGGTGTAGGCTTAATGATGTTTTTATAGTCCAAAAATCCTAGCTTTAATGAAACCTCACAGATTGCCTTGGATTACAATTCCCATGCCCGTGGGAATCCACATGATACCCACGAGCATGGTAATTATAAACAGAACCACTCTTCATTTTTGTTGTGATTTCCCACGTCCGTGGGAATTTGCCTGATTCCCAGGAACGTGGGAATTTGTCCCAGATGAACTCCTCTTGTCTTCTCTTCTTTAATCTCTTATTCATCCTCCAAATTGCTCCCTCTTATTTCCTACATAGAATAATCAATTCTTACCTTCAATTAGCATCAAACACATAAGAATAACACTGAAAATCAAACTTAATGAAAACATGCAAAATAAATTCTAAACTAGAACTATAAACAACAATTATGTTAGAAAACACATGCTAATTACCTATAAAAACATATCCTAATGCACTCAGATTCAAGCTAACTCAAATATTAAGTTAATGCACATATCATGACTACTTTTTCATTGGTGTACATAAGCAAACTCACAATTGGCACAATCACTCAAAGATAAGTAAAGATGCACACATGAATCTTCCTTACAGTTTTCACCCATTTCGCTCAAGTGTTTAAGGGTTAGTGTTTCTCTCAAACTTCCTATAGGAAACTACACTACCATAGGCTTACTAATACACCAATTCTCCTTTACAATGATTGCATGCATAAATAGATCAAAAAGACTTATTTAGGGTTATAATGTGGTAAGGGTTAATGTGGGTCAAAAGAAATGGAAAAGTGTTAAGCACAAGCATAAGTAAAGTACAAAGTGGATAAAAAATGGGATAACTAAACATAACTACGAGACATACAAATATAACTACTATTCTGCACTTATTGATGCTATTCACTTGTTCTTCCTTTTTCTTTTCTTTTCTTTTTCTTTTTTTTAATTTTTCTTTCTTTTTCTTAATACATGGAAGAACTATGAATCAAAACTAGCACTATATACAATGTAGTCCGCAGGTATAAATATACTCAACTTATCTCCGTAAAAATTTCAAATAATCCCAACTAATATTTTACTTAATACTTTACTAAGCTTGTGAAAGGGTAGGATAATGGGGTTTAAAGTGTTAAAATTTTTGGTGTTTTCGAGAAATAAAAGGTTAAGGCTCAACGGGGGTAGCAAGGGATAATTAATGGATAGGTCATTTAAGCTAAGGGTTAACACAAAAAGGGCCTAGATCATCTTTATTAAGCATGCATCCCGTAGACTCAAACCGATTCAAAGCAAGTTCTGAAGGTAGTAACCTATGGAAATACACTCAACAAAGAAATGAAATGACTACAGATGAAGTCATAATGATCAATCTTCACTTTAGCTCATTTGAAAACTCATTATGCATCTCTACACTACCTCATTGTTCAAATGTCAATTTGTGACTAAGCTTATGTAACCAACTACTTTTCATCACCCTATATGGTTCACTTTCTACTCAAGTAGCCTAATCTGAGTTCAATCATGCATTCAATCTAATTCCAACTACATGACAGAATCTCATGGTAATATTTATCTGAATGACTCAATGTAGTTCCATTGCTAACACAAACCACATACAAAATACCTAAACATGCATCCTATTCAACACAATGTAAAAGAAAAAATGCAAGTAAGACCTTTGATGTCACCTCCCTACACTTAAAGATCACATTATCCTCAATGTGACAAGTCAACAATCAAATAAAAGGAAATGGCATCAAACCATACAAAAATGAAAACAAACCAAACAAAAGAAATTAAAACAAATGAATGATATTAAAGCAAACAGAAGATACTGCAATCAAACCAAAATTAAAGAAATTAGAACTAAACAAAAGACATAGCACACGTACAAATAATATGAAACCAAATACATATGAAAATAATGCAATCTCACACAAGACATAATAAAATTTAAAAATTTAAGGGATAAGAAAGCTTATTCCGAAGATGGCACTGTCAGTGATGGTGTAGGCGCTTCAAAATTGTTCTTCCGACAAGTTCAATATTATAATTCAATTTATACCTGATTTTTAAGCTATCCATTGGTTTGTTTGCCCATAAATGCTTTCTTTGCATCCCTAACTATAAAAATAAAAGAACATGAAAAACTATAGCAAGACGTAAAGATATCAAATAATCTAATAAAACTAAATTCTCATCAAATAAAAACAAATATCCAAACTATATGTCCGTAATGACAAAAATAAATTCAAATAAAATTGAAAAGTTTTAAAACTTTTGGTTGGATTACCTCCTAATAAGTGCTTCTTTATGGGTGTTTTAACTAGATTGTTCTCTTAAACTTAAGTAATTGTCATAGCAATATGATTACTTCTTGTTTTCCAATGATCGTGAAAAATGTCTTCTATAGGGTCCTTATCTCTGATCTTGTCCTTCTTACTTACTCTTGTCATTGTTCTCATTTTTCTTGGCACTTTAACTTCATTTTTTGTGACTTCTTATAAAAAAATTAGAATAGTTACTTTGTCCCAAATATTTAATAAGCATAAATGACATTTTTCTTGTTTAAAAATAATAGTTCTTAATCTTTAATTCAAAATACAAGTTTGCCGCCTTAATAATGATTATTACACCTATTATAGATAGGAAGGATCCACCTAAGATTAGTGACTTTTTTTAATCCTATTAAATATCTAGAAAATAAAAATTTTTAGTAATATGAACCTATCAATTTTTAGTTTCACATTTTCCTGAACACCCTTAAGACTTTTATCGAGTTATCTAAATGATACATCACCCTCTTATGGGTTCACATAATTCTAATCTTTTAAGTATGACATAAGATATTACATTAACGCTTGCTCTTAAAGTCGATAATGCCTTATTAATATAAACACCACCAATTATGTAAGAAATTTCATAACTCCTTAAGTTACTGTGCTTTAACAATATGGTGTTTTAGAATATCTCAATATTGCACTTATTTGATTTTATCTATGCAATTTCATCCTTAAAGTTCTCCTCTTCTGGATGTTCTTCTTTTGAATCTTCTTTGTACTTTTTCTTGACACTAATCTCTTCTTCATAATTTCTTCATACTTCTCTTGAGTATTGGTTACTTCCTACTTAGTTATATGCATTAATCTTGTAAGGTGAGGAATTCTCAATTAATACTCTATTACTAGTATCTTTACCTTACTCTTTTCTTCCTTCTTTTTTTTTTTTAACTCCTTATCCTTTAAGACAAACTCCTTCATATATTTTGTAAGGTTAGGTACTATTTCACTAGGCAAGGTGTCTTGTGGTCTCTGTTATGCCTTAATTAACTTATCTATTCGAACTTTGAGATTCTTCATCAAAGTTTTATGATTTTAGAATCAAAAAGCAGTTACTTGTATGAAGTTTCTCATTATACCTTCAAAAATCAACTACTTATCTTTCTATACATGTTGGAAATCAAATGGGAGTTGTCTTTGAGCTTACTAATTGCTTTAAAAGAAATTTTAATGATTTATCCACTTTAATGTATAAGTCTTACTGTATACATTATTTTACCTCTAGAAAATTCCTATGCTTTGGTATTATCACTTATAGAATTCATAGTTCATAACTTGAGTTTTTCTCAGTTTTTCCAATTTTCTTACTATCATCTCCATATGAGTTTTTAGTGCAGTCAATGCATCTAGATTATAAATCCATGTTGATACGTTTCTTCTCTCTCGACTGTTATTAGAAATTGTTCATTATCATCTCTTTCATTAATTCTAAGATGGCCTTTAGAGTTTTAAAGCTTAACATTCCACTTGATCATCTATAATCTACCTTGTAGAGTTTACCAAATCATTATAGAATGTTTAAACTTACATTTATATTGGAAAGTCATGGTATGGGCACTTTTTAAGCAAATCTTTGCATCTCTCCTATAAGAGTCATTACTAAATTGTAGGAAAAAAGATACATCATTTGTCAAATTTTCTTTCTTAAATGGTGAAAAATATTTGGTAAGGAATTTCTCTATTATACTCTCTTAAGTGGTAATTGATGCAATTAATAATGGTTTTAACCATTGCTTTACCTGATCCTTTAATATATATAGGAATAATCTTAGCCTAATAACATTTTCATTTTTCCCTGTTAATCTGAAATTTGTCACAAATCTCTAAGGGGTTGGTAATATGTGCATTGGGATCCTTGTTTGGTTATCCATCAAATTTTACCTTTTATTGTAATATCTGGGCTCTATTGGGCTTGATCTTGAAGTATTTAACATTTATCTTTAGAAAATGATGTGATTAGATCTTTATAAGAGAGTGTTTGATGTATTCCATTATACTTTTAAGTTTTTATTTCATATTTTTAGGTTTTCTTCCAGTGTATCTCTAAATTCTTACTTAGTCCACTCCTTTTGATTTTGAAAAAATGTTCTCTTAAGTTCTAAATCTTCTTTTAAGAAAATATATTAACAAATTCTTTTCATAACCCTAAATCAGACAAAAAAGAACAAAGGAAAACAAAATCAAACTTTTTATAAAAGAAATTGAAAAAGAAAAGAAATATACAAGAATAGAAAATAACTATAAAGTGTTCTGAAACCAATTACTTCTTGAACAATGGTGTCAAAAACTTTGTGGTGATATATTGTGTATATATGTACTTCACTAATATAGTTTTCCCTATTATAAATAACTAACTAGATAAATACACTTGTTGTTAAGTACTATAATGATAAGTAGGAATCAACTTTATGAAGAAGTGATATAGATTAGAAAACTCAATACAGTTACCTAGACTAAGTATAATTTAAAAAAATATGATTTTATAGGCTTTGAGTACTAAAATATAAAATAAACTAAAACTAGATAGTAGCTAAAGAAATCAACGGTAAAACAAGTTATCAAGAGAGAATTCAATCAAATAACTATGTTTAGATTAGTACTTCCTGTTGTAGTACATTTGATTTTGTAATTTGATTAACCTCCACGAGATAGATTCTTTAAATCAAGAATATCTCTTAGATACAAAAATTAACAATCTCGAGTTACAACCATATACTCTCTAATTGGTTAACTCATTTCTCTACTAAGCTAACACCTCTTTAAATGCATTAAAATATATGAAATCCTGTGAAAGGTTTGACCCAACATTAGAAAGATCACACATGTCTCTCTCGAGCATGCTATTCACCCCACTACCTAATTCGTGGTCCACTTACAGACATTCTCTCTCTAGTTATCTATAAGTGAATTTAGATCAGATTTAAATGTCAGTGTGAATAAATTCGCATTAATATCGATCAAAGGTAATTCATAGAAATATATCTCATATCATAAATAAATCTGAATCAATCAATTAAAAAATAATAGGATTTTCCTTATGTAAACATAGGAAATTATATAGCCATAAAGCATATTCAAAACTACAAATTCAAAAGACAAAAATAAAGAAAATATGTTAGAAAATTTTAGATGAAATCCTACTTTAACTATTAGCTTAATCAGTTAAGATGACATTTAAATCTTCACTCTTTGACAAAAAAATAGCTTAGAATTAACTTCTTGAGAGTTTTAAAAGCCTACCAACATCTAAGCCTAACTTTTGGAGAGAAAAGTGATGCATATGCTTTTCAAACAATACTAAAGATCAACTAGACAAGTGCACCTATCATTCCTATTGTATAGTCTAGTGAATATGAGTATCATTTTGATTGACTTTGTTTAAGTTGTCGATAGTGAATTAATCGCAAGTGCACAGTGTAGTTGTAGCTAATACAGGCAAGTACAGGTCAAATCCCATAAAGATAATGATTACTAATAATTAAAGTTATTCTATTATCTAGGCTACAAATTGAGTGTTATTTTTTAATTAAAAATAATAATTAAATAGATAAAATAAAATAGGAAATAGTAATGAACAGAGAATAAGGAAATCTCTTAGAAAACAATTAATATCAAGAATTAATGCCTAGGTGATGTATCCCCCTAAAACCCTTAGATAATAAACCTTTGTTTATGTAATTGTTTTATTAACTATTAAACTCAACTAATCCTAGGTTTATTAACCAAAATTCTTTAGGTTAAAGTTTCTAGGATTGCTTTATCTATTTGTGAATATCGATATTAGGTTTGACCCTCCTAATATAGAGGATTTATGTCAACCTATCTCTAGGTTTGCAATCAACTCCTTTCAATTATGGTAGATATATTAATATATAGATTTCTCAATCTCTATACTATGAAATCAGATTATATACTAGTACTAATATTGTTACATATATAAAAACACATCATTGAATCACAATAGATCAATCAATACTTGCATTAAATAAATAAATTAAAATATATTATAGCGTCAACTAGGGTTCATCACGCCTAGACATTAAAAAGTTTTTAGTTACACATGATAGAAAATGAAACCAAAGATAAAATGGAGGAAAAACCAATAGAAGACAGAGAGTTCATAATTCTAAATCTCCCTTTTTTTTTCTATCAAATGTTCTTACAAGTTTGAGGTTTAATGTTGTAATCTATTGGATTTGTTGATGATTTATTCACATTTTCCATTTCTTTGAATTAATATTGTCCCTTCTAAATGTTTTCCACATCTGGATTTGCCTTTGAAAGTCTGCTCCTTTATTTTTCTTTCTTTTACGTCTTTTCATAGTAATTTTTAGGGTTTTTGGGAGATACATAGTCTGATACACAGGCGTATACTGGACCAAGTGTATCCTAAAATCTCCAAAATTTGTGATTCTACATGGATTATGAGACGAACATAGCCATATATCCCTTATTTGCTTCAAGTCTTCGTTTTATGTCTTGTTTTCATTCGAATTCTTCTCCTTTTGGTCTATGAAGACAATTATGACCTATAAATGCACTTAGAGCAAATTAAATACCAAATATACAATAAAAGAATAAAATATAAAGAAAAATACCTCAAATACGGGTGTATAAATATGGTCAAATATGCATCTATCAAACATCCCCATACTTAATCTTTTGCTTGTCCTCGAGCAAAGCATAATCAAAATTATAAATCTTACAACATCCATCCATTATTAACCTTGATTTGCCCATTCATAATAAATCATCATGTCATATTGAATCAAATTAACATACAATTAGAGTCAAGTTATCCTAAAATGAACTTCTTAAGTCAATATCAATAGTAATTACATCGATAATCACATTGAAATCAAAAGTATAAAGCTTTACACTCTCACCAAGATTTTATTCAATGCACTCAAGTGTTTAGGGTGAAAAGTATCAAAATTCTCAAATCAATGCATAGTAAAACTCTTACTATAGGCTTGCAATATTATCACATCTCCACCACTTATGTATAAACTAGAAATAAAAATCAAAAGGTCTTTATACAGGCTGTAATGGAGCTTAGGTATGGTGTGGTTGGGATAATAAAGAGGGTTGAATTGAAGGAAATTTACTAAAAGAAATTACAAGAAACTTGTTTACAATACATAGGTCCTTTTATTTCTACTCCATTAGTTCTATATAATTTTCTTTTTCTTTTGCTACGCTCTTTTTTAATCAATCAAAACATAATTTCAAGTATTCAGTACCACAATTAAAGAAATAATGAACCTTTCAAGATTTGCAAGTTTCAAACAAGGAAGTAATGTAAATAATCTTGATCGTTTAAAACAATAAAAAGGCTTCAAAGAAAATAGGATAAAGGTTAGTAATTGGTTATAATTAATGAAAAAGGATAAGGCTCAACTTAGTTATTACTAAAAATAAATTTAAGGTAACGTAATTTAAGGTAATGTAACTATTAAAGAAATAGGCTCAAATAAATTGTTAAATCTAAGTGCCTTTATCACTTTAATGCTTCTAATTTAACAACTATGGTCTTAATATGTATAATAAAAGCAAGTTCTAGAATCATTTAACTACACATGATAACATACATAAAAGAAATAGAAGAGCTTAAAAATTTTGAAATTTCAGCTCTTAAGCTTAAAGTTTATAAAAAAGATAGGTATATATGTGTAAATAGTATGCAATTTTCATTCAATGTGATTATTTCAATGAATACTAGAAATATGACTTATAAAAGTAATTTTATTCTAACTATCATGCTTTTGAATACTAATTCAAATCAATATTTAATAATGAAATAAAGTATTAATGGACAGATTTCAACCATTCCAGGATCTTAATGAATAAAATTTAATAACCAAGATTATAATAAACTTAAGAAAATCATTAAAATCATTAACCCTTTTCCTATACTTAAAGTTGTATATTATCCCTAGTGTACACAATATGTGTATATAATAAGTAAGGTTTGTGTTACCTTCTCGAAAATGACAATTTTTTGATTTCTGATTCATCCAATATCAGACTACATCTTTGCAAAATATAAAGAAAAAAGGATGAAAAGAATAAAAATAAATAAAAATAACACATAAAATTAAGAAATAAAAACATCATTAGCTATAACGCTAGATAGAACAAAATAAGTAATGGAAAGGAAATAATAAATATACACAAATAATAAAGAAACAGAAATAATATACAAGATTAAACATCTCCCTCATTATGTGATCTTGGTTGGTTCGACAATAGAGGTTTCTCATGATGATGATCCTAATCGGGTGGATAAGCTACTGAGGAAGTGCCCTCAATAGATGGTGGAGGTTGGAAATCAATGCTTAGATGACTCACCATTAAAAGCACCAGCTCTCCCATCCATCCAATTGTAGTTTGGAGCTAGCCGTATTGCTCAATCGAAGTCTCCAACAGTCCTACCTACTCTAGAAGCTCGTCCTGTTGAAGCTAGAGGGTCCGCTGAGTTCCCAAAAGCTAGGCCACCCATCTCTTCAGTAGTCATATCTTCAGCTGAGTCGAATTGTGCAACCTAGCTTTGGGAGCTCTCAGACCATCCATGTCACGTATTGGATCTTCTGTCTCTAGTGGTGGTGGTTGTGGTTGTGTTGGCTGCTCCACTATAGGTTGCTCCACTTTGTCTCCACCCTCTGTTGCTGGCTCCTTGGGCTCCCCAATAAGTTTGTAGATATCACTTGTAGGACCTTGATGTCTATGTAACATTTGTATGTGTTGCATCACTGCCAGATTAAGTTTTGTCATGGTAATCATCTATTGTATCAGTGGTAGTAGATCAAATAATCCCATCCATCAAGCCAGTCAGGTCACATAAGGTTCAGTACAGATTGTGCTAACCTTTTTATCTTCACTCTAGCACTTGATGAATGGGACAAGTTCATGTCCTAGGTGAATTGATGTCCTTTTGCCCATGCTCCATAGGTAATACACATCTATGCTCCAAATTACTCCCTAACTATCACCTCGACTGCTCAGCATGTGACTCATAATGTAGAAGCCTTAGGCTTGCTTGGATCGTAGTCATCTTCTGTTCTAATAATACACCAAAAGTCCCAAGGGGACAATCCATAAGGAAAGTGTGTCTATAATGTAAGGTACTCTGGTGTCCCCATAAACTCCTGGTCGTAAAGACCCATTTTGATGGAGAATTTTGTGTAGCTCATCCAAAAAATGTCTCCCATTATACAGAACTAGATCGTGTTAGATCAATCCCCATTATAGCCACCTCTCTCTATGAAAAATATGGAGAAGACCTCTAGTATAAGCTTCCTGTATGAAGGTTCCACGATATCAAAAAATCGGGACACACCAACATTGACAAGGTCAAAAACTTGTTGGGTTAAGCCAACTTGCTCTAATACCTCCCAATTGATATATTAGCTAGTTCTAAACTTTTTATCCTTGAGCCTCTAGCATTGTTCCTCTTAGATCCCAACTTTGAACAACAACATTCTTCGTCACTTTGGGGGTTAAACTGAAGTTGAGGAGCCTTCTCCACTTCGTCACTTCCTGGGGATCTCCTTTTATTGTCTTGATCTTATCATTGTGCCTATAACTTTGAATAAGTGTGAGAATATTGAGAGATAATTTACAAGAATACACTTTTCCCCACACTTAAAATTGAATATGCTCACTACAGTATTAACTACGAAAACAAACTAACAATGAAAAACTAACATATAGAAATAATTAATAAATTAACACACATAAATAACTAAATTAATTAATTAATTAAGCAAATTTAATTACAAAACCAACTTACAAACTAATTAATCTCAAAATTAAAATTAGAAATCTTGTAATTAACAAATTCAATTAAAATAATTGTTAAATCACCATTCTAACCCTGAATTTGAAATTAAAAACCATAAATTAACAATCACATTAACATTAAATTTATGCAATTAAACACAAATCTATTGTTAATTAACAATGAAAACAAATAATTAACCTAATTAAACACCAAAATATCACAATCAAACACTTAGTAAGCAAAAATCACAAATTTACATAATTGAAGTTAAATTTTCACCCAAATTTCATGCAATTAGTCAAATTAAATCAAAAAATTAATTGGTAATAAAAATAATCAACTATCAAATCACAATTAAACAATAAATCACAAAATTCGCATAAAGTCCTAATTTTTGAATTCAATCGTTTTTAAGCATAACTATGCTAAATAATGCAAAACCCAATTAAACATACATAAACAGATGAAATTGATAAGATTACTTACTTGGGTATCGATAGATTGCAATAAAAATGCAAAAATTAGGGTTGGAGAGCATAAGTGCGACTTACATTGAAGAAGCTAGAGCTTTTTAAAATGTATCGTGGACTTACACAATTTGATGCACGATCGTGCATCAAACCATGTATGTCATTGAATCATAACTTTTCATGGATTTGCATGGTTGGGTACATGAGTGTGTCTCAAAACAAGTAAAACTACACCTGAGTGTTCAGAGAGTGTGTAACTCTCTGTAAACATGTGCAACTTTAAAATTTGATGCTTAAACATAAAAATTTTGCACTTTATCATTATAACTCATAAACATGTATACCCTAACATGCTAATTATGCTCAATCTTTCTATCCTAAAACAGACCATATAGAAAACAAAAATTAATTAAAACCTAGACTAATATTAAATCAAAAACAAAATAATATGGAAAATAAGGAGAATCACTGGAATAAATATACATATAACTCCTTTTGCTATCTTGGGATACCTATCACTTCTTCCAAGCCTAAATTCCATGATTTTCTTCCTTTCATTGAGAGGATAAAATCAAAAGTTAATGCTTGATAGAATAAATTTCTCTCATATGCCACTAGGATCACTCTTATTATCTTAGTCTTTAGCGGATCTACAATGGACAATCCACGTTGCATTACGTAGGAAGGTCATAAAAGAGATTGACATAATAATGAAGGCTTTCGTGTGGACAGGAATAACACATAATGCTAATAATGCAAAGGTAAAATGGAGTGAGGTTACTATTCTTAAAAACATGGAGGAATTGAGATTATTTCCATTTTAATTATGTAAAAAGTCTTAAAGTGTAAAAGGTTTTGGAAACTCTATACAGATCAAAATGCACTCTAGATCAGTTGGATCCATAACTATGACCTCCAAAATATGAATTTCTACAAGGTTACTTGTATAAAAGAGGCCTCTTGGATCTTTATTCAGGTGATGAAGTTGAGAGACACCATATATCCATAGATCAAGCACATGATAGGCAATGGCAAAAAGACATGGTTTTGGTTTGACAATTGGTTAGATTCTAGTCTTATTATCCACAACCCTAACATTATTCATTTAAGAAATAGAATACCTCTTAACGTCAAAGTCTCATCTATAATCTTAAATGGTGAATGGAGTGGATATTTTAAAGGTTTTGATACTCTAATGCAATGTTTCTCGTAATTGAATGATGAGATAAATGAAGATGAAATTATCTGGACACCCAATCCAAAATGGTTAATTCAATGGCCTGACAATATGGATTCTACATGTGTATTATGTAAGATCGTAGTGGAAGATAAAGATCAATTTTTTTCTACACTAGTTCTTTAAAGTTTTTTAGAGCAGGATCCTACACTTAATTACAAGTGACATATACATTTATGATTAGGAACAAACATTAGGTTAGGTTATTAGGCACCTAATGCAAGGAATGTTTAATAGGATACTCCTTGAAACTGCTTTCACTGCCACCATTTACACACTTTGGAAGGAGAGAAATAACATACTCTTTACATAAAGGGAAGAGGAGAAGTATTAGCTAGCATAAAAGATTACTAATTGGATCAAATCAAATATCTTTGCTAAAAATTTACAGAACTCTCTCTAACCAGACATGAAGCATAGAAAGAACTTATAAGGCAGATAATAATATTGGCATAAACTTGTTTTTTGTAATGATTTGCTATCTCATTGTAATTAATTAAAGGCTCAATGGCCTAGAAATCATTGTAATGTTGTATGAGCTCCATCTATAGTTAATGCAATTTATTAATTTTTAAAAAATAATATGGAATATAAAATTAAAAATAACTCATGAGTTGCCTCCTATGTAGCGCTTCTTTAATGTTATTAGCTTAAACTACCTATTATGCTCAAGGTGTCTTATATAAATTAAGTTGTTGGGGTCTTATTGTAGGTTCTATGACCTATAATTGGGTTGCCTTTTGACTCTTACTACCAGAATTATCCTTTCGCTTGTTCCCTTGAATTTGTGATGGTTTGAGTGGATCTTTAAATGTAGAGTCTTACAAAATATCTTGAAAAAGCTCATTAACTTCAGCAACATCCATAAATTCAAGAGAATGGCTACTAAAATTAAGGATTATAAATATAACCTCTTTATCCTTTACCCTTAAAGTTAACTTGCCTTCATCAACATTTATAACTGAATTGACGATCGCTAAGATAGGTCGAACAAGGACTATAGGTATCACCATATCCTCTTCTATGTCGAGAATTACAAAGTCGGCTGGGAATGTAAACCTATCAACTTGGACTGGTAAATTCTCTACAATTCCCCTAGGATATTTCATTGATCTATCAACTAGTTGCATACATATCCTAGTCAATTCAAGTTCTTCTATTCCCATTTTTTCAAACAAAGTAAAAGACATTATATTAATGTTGGCCCCCTAAGTCAAATAAAGCCTTATCTACTTTTAAACTACCAATTGTACAAGGGATATAGAACTTAAAAATTGCATTCAGCCAAGGCATGTAGCTCAACAAATTCTCGAATGCCTTGAAATCACCATGCCATTCACTATTTAAATTAGAGAAGAAACTTTATAATTCAAAAGCATTATATTCCTTAGATGCTGAAATTCAAGGATATGAATAAAAGGATTTATAGCAATCCAATTTTCATACCAAATCCAAGTCTTAGCCACATTACCAATTCTAGGCTGAATGTAAGGATAAATGAGCCCACTTAAAGCCATCATTTGTTTAAAAATTGAAGAGCCAGTTCTAGATCAGTCCATCTCCTAGAAATCTTTATGTTTTAAGTAGTGTTCATGGACCCATTTGATCCATAATACTTTATATTCGGTGTATAATCTCCACAGCCTCTTGCATATGAAAACTTTCTACATTGTAGATATTGAGATGATCCCGAGCACTCCTTTCTTTTCAGAGACAGATACATCACTCCATTTAATTTTAGCTTTCTTTGAGTTATCAGTTATACCTTACCATAAAAAGGCCTTCATAATTCTGTCTATCTCCTTGTTTTCTTTCTTAGGTAAAGCAATGTGTGCAGTCCAATGAATATGTAAACTGCCAAGAATCGAAATAATGTGAGTTAATTTTGCTGTATAAGATAGGATCCTATTTTTCCATGCCAGGACTTTAGATTTCATTCTTTTAATTATAGGTATATAGTAAAGGTATTTAAGTCTGGAAGCTGTGATAGGAACTCCCAAATAGTAGAAGGCATGTGAGTATATCAAAACCAGTTAGTCTCCTTATGTCATTTGAATTCTTTACATCTGTAGAGAGAAAGAGGTTGCTCTTACTTAAGTTATGCTTGAGGCCAGACCATTGAGCAAAAAAGCTAAGAGCATGCATCATAATGTTGAGTTATACATCAAATAAGCCGAGACCATGCATCATAATGTTGCTTTGTCCTTGTCTTTAGATACTCTAATTTGTATGCTTAATGATTTGTTATTGTCTTCCACCAAAGCTCTCTCCTTTATATAAGAAAACCATAAAAGTTCCAAATACCACAACCAACACAAGTCTAACATGCGACCAATATAAGAAACTCTTTAATTTAAAAAATATTATTGTCAAAATGAATCCCAAATATGGACTCGTGTTGTTTTACATCCAATACGGCTACAATAGGTTGCTATGTTGGTCACCCATGTTTTAAATTCTTTCTCTAAAAATCATGCAAAAATTTCTTTCACTTGACTCGAATTTGTTTAAATTTGTTCCTTCTTTATTAAGGAGCTAAAAAAAGGTCTATAAATAAAATAGAAGTCACAATGAGTACTAAATCATATAAAAATCATCCAAACACAAGCAAGCTACTTTCAAATCATGCTAAAATATAAACTTATTGGTACTAATAGAAAAGGATGTCTCAAGCATAAGTTTTCTAAAAAAAATTTGCTAAATCTACTTAAAATTAAGGTTTTTACAGTTAAATATATTTTGCTCTACCTAAGACATGGTCTAGGATACAATCACGACTCAAGTCATAGATCTCATATTGTTTCTCTAGGTGATGGATACAACTCTTGTTAAGGTCATTTAAGTAAATTATGGATCTTATTATCTTCTTTAAAAATGATCTTTGGTACGACCATGGCTTAATTCGTGTCACTTGCTACAGTTAACCCACTAAGGCATTGGATGACATACAAACATAGGCTAAACCATGTTTAGCCAAGAAATATAGTTTTCTTCATGATTTTGTTGGAAACAAGTCTCCTATTCTTGAATAATATCATTTCAAGGTCAAATTTTCACAATTACCTAAAGAAATAAAAAATTGAATAAAACAAGGTGTTTTAACATCAAACTCAAACAAAATACTTAAGAAAATATGTTCATTTTTCCTACACATCCCTAATTATAACAATTATGATTTCAAATTGACACAAAGGGAGATAAGGGACCATATCAATAACCTATAAATAATTTGGTCCCAAGGCAAAATATATCTAGGAAGTTGCCCTTATTCTTATCATTGCCCCACACTCGAATTTTTCATTTTTAGATTCCGTAAATGATAGACTTAAAATTAAGATACTAGAAACTTGCTTTACATTCTTCCAATAACATGTATAAAAATAAATTGCAACAGAATATAAGATTGAAACATCAATTGGATAAAATTTGTGAAGAAATAAGGTGTTTAGGTTTAGGGATTTGGATGACTACGAGAGAAATTTGGAAAAGATGAGTTAGTATCAAGGTGTTAGGATAATTTTTCATAAAATAACTTTCAAAATTTTAGTTACTATAAGATCCAACTTTTATGCATTAGACACCCATAAACTATGGCTCCACATAAATTTTAATTAAGTCCATGTGGACAACTAACAACGAAGAAACATACTTGACATATGGTGGCAATTCATTACGTTAGTTTAAGAATGAATTTATTAACGACTTTTAATGTTGGAGGCTTATTTATTTACAAAAAATAACCATCAATTTTACTTGCATTCTAGAACAAACGTTAAAGACAAACCTGTACATTATATCTACAATAAAATAATTACTCTAGTCAGAAGATGACTAATTGTTGTTTATTTCATTAAATTAAAAGAATCCCCTTATTTCAAACGTAATCATTCATCCATTATGTTTAAAATTAAATTACTCTAATGTACATCTATCATTCAATTTTTTCAATCTAAATCCAATTTAAAGCTTAGTTAAGCTTGAATTGAACAGTCTAAGAGCTAAAATGATATTATTTTAACTATATTTAATAAAATAATATTATTTTGAATAACTAATATTTCAATCATCGAATAAAACAACAAATTTTATTTGAAATAATCTCAAACTCGAACTCAATTTGAAATCCACTTAATTCAAATTTAACCCGTTGATTTCATAATGAAGCAAAATTATCATTTCTATTCTTGGACCTGAAATTATTAAGACTGCTTCCATCAAATTTGATCATTATACTATATAGTAATCTTTAAAAATATGCCAAAAGACAAATCTCAATTTTTTTAATACCAGTCCCCTATTTCACTTTCCTATTTTAAAAATAAAATAAAGTCAGACAAAAATTATAAACAAATTTTTGCTTTCGATTTCCAAAAAAGAAAAACAATCGAATCTACAAGTATTATCACTATTAATTACCATTCAAGAATAATGATGATAATGGGCTACTCATTGGTCTAAATTTAGGTATTTTTTAAAGAATCAACTCATGGGCTAAATTAAGCATAGGCTATTCCAAATCTAATTTTTCTAAACAAAATGACATCATTTTGTTCAGAAAAGTTAGGTTTTGAATAGCCTGAGTCTAAACAACCCAGATACAAACTCAATTAAAAAATATATCTTACACTTATATTTAAAAAAAAGTTAGCGAGATCCGCCCATGAACCGAGTAATTGTCATCGCTATCCAAGAATAAAACCTACATGAGCCTAAAGGTCCCTTTGTTTTCATCCATCGGTGGTTCTGTCTACTCTTTGTTTGTGAGTTTTAAGTCTTCCGGATGAGGCCACATTTCCTGGTCTGGTGGGGTTGTTGGGTATAATACCTAGCTCTTGTAATAATTGATAAGCAAAACTTCGGCTATAAACAAACTTATTTAACAAATAAATTCAGGAGATTATTAGTATTTAACATTAGATATCTAGCTCTTGTATTCTCTCATAAATCAAAAATCCCCGAGTGCAACTAAAATTTAAGAATTTAATATTTACTACATATTAGTTTGTTATTTTCTTGTGCGAGTTTATGATTATTATATATTTTTATTTTTTAATAATAAAATATATAATTACTATTTTTGAAAATTTATAAATTATTAAACCCGTAACCACACTCAAAAGCTTTTTCACTCAAAAAGAGGCTAAAAGCCTTATTTTAATTATTATGAACCTAATCCCCTCCACACCAAAACATGGATCGGTTGCCGCTGGGCTAGACAGATACGTATCTTCGCAGGAAACTATCTATTCTAGCCGAGATGCTATGGCAAAACCGTTAATTAGTTTCGACTGAAAGCATAAAACACGAAAAGGGCCTTGTACACACGATCCATTAGTGAAGTGACACGTCATCCCAATCGGTAAAGATGGTTTGTTGGCAGAGAAACACTGCCCTTATTAATAAAAATAAAAACTATTATTATTACAAAATTGAAAAGCAGGAGAAATTAGGATTTTAAAACCTCTCCTGCAGAGGAAAAAGAAAACACAATCGTTCTCTCTCTCTCGCTCTCTTGTTTGCCTTTGCGATCTGATCCATTCGTTCTAGGTTAGGGTTCCCGTTTATCTCGATTTTCTCCTTAATTTTTTAGTTTGCTTCTTCTTTCGTACGTTTTATTTTCCGATTTGTTTATTTTGTTATATTTTATGCGCGCTTATTTATTGCTCAATTTTTTTTTTACCCAGGAGCTGTTGCGATTTGAGCTTCAAGATTGGTCGTTTGAAAAATCGATTATCTTGACAAATAGGTTCGACTTTATTCATGTTTTTGTTTCCCTAACTGTTCTTTTGTTCTTCAACTTCTTGCTTTCGGGTTGTCTGTAACTTGGAGGTTTTTGGTTACGGTTCGATGATGTTAATTGATGTCCTGATTAACAGCATGGTTAGTTATGCATGTTTTTCCATTTCTGATTTTTGAGTTTGGGTTTCTGAGGTTAAGAGACAAGTTTGAATCAAGAATTTCTTGAATTGATTTTGTTAATTTAGCACATATGTGTGGTTATTTTGATAGTTGGAGACTTTGACTGGGTCGGTAAGAATTTAGTTGCTTTTGCGTTATCAAGTTGGTGAAAAGATGGGAACTTTTGTAATCTCTGTTTAGCAGAGGCGAATACAGCGTGATCTATTGGTAGACTAACGTTTCTATTGCTATGCACCAAAAGGTGTGGGACTGATATGGAAGCTGTTTGTACTATTTCAAATAAGTTCCTAAGTACATGCTTTCTGATGTAACTTTGGGTGTTTTCTCTGTCAGAAGCTTACTAAACTCTGTTATTTGAGGCACTTCTGTTTTCTGTGTTTTCTAATGTATCTGTACCATTTATACTCTCTTTGTCCGCAGTTTTATCTCAAACAGTTCCATTATAGTTCCAAAAGATATTATTTTAGCTGATGTTGGTCCTCTGGTCAAATTTCCCTTCCAATTATCCCGCACTCATCTGTGCCTACAAACTGTGATAGTATTTTATCTTAACTGACCCCTTGATATATTGAGGGATGGGGACCGTTCAAGCTTCTTCATGGCTTTCCTAACTAAACTCACCTCTCAATTTTGACTAAACTCACCTCTCAATTTTGCCAGTTAAGCCGTAACTGATTCCAAAATTCTTATTCCTTCATTCCTCTCTTCCTCACATATGCATGTGCCGTTTGCACACACAAACATGTACTTAAAAGCTATCTATGTGTCTCAGAAGAAGAAAAGAAAAATTTGACATGGTCCGTACTGTTAAAAAGAAATGAGCAATGACTTCTTTAGTTAGGGATTTGCCTGGGTCACTAGGGTTTCTTCTGTAGGTTTTATGATGTGCTTGCTTATGCACCCCATATGTTTTATGTTCCTGTTAAATCAGTTGAACAATTGGTGTTATCAGACCTTTTTATAATTCATTTTGATCTTGCACATTCTTGCTGTATTCTTATTGTAGAAATCAATTGCTTGATAGTTACATGGATAGTGAAATGAATAATTATTCTTCTGTGTGTTATTCTGTTACTTTGCGTCTATAACATATTTTTCATTATATGGTGTGGCAGAGTTAAAGATGGACCATGACGAGACAGGATGCCAAGCTCCTCCTGATCGTCCCATTTTCTGCATTAACAACTGTGGCTTCTTTGGAAGTGCGGCTACTATGAACATGTGTTCCAAGTGCCACAAGGATATGCTGACAAAACAGGAGCAAGCAAAGCTTGCTGCTTCATCCATAGGCAATATTGTGGATGGATCATCAAGCAGCGATGGAACTGGAACTGTTGTCAACGAAACTGTCAGCATGGAGATTAATGCAGTGGAGCCAAAGATCATGTCTGTACAGCCATCCTGTGCTTTAGGCTCGGGAGAGAGTGATGAGGCAAAGCCAAAGGAGGGTCCAAGTCGTTGCAGTACTTGCAAGAAACGGGTTGGTTTAACAGGATTTAGGTGTCGATGTGGCAACCTTTTCTGTGCATCTCATCGCTACTCAGACAAACATGCCTGTCCGTTTGATTATCGTACTGCTGCACGTGAATCAATTGCAAAAGCAAACCCCATTGTCAAAGCGGATAAGCTCGAAAAAATCTAGGTCTAATGGGGGTGAAGCTTCAAATCAGGAAATGTGATGCCCATTTTCATCTTTGGACTTCTGAGTTGGCCACAAGTATCTTATCAGATGTCCTTTTTTATTGTTGTGTATTTGGGGAGGGAGAGGGGAGAACGACGGTAATGGACATCTCTGCAATATGGAGGACTGTATCTTGCGATTGGCTAGACTTTCTATGTTGACTCCAGTGTTTTAAGCCTTACTCTGTGCTGGTTTGGTGGGGCTGTTATGGTTAGGTTTGTGACGTGTCATCCTGTTTCATATGGCATTTGGTATGTGCAATATCTATATGGAAATCATCTTGAACATGCTCATGTGGCTTGTTTTGTAAATTACTTACGGCTTTCATGGCTTAATCTCGAGTTATTTATGCTGTTCACGTGGCTAGTTTGAGTGCTTTCGATGTTAGTATGGATTGATTGTATTGGGAAGGCAGCGTGAATTGAATTGTTTCCCTGCAACAGCTGATACGATATAGTTGCAGTTGGGAATCCTAAGGTTTAACAACAGATATTTCGGGGTTGCACTTTGGAGAGAAAAACACGGGGTATAGGCGGAATAGTTTATGATTTAGCTGCTCGACGATTCATTCGTTGCACTTGCGTTGCTCGTTTCAAAATGCCATTTAAATTTCTGAAGTCCTTTTAACTTATTTGCAAGTTAACTTCAGGTCAAAAAGAAATGAGAGGAGCTTATCTATAATTAAGACAGTAGGAGCTTGTTGTGTGATAGAAAACTTGTCAAAACGATTGTAGCCTAGAAAATGAAAAGTTCTGTTAAAAATAATTTAAAATAAAATGAGCTTGTGAAAATTGAAAAGAACCTTTTGTAAGTTGAAAATAGAAAGAGCCTATTATAAAGTAAAGGAGCCTAATGAAATAAACACATACACAATATAATATGAAAACTTAAAAGTTGATAGAAGAGAGAGGATGCAATTGATTTATAATGGTTTAGCTTACAATCTAAGGCTACGTCCAGTTCCAAAGTATCCAACTTAAGTGTTTCGCTATAAAAACTAAGTAGTAATTTGATAAGCCTCTTTAAGCTCACGAGGACATATTTTTTGAGGTTTTCCAACCTTTCACACTAGATGTGTTTAACAAGCTTCTAAAAACTTACAGAAGAATAAAATTTAAAATCAAAGGTAAGTTTTCAAATAACAATTTTTCTCTCGATAGAGTGATTCCATTTTCTGAGGCACAATAAGAATGATATGACTCTAGAAAAAATATAGATGTTGTTCAAGTGTTTCGAAAGTTTGAGTATGCTCTTTTTTTTTCACAAGCGTTGTTGCTTTTCTTTAAATAATCAACTTCTTCAACTAGTTATTACTTCACTTGCATCTTTAGTCACTAGATGGATCTAAATCCGAATAACTTTGGTCATCTTTGCCAAAAATCTTCTAGTAGTCACAGGGCTAATATACGACCTTCATAATTAAAAGGATCCTTTCGGATAAACCATTTCTAATAAGGTAAGTTCATAATGAAAGTTCCTGCAAGAAAGAAAGCGTATTTCTTATGATTTTATTTCCTTTTGAGAATTAGACCATTAATTATACAAGGAAATAAATCTGATTTAAATTTTAAAATATTATACAGTTATCATCAAAATCGTTAATCATAAACCTTGAGCTAACAGGACGAGCTTTATGAGTTCTCTTAGTATTTCAGATGTAAAAACATTTATGGGCAATTCGATTCCACCAAATCGTTTGAGGTTCCTTTGTTTCCATAACCTATATATGCAAAGCCCTAAGGATAGGACATGGATTTGTCTATCTGGGTTTAGGAGGTTTGAGTGATTGAACAATTTTTGTACAATCTCTATGATTGTGTTCCTAGGATTTAGCCATAGACATCTTCTAGATATAGAATCTCATACATTGTTATTGTAAGGACATGCGAAGAAGTGATGATCTCTTGTTTCCACATAGATCTAGCACATTGGACATGTTCTGTCCATTTGCAAATAAGGCATTCTATCTGCTATATTTGGTCTATTTTGGACTGCTAATCATGAAATAAAAGATACTCTTAGGGGTAGAACCTTGCTCCAAATTTGGTTAAATACTATTGGGGATAAATCCATTTTGATAGTGATAATTTGGCTAAACATTTGAATTGCATCTTAATTTTTTTAATGATACTTTGTTTCATTTTAATATTTTTTTAAAAAAATGTACCTGTAGTGTTTTAAAATTTTAATAGAATTAGGATATTATACAAAGTTAGGATTTTGTTTTAATAATTGAATTATCAATTTAGCTTATATGATAATAGGATAATATAGATTTATTAAATACCAACTTAGTTTGAACATAATTTATTTAGGATTTAATGCAATATGCATCTCAACATTTTCATTTTAGTAAAGGTTGAAGTGATTTTTTACCAATATTTTTTTATCACTTTTACATTATATGGTACAATAAATATTGTTTTAATAATACTAAGGTAGATACTACTACTACTACTACTACTACTACTACTACTAATTATTTATTTAAACATTTTATAAAATATTAAGGTATGAAGTTTTATTAGAAATTATCGTTTATTGAAAATCAAATCTTGAATGACTATTATTATATGAAGAAAGGGTCATATTATTCCTCTTAATTGTATGGTTATCACAAAATTTAGTTTTGATTTATTCTAGGCCAAAAGCCCAAATTAGGGCTTAACCTTTTTGATTTTGATCAATTTGAGACTTAAATTTTTAAGTTGCTCATAGAAGGTTTAAAATTTCACGAGTCTGCTCAATTTAAGACTTTTTTTGGATGAAAATTAGGGCGTGTTTTACACGTGTCGTTATATGCAGGTCAGTTAGTCTTTAGATGTCACATTAAGAACACATAAGTTATTGTCTAAGTCAGGTGAAATTTAAGAAAAAAATTAATTTCATTTAAATTTATACTCTTCAACCCTAAGTCAACCATTTTGTTACGAACCCTATTAGTCTTCTTTGTAGCTCTATAACATGCTGCAACACATAGCTATCAAAGGAATTGAGTAGTAGAACCTCATCAGCTGTTATTATACATCGAATCTGCTCTAAGTTTACTACAATAGCCTTCTCTCTACTAAGAATTGTTAAGAGGTAAACAAACAAATGATCAAGCAGGCAGAGATCACGAGCATGTATATCACAACGACGCATCATAGTGAAATTGTCAACCTTAATAATCTGGGAGTTTCCAGATGCATCAACACGAATCCAAGACCGAAGACCTTGGCCACCCTTTTTCAGACCCAAAACATCCATACCTTGAAAAGGTTGGTGTCCAAAGGCAGATGGCCAATAAGATGCTTCTCTAAGGTCCGTTGCTGAAGCAGGTTTTAGAGGCAATAGACATTCTTTGAGGTCTGCCATTAATAACAAGCTCTAGATGCTGCATCGCGAAGAGAAAATTAGAAAAATGAGAAACATCAAATAGCACTAGGTGAGAGGTGGCTGAGAAATCTAATTAATGTATTGTAATGTATCAAAATTTTCTTCCATTTGGTTGAACAGAGAAACACTTCTTCTGACAATTTAAGACATCATTATAAGTGGAAAATTTCAGACCCAAAATCTATATCCATGAACTACTGTCCGTAGTATATGAAAAGCCACGCAAAAATTGGCAACTAACCGTGGACTCAAACCACTAAAACCTCAATTATCACACATTATAAAACCCCAATACAGATGTTTCATCCAATTATAGTTAACAACCCCTCCCCTACCCTCTAACAATATGTGTTAAATTATGCAAGAAGAAACGAATTTTAGCTATATAAAATATTGACGCTACGACTCGAATAAAGTTGCAGGAAACCGATAACAAGATAATACGAAAAACAAACCCATGGCTAAATACTAACTGACATGCATGTAACGACGCGTGTAAAACATGCTTTAATTTCCGTTTAAACAAGTCTTAAATTGAGCAGACATTTGAAATTGTAGACATTCTATAAGCAAGTTACAAATTTAAGCCCCAAACTGATCAAACTAAAAAAGGTTAAGCCCGAATTTGGGCTTTTAGCCTTTATTCTATAAAAAACATTTTTCTTTAATTATAGATTTATATACAACAACTGAGTGTTTATTTTGTAGTATTTTATGATCAAGTATAATAATAAAAGGTTACAACCTAATAATGGATGTCTAAAAATTGTCTAAAAATTTAATCTTAACAATAATAAATATTTTATTATTGATAACTTAAAAAAGATTAAAACTACTAGTTAACGGATCAAAAATGGAGAAAAATCAAAGGTTTAAGATATTGAAATGTATTATTGGTGATACTTGCATATTTAATCTCTTTTAATCTTTCAAATAAGGTATTTTTAGTGATACTTGCATATTTCATCTCTTTTAATATTTCAAATAACACAATTATTAGAAGAGCAAATTAAGATATCAAACAACTAACTGACATAACCAAATGAATCTTATTTTTCAAATGTATTATTGATGATTTGATTATCATTTTTGGGAATATGAAGATTCTCCTATGTCACTCATTTATATCAGAATTTGAAGTTTCTTCATACTCTGTATCTGTAATTATAAAAATACTTTCATTAGAAGAGCAGTCTTCAAAGGTTTTAATTTTAATAAATTCTTCATTTTCTATCATTTCATTTATGTCATCATCCATTTCAATTTTCTTTTTTTGAAATCTTTTTGGACATTCAGTAGTATAATGTCCTTTTTCTTTACAATAGTAACAGTTGACATTCAGTTATCTTTCTATCTTTTCTCTTATTTCTATGAAACACAGGTTTTTTAGGTTTATATCCTTCTCTTCCTTTATAATACTTTGCTTTTCGTTTCTTCAAATATCTTTTCTTAAAATATTTCCTTGTTCTATAGTTTTTTTATTCTTTATAATAATATGGGTTATCATATCCATTCATAGTAGGCATTTTTTAATCATAACAAAATAAAGAAGACTTATTCTTTATTCCTATAATTTTATTTAATAACATTGCTTCATCACACAATTCACTTAGCTCATATTTTAAAAAAGAGATTCTTTTTCCTAAAGTATTTAGAGGTCTAAGGTTATATGTTGGACCCCGTTTCTGAAGTCCAACTCGCATGCAGCATATCTTAATACGTGAGTTTATCTCTCAAAGAGAACACCTTAACCATTATCGTTTTATCTTCTCTTCTCCGATACC
>JAOQMS010000178.1:19206753-19219363 GCA_027563885.1 Erythroxylum longipes
GTGCTATTTTCCCCAATCTTGATGATGATCCTTGACTTCAATTCTTCCTCAAGGCTCCAAACATGTGTTCTTCACTCAAGGATGTTGTTTCTACATAAGGGTTTTGTCTCCCTCGAACATGGAGGCTTAATTATCCTTTAATAGTCCAAAAACCCTAAGTTTAATGAAGCCCCACGTATTGTCTCGGATTGTAATTATGACAATCGTGGGAATTGGCATGATTCCTATGATCATAGGAATTGGCATGATTCCCACGATCGTAGGAATTGGCAACAGATGAAATCTTCTTATCTTCTCCTTATGTTCTCTAGTTTAATCTCTAAGTTGCTCCATCTTCCTTCCTACATAAGAAATAGTCAATTCTTACCTTAAATTAACATCAAATATAAAAGAACAACAATAGAAATCAAACTAAATGAAAATATACAAAATGAATCCTAAAGTACAAAAATAATTAACAATTATGCAAGAAAAACACAAGCCAATTGCCTAGAAAAACATATACTAATACACAATTATCAATAGGTAATTAGCAGTGATTTGAATATTTTTTGTTATTAGAAAGTAAAATTATAAGTACTTAATACTTAATACTTTATTAATTTATTATATTTATATATCAATATTTATATTAAATTAAATATATATAAATTGAATGTTTTATTTTTACTACTGGCCAATAATTATTCATCATCATCACACCCGGTACGAAATCTCGCACCACTGCGGGGTCTGAGGAGGTCTGATAGTATGCAAACTTACCCCTATAGAGTAGAGAGGCCGTTTCCGATAGACCCACAAGAAAATGTGACATGACGTGAAAAAAAACTATAAATAAGTGATGCAAGTTAAAAAGAGTAAAGAAATAAAACTAAAAACAAATAATTAAAAAATAAAAAAATACTTGATACGGTGCCAAGATCTGCTAATACCTAATAAGCTGCAAAGTACGGCTCTTCATGTCTCGAGTTATGTTGGGGATCCTTACTCAGTAGCCATGTGAGTATGAACAATCCAAAGGTATCGAATGGCCTCAAAGGACCTTGCCCCATACACCAGAGCTAGAAAGCCAAGTTATAGGATAGAAAGACTTGTCCACAACTTGCAACTAGAAAAGATAGATTGGACACTAAGGTTAGACTTCTTAGGTGGTAGATACGTCGTCAAAGGTTTATAGTAAACGACTCCCAATAACTACCACGACTGTTTTGGCGCACTTTAAAGGATATCCTTTACCCGTATCCCAGCATCCTATTTTTGGCCAATTCCTTGGTAAGGGCCAACTCTGTGATATCCTTCTTGATCACTTCCCTCCAATTCTTGTTTGGCCTTCCTTTTCTCCTCTTGCAGTCACGAAGGGTTATTTTCTTAGAGCGTCGCACAAGAGCATCAGGGTGCCTCCTACTCACATGCCAAACCACCTAAGCCTAGTCTCTCGCAACTTGTCAGCAATACTAGCCACCTATAGTTTGTCTCTCATCACACGATTCTGGACCTTATCTCTTCTGGTAATGTCACACATTCACCGGAGCATTCGCATCTCAGCTACCACCAACTTACTTATGTGTCTACATTTGGTGGGCCAACACTTTGCCCTATATAACATGGTTGGTCAAATCACCATTATATAAAATTTTCCTTTAAGCTTTAACGGAACCTTCTTATCATATAAGAACCATGATGTGCTTCTCCATTTAACCCACTCAGATCTAATACGATGGACTATATCGGCATCGATATTACCATCACTTTAAATGATAGACTCGAGGTATTTAAAACTTGATTATTATGGTATCAAGTCAGTACCAATTGCTACGACCACGTTATGGACTATTTGGCTTCCCGAAAAGTTGCATTCTAAGTGCTTCGTCTTAGTCCTGCTCATTTTAAAATCTTTTAACTCTAACGTCTTTCTCTAACATTCTAACTTGAAATTGACCCCCGCCTTGGTCTCATCCACGAGGACAATATCATTAGCAAATAACATACACCAAGGTACCTCTCCTTGAATATGTTTAGTAAGCTCATCTATCACTAATGCAAACAGAAAAGGGCTTAAGGCAGAGCCTTGGTGTAGCCCAATACCAATAGAAAAAGTTTCCGTGAGACCTCCTATCGTCCGTACACTCGTCATTGCTCCTTCATACATATCCCTAATTACGAGTATATAGGTCATAAGAATTCCCTTTGCCTCCAAACACCTCCACAAGATTTCCCTAGGAACCCTATCATATGTCTTTTCTAAATCAATAAAAACCTTATGCAAATTCCTTTTTCATTCCCGGTAGCATTCCATTAGCCTATGGAGGAGATGTATCGCTTATGTCATAGACCTACCAGGCATAAAGCCAAATTGGTTGGCCGATATAGAAGCTACTTTCCAGACTCTCTTCTCAATCACCTTCTCCTTCTCAATCACCTTCTCCCATAAGTTCATGGTGTGACTTAGTAGTTTAATGCCTATATAGTTGTAATAATGTTAGATGTTTCCTTTGGCCTTGTATAATGGAATCAACCTACTCAATCTCCATACATCTGGCATTTTGGCTGACTCGAAGATCACATTAGAAAGCTGAACTAGCCACTCAATATTGATAACTCTTATTCTCTTCCATACCTCTATAAGGATCTCATCAGACCCTACTGCCCTTTCGCTCTCCATCTCCCTCAAAGCCTTTGTAATTTTTTCCCTTGTGCCCTTTCACACTAAGACCAGTTATGAAAATGCTCCGACAGGGAGGGGTCACCTAACTCTATGTTATCCAAGATGCCTTCATTATATAGGCCAAAAAAGTAACTCTACCATCTACTCTTGATGGCATGGGCCTCCATGAGATCCTACCCCGCGTCATCTCGTATATAATAGACTTGGTTGAAATCCCTCGTCTTACATGTTAAATCTCGTGCCAACTTGAAAATTTTTTGTGCTCCCCTATTAGTATCCAAACTCTAGTGCAAAGTCTCGTAAGCTTTGCCTTTAACCACTAAAATTGACTTCTTTGCTATCTTTTTTGCCAGTTTGTACCTTACTCTATTAGTTTCTCACTCCACCTATGTTGTACATGCTAATAGAGCTTTGTATGCTCTCTTTTTTGCCTTCACCGTTCCTTAAACCTCTTCCTACCACCACTAAGATTCCATCTACCCACCCCACGACCATTTCGAAACTCCCAGGATTTTTGTGGCGATTTCTCTTACCAAGGGAGCTACTTCCTCCTACGTCCAATTAGCATCCTCTCTTACAGACCATGTGGCTCCATACTAGATTCGAGTCATAAATTGTTCCACCATGTCCCCTTTTAGATTCCACGATCTAATTTTACAACACCTCTTAGTAAATTGTTGCATCCTCCATCCCTTCGCTTTTAGATCCAAAACCAACAATCTATGTTGGGTTGCTAAGCATGCAGCCAAAAGCATTTTGCCTTCCTTGCACCATGCTCTGGCTCTCCTCCTGACAAAAAAATAATCAATTTGTATCTTGATCGTGCTACTCTTAAATGTCACCAAGTGTGCCTCATTGTTCTTAAATAAGGAGTTTGCTATTAGTAACTCAAACACTAAGACCATGTCTAATAAAGCATTCCCACGTTTATTTCTAGTGTCGTACCCAAAGCCCCTATGAGTCCCAGTATATCTATATAAAACAACCCCTATATGCCCATTAAAATCACCTCCTAAGATAACCTGCTCAGTATTAGGGATTTGCTTGATCACTCCATCTAGCGCCGCCCAGAATAGACATTTTAGTTGTCCATCTAAACCAGTTTGAGGTGCATACGCACAGACTAAATTGAGAACACCATTGCTAATAATAATCTGAGCCACCATAATCCTATCATTTATCCTTGTGATCTGTACCACTTGATTTATAAGTTCCTTGACCACTATGATACCTACCCCATTCTACCTCCGCGGACCCCCCTGAGTACCATAGTTTGAATCACCCTATCTTCTTTGCTTTAGCTCCCCACCACTTAGTCTCCTAAATGTAGGCTATTTTTATCTTATACTTATCTAAAATCTTTACTAATTCTAAAGACTTCCCTATAAGGGTCCCAATGTTCCAAGAGCCTATTCTTAGTCTATCATCACCTTTTTTATTCTTGCACGTGGAACGCACCGAAAAGCTTGCTCGTGTCCCATCTGTAAGATGCAAAGCCATCCCTCCTAACTCACGACCCCTACACTTTCCCATAAGTTTTTCCCAAAAAGCCCTTAGGATTCCCAAAGTAAACACGGTCTTAAGAACAGAAAAGGAGAAGAGCCAATTAGCTCGAAAAGAGACCACGAAGGAGAGAAAGTAGCACAACTACAAACCTATAATAAGTAAGCACTAAAAGCAAAGGCACTCTAAATCGAACGTACTAAAGAGAAGCAAAAGGACTACAAAAAGACAAAACTAAGAAAAAGGAAAGAAGAAAAAGAAGAAGAATACTAATAATTAATTAATTAATAATAATACTACTATAGAAAGGTGACAAGAAAAGAACCGACTAGTTTATTTGTAGAAGTTCAGTATCTTAAATGCTAGAATCAAATAAACATAAGAACCAACCACGAGAAATTAAATTGCCAAACAAAGAAGGAAGCCGAAGTGAACAAATAATGCCAAGCATGAAAACGGTAGCATAAGGGTGATAGAGTCGAAATTTAAAAGGAGCAAATAAGAATAATAATTAGGAAAGCATGCAAAGAAAGGATTATGGTTCAAAAGAGGGAAATATTGTAGTTTTACCATGCTTGATAGAGCCTGAGAATCCAGAGAGATTTTTACTTTGGAGGCACGCAAGTGACAGAAAACGATGAGCCTAGATAGGAGTGCGGTTAAAGAAAAAGGCTTTGGAGAAAAACTATATATGATGAGTTTGTTTAGGAATGAATCTAAAGGGAACGTCGTGCATTAGAAAAAGTTGCAAGTTAAAAAGTGGATTGCTAACAGCTCCTACAAGGAAAAGAAAGATTTCTTTTACGTGTTAGTAGTATCAACACAGTCACAATAGCAGACTTGTCAGGAGTCTCGAGCAAGCTAACAAAATAGACGCATGATGTGCCAAACTTTGCAAAAATTGCCGTATATTCCTCGAATGTAGTGCAGGTACCCAAGCTTCACTATCCCCTACCGACAGGCCTAGTCCGTCGGAACAGGAGTTACATACAGAGCAGAGACGAAGCTCCCAGGCTAGCGTACACAACAGCCATGTCAACCGCTAGCTCTATCAGTAAATGCAGCATGGAAAAGCGTAAGTTAATCTACTAAAGGCCAAACTAGAAAACCCAAACAAAACAACAGGAGCTCCTTAAGGGCTGTGGACTCATAACAGTAGGTAAAAGCTAGAGGTGAACATTCCTATTTGGTAACTTGCATTTACGATCAGTTATTTAACACTTGCATAGTATCGCAATAGTAGAGAACAAACAACACAAAACATAAAACCATGCAATAATACCTGGGTTTTAGTGGTGGTGCATAGACAAGATGAAACATTAGAAATTAAAAAGGAAGGATTATAGAACATGTACTAGAGATACCAACAATGCAGTAAATCGAGCTCTGGTGGGTCACTTGTCAAATCATTTCTCTTAAATACAAAAGTCTCCACTCTTTCAACCCTCAAAATGAAGTAAACATCGGAGAGAGTGGAAAGAATACAAAGGTGAAATGGGAAGTCTTGTGAAGGATAAGATCAAAAGCTAAAAAGAAAAATATAAGATTGCACAAATTTCTTTGGTCATTTATCACATTTGCACCACATCATTTTCAAGTTGAACATCACAACTTTCCATTCAAACCTTCCTTTGGAGAAGGAAATGATGAAATATTGGGACTTTGGAGAAAAGTGAAAAGAGGGTCTTAAAATTGGAAAGTGCTTAATTAAAAGAAACCATGAACAGGCATTGAAAGTTATGTTTAATGAAGAGGTCAATAATTATTGATTAATTTTTATCATATTAGTCAATGTATCGGATGTCAATACTAATTAATTTTTCTTGTTATATTGAATTACTAGATTTAGTATTAATGATAGTTAAATCTTCATATTTTATTGATTTGCTAGACTTATTTGCATTAATTAACTTTTTCTATAATTTAACCTTTCTTATAATTTGTTACGTTAAATTTATTGTCTTTATCTCATTAATTTGTTGGACTTAATAGTAATGTCAAATTACTTTTTCTACTAATAAATTTTTTAAATAACAGTGTTCAACTATTATTAGTATTAATAAATTATTCATGTCTCATACTCAAATTATTATTACTATTAATAAATTATTTAAACGCCAATCTCAAATTATTAAAATGTATGTTATATATTTATTTATACTTTTTAATATAAAATGATGTGTAAATATGATAAAAGAATAAAATTATGAGAATGTTTATAATTTAATTTATTAATAATAAAATTAATAATTATTTATTTATAAAATATAGAATAAAATAAAAAAGAACCTAATCATGTTGTTTATTAGTATTATTAAATAACTTTTATTATTTTATTAAAATAATGAATATATTTTAATATATAATAACATTTATTTTTAATAAAATAAATATAAAATGTTATATGGTTAGAAATTATTAACATTCAATTTTCTACCAAAAATTTTCTTGAAATTAAAGAGACATAAAAAAAGAGATCGATAACTTAATAGTCTTTTATAAGTATATTGACTAATATAATATTAGTTATTACTTAAATATAATTAAATTAATATTTTAATAAAATAAATGTATATTAGATATTAGATATTTATTTATATTTATTAATTATCATAACATATTACTAAATGTATATTAGATATTTATTTATACTTTTTACTATAAAATAATGATTAAATATGATATATGATTCAATTTTTAAAGTGTCAAAAATTTTGTTGAAATTAAGAGAGCATTTTGAAAAGATAAAAAAGAATCAATAATATATTTTTCTATAAAGCATTTTGTATGATGAGTATTAGACAAGGCATAAGATACCATGTAGGTAATAGAATATGGTTTATTTCCATCTTTAATTAAATCTTTTCATTTAAAATCTTGAATTAAAGAAAGGGTTCTATCAAAATCTTTATCTTGTATATTATAAGATATCTTAAGGTAAATATTAAACAAAAGTTTTTGATATTGATGATTACCTCTAAGAATTCTCATATAAGCTTCTCTTCAATTATGTATTTTGTCATGTATGATTGCTAAATTTATGGGGCTATCAATTCCTTCTCTAGAGGTAGATTTGATTATCATCTGAATTGATCCAATATGTACCCAGTAATTTTATCTCAAATTTCTCTAGGCAAGTGATCAAGTTTGCAAGAAATATCTCCTTTTGATAATAGGGGATCATTACTTTATTTGAAGTTAGGCTAATATCTATGGCTTTTTCTTTAAGATTAATTCCATAAAACATATACTGCTTTCTAAGTTTTAATCCTATTTTATCTAGAAAAGTAATATTGAATCCACTATATGAATTTATAGAAAACATAGTATTTTGAATCTTTTTAAGAACTTTTCTATCTATAAGAGCTTCTTGACTATATTCTCTATATTTTTCAAATGGATTATCAATTATTTGACTATCATTTTAGGAATTTGAAGATACTCATTTTTCATTCATTTATATTAGAATTTGAAGTTTCTTCATATTCTGTACCTGTAATTATAAAATTACTTTCATCAGAAGAGTAATCTTCAAAGGCATTGATCATATCAGTAATTATAAAATTACTTTCATTAGAAGAGTAATCTTCAAAGGCGTTGATTCTAATAAATTCTTCATTTTATATCATTTCATTTTTGTCATCATCTACTTCAAATTTCTTTTTATGAAATCTTTTTGGAAATTTATTAGCATAATGTCCTTTTTCTTTACAATAGTAACGTTGGCATCCAATTATCTTTCTATCTTATTTCTTATTTCTCCTAAACGCAAGTTTTTTAGGTTTATATCATTCTTTTCTTTAATAATACTTTGCTTTTCGTATCTTAAACTATCTTTTCTTTAAATATTTCCTTTTTCTATAGTTCTTTTTTATCTTTTTATAATAATATGGGCTATCACATCTGATCATAGTAGGCATTTTTAAATCATAATAGCGTAAAGAAAACTTTTTTTATTTCTTTACTTTTCTTTAATAATATTGCTTCATCATGCCATTCACTTACCTTATCTTTTAAAAAAGATATTATTTTTCCTAAAGTATCAACAAGTCGAGGATTATAAGGATTATAAGTTGCTTCTAATTTTACTTCCCTACGGGTTAGGTATCTTTGAATAAAACATTTTTAAATAAAGTTGTGTATTATCTACTTATTTATAGATATGATAATAATAATCTAAGAAAATAGTATATTAATTTTGCAGATATCGCATAGTTGTAGTTGTTGTAGCATAATGGCATATTTTCCTATAGTAATAGTAGCTTTTAAAATATTTTCTTCTCCAACAAATTCTAATCGAAATTTCTCGACAACTCGCGTTATTAAATTGCCTACATCAATGTCAGAGTTAAATATAGAGCTTTTTGAATTGTCATCTAAATTTTTCGAAAATCGAAGAAAGTTATTTAATAATGTTTTTTTCTAAAAGTTGTTTAGTTGTTTCATAATCCATTTTGTTAATAGAAATAACAACTCGAAGAACAGTTTCCCATTTATCTATTGCTTCCTGTATATTCTAGATACAATCAATATCTAGATATATTACAGAAAGATTTATAGATTATGTTGTCATTTTATCAATAAGAGTAAACTCATCTTTATCTTTTGTTATCATATAAGTTCCAGCATATACTTTATTAGGTCTATTAAAATTTTGAGAAGAATATCTAAGGGATTTTGTGAAGTACTATGTATATCACTGATATTAGGATTCAAATGAACTTCTTGTTTGAATTTATTGGGTTTTATATGAATTAAAGTTTCTAAGTTTAATTTTTCTATCTGTTTATTTAATTCTTCAATTTTAGAATCAGTCTTGTTTAAAATTTTCCATTTTATCCATAATTAGGAGGTATTTTCACTTGTAAAATTAAATCAAATATCTACTTTTCCATTGTGTTTTTAATGGAATTGTTTTTTTGTTTCTTTCTGATTTATCATTTCTAACATATTATGTAAATTAGTAATTTGTTCTTGAAGTTTATTATTCTTAAAAGAATATTGTTTCCATAATATTCTATCTTTTTTAAATTTCAACCATATCAGTTTCAATTTTTAATCCGTCAGATTTTATCTTAGATTATTTATCTTCAGCCTTGTAAATGATAAATTTCATAATGTCTAGCTAATTATAAATGAGCTTCTATCTACAATTTTTTATACCTTTGATATATTCTTTCTAACTCAGTAATCATTTCATAAAAGCCTTTTAGAGTATTTTTATGATAATTAGTAAGTAAGAAATAATGGTGTCTATTAGTATAATGGTGTAATTCAATCTGGGTTTCTTAAAAACAAAAAACAAATTTATGTATTTTGGCAAGTAAATGATTACAATAAGGACATTCACTTATAGTTAATAACATAAGCTAGAGCATCTCTAATATCCTATATCTAGATGTAGCTTATAATGCTTAGAAAAGTGATGTAATATTTTTGCTTCCTTTAAAAGATAATAACTTTCATTCTCATAATCTCTAATTGAATTTTTAAGATTCAAAAAGATATCTAATGTAACAAGATTAGCTTGTTAAAGATGAGTGTATATCTTTTTGAATTCTTGTATGCATTTATAGTTCCAGGTTATTCGACATTTCTTATCTCAAATTTGTTGATGCATATCATCATAAATAGTACACCAAGTTGTCATGGCTTTGATACCATTTTGAAAACATAAAAAAATCAATGCATATACGAAATCAATTAATAAATCAAATAACACCTTTTTAAGATTGAGATAAAATATAAGCTTTTATCAAATCTAAACTTTTCAAGATATCGAAGATTAAAGTTATTGTAAACAAATCTTCTTCCTCCAAATTATCATTATTTGTTATAATATCAATATCTTCTTTTAATAGAGAAGTAATTATTTGGTTTATAGAATCGATAGAATCTAGATATAATCCATATAAATTTTTTTAAGAGAATAAGAAGTTATGAATAATATGCAGAACATAATTATATTTATCAAATTAAATGGTCCATTATGCTTCCGTACCTATTTCTTTAGCATTTTGACCATAACTTAACTGATTTTTTGTCGAGTCTTTTATCGAGCATTCCAGCTCCAACCTCAAGAGGTAACCACCCTTGAGGACTCCTTCAACAAATTGTAGTACAACCTTATTTCATTTCTTACCTTAAGGCATGGACTAAAGAGTAAGGTGGAAAAGTAAGGTTTTAAGATGAAAAATATAAATTGTATCTATAGAAAACGATTTTTTATTTCATAGTAAGAAGTGAAGAGATATTACAAAGAGTGATGCATACAAGAGATGCCCTTCCTCATCATTTATGGGGCTTATTTATACAAAAAGTTTACAAGAAGATTTCAATCTGAATTTAACATATATTTTGTATCTTTCTTCAAATTCTTTCATTCTACTGGACGAAGAGATTTTCTTATCCTTTTCCTTATCATCTTATCTTTTTTGTAATGGAAAGTATTATTGGTTGTCTATTCAGAGTCACTGTAAGTTTTGAAACCAGACATATCAACTTGTTCTTTTCCCTTGATCGATTGGGTGTCACTTGTATAGGTAGGACAAATGTTTTCAATGTGCTTTCTAAGTTGGCAAAATCTTCTTTGTGCTTATGGACTTGATTTTATCTTTCCTCTTTTTATCATTCCAATCTTCATTTTAACAAAATTTTGCTATAACCATTAGGCTCTTCTTAGCTAGAGTTATCATTAGTGAGAAAAAATTACGCTTTCTAGGATAAGTTCGAAATTCTGTTTTAAAAGTTGTCTCCATGCCAGAACCAATAGTCCTTATTCCAATTCCTTTACAGTAATGGATATCGACTTCACTGAACTTAAAGAACTCTTTCCTTAACTTGGTATCTATGGTAATAGGGAAATATTCTGTTTTTCCTATCATAATAAAATGATATACATCATATCTTTCATCTTCGTAAAAATATGGTCCTATAGATTGTAGCTTTAGCATCAAAGTATCTCTTGGTGTTATTGTAGGATTGTTCAAATAATAATCATTAACACCTTGAATCCATTTAGGGTGCAGAAATCTTAAGGAACTCTAGATTTGTTAAATAAATAGCATTTATGGCACCAAAGTTATATCAATCGCAAATAGCTTAAGGATGAGCTCCCTGCAAAAAATTTAATCTATAGTATATACTTGAAAAATCAATATAAGTATCATTATGCTATAAAGAATATTAGTCTTTCATTATCTCAAAGTGTGCTTTTATAGTAGGATGACTTTAGGATTTAAATCATGATATTCTTTTGTATTTGAGATTTCTGAGTAGTATTATATCTTAAAGAAATAGTAAGGAGTAATAGGCTGAATCTGTTGTTGTATAGGTGAAGATCTTGTGGACTCGAAATCTTTATTTATCTTAATTTGGTTGAGCAACTTATAAAGTTTTTGCTCAGAATAGTGGAAATGTTATCTGTGCTTGATAGGCATCTATATCTTTAGACATTTGATCTAATAAGGCAAATATCTCTTCTTTAGGACTGACCATCTCTGGTTAAGAAATCTGCAAGAATATTATTATTAGATTTAACAATTTCAATATCGAAAGTTTATTTAGCTAATAAAGTTTACCATCTTATATATCTCTTATATTCAGGTTTAAAAGGTAAATTATTCTGAAAAAAATGATTTTACTTGTATATTATCAATTCTTAATAAAATTCTTTTCGGTAGTAAAAAAATAAAATTTTAGACAACTTTTTACTATTGCCAATAGCTCCTTTTCATTTATATGATATCGCTACTATGTATCTGTAAAAGTTCCTAAGGTATACCTGCAAAGGGACTCATTTATTTTAAGATTAGCATCATCATAATCTATCTTTTTTAATACTCCACTCTATACATGATCAAAGGCATCAGTTTCAAGGATTGAATCATCATTATCAACGGGTAAAGAATGTTAAGTCAGGAGGACTTTACGATGATTAATTTTGATGACAATCAAATAATAATAATGTTAGAAATAAATGAACTAGTTTGATGAGTGTGTTAAGCGTGCAGAAGTACAAAACACAGAAGAAGATATAGAAGCAGCAGAAGATACAGAAGAAGTACAGAAGAAGCAAAAGATACAGAAGAAGTACAGAAGAAGCAGAAGATACAGAAGAAGTACAGAAGAAGATATAGAAGAAGCACAAAGACACAGAAGAAGTAGAAAGTATAGAAGAAGCAAAACACAGAAGAAGTAGAAGATACAGAAGAAGTACAGTAGAAGCAGAAGATATAGAAGAAGCAAAACATAGAAGAAACAAAGCACAGAAGAAGTAAAGATACAGAAGAAGCAAAACACAGAAGAAGATATAGAAGAAGCGCAAAGACACAGAAGAAGTAGAAAGTACAGAAGAAAAACACATAAGGAAGCAGAACACAGAAGAAAGCAAAACACAGAAGAAAAACACAGACGATACAAAGCAGAAGATACGCGAGTACG
>JAOQMS010000178.1:19219463-19256868 GCA_027563885.1 Erythroxylum longipes
TTGAAATGTAACTAAAAGCCTCATTGTTACAAAATCTAGCTTAAAATACAAAAATATGCAACTTGAAGCGATGCCTTAACCCTCTTTCACTCGATCTCATATTCTTTACCTGAAGATGGGACGGAATTGAGAGGGGGTGAGTTTAAAGCTCTTGGGTAACAATTTTATAGCCAATAACAAGCAAAACCATTGAAAATAGTTTACATTGAATCATAAATACATATTTCTCAAAATTTTCTTCATGCAATCCAATTCATAAATAACACGATCTATGCATTCATCAACTTGTTCATGAATCATAAACACGTAGGCACATCCAAAATGGTTTTGGTGGATCCAAAATAGAATGTACTACACATTTCCCATAAGGGTCCTGTGTAGCTGTGAACAGAACATACTATCGCAATCCCACTTAATGGTTTTGCGTAGCCGTGAACTTATGAGAGTCCATGAAGGAGCTCTATGCCACTAGTGGGCAGGTGGGAGAAGCATTTTGTCAAAGTGCACTTAACTTAACTTAGGGGACCACCAAAAACCCACATAACATGTATTTCATATGTTGCAAAGTTGTTGCCCAAAAAGGCACATTTTCAAAACTTGATTTACAATCGGAGTATCTCTTCAAAAATCATTTTCACATTCTTTTCATAATTCATCAACACAATATGCTCATACCAAACACATAACACTTTTTCAAAGCATTCAAGAGTTATAATGTACATTTATAAAATAGTTGAAATCATTTATTTCCATCATTTGAAAGAAAACATTAATGGCCTATTACTTAATTATAAAACTGTAACCCACCTTGAATTTCTTGCTTATAGACTTGCTTAGGGATGTATTTGTTCTTGGTCCTCTTACCTCTCTTGATCACCTTCTTAATTTCCTTTAAAAATAACCAAAATTCCATTTAATTTGGTTTAGCACTCGTAAGGTCATACCTCAACAAGTTAAACTATTTCTCATGCTGAAACAAAATTCTATACTCAGATTCCATCTCAAAATTGTAATTCTTAGAGGATGAATTTAGACTCTATTCCTTCATACAATTTGTAGAAATATGTCTCTATTTAACTCCAAATTAAAAATCATTCCATTTGGATAACTACAGAAAAAGTTATGCCTAAAATACCAAAACATGTTATGTGTAGGAAAATTAGAGTTCGTCGTGGTGAAACTCAGAAGTTCGCTGCGGCAAACTTGTCCAGAAACACGTTCCGAGAGCGTGTTTTGATACATTTTCAACCTTTTAACCTACCCTCTTTCTTATATCACCCATATCAAACCTAAACCATCTCTTCTACTTCATTTTCAACTTCATTTCAACTCAATATCACTCAAAACAAATTCATAAACTACATTTGATCATTAACCCTAAAAAGAACACTTGCTTATATCATTCATCAACAACTTTCTACCCATATTCAACTTCATTTGAGTTTCATTTAACCAAACCAATGAAATTTAAAGCATAACTTACTTGTTGAAGCTTCAAAATCTTCAAGATCTTCACAAACCCTAGCTTTTCTCTTCTTTCTCTCCTCTCTCTCTTTTTCTCCCTCCAATTTTCGTGCTTCTCTCTTCTTAAGCAAGACAAAAAATTTTATTTCTTATAACTTATACTCTTAAAAATCATACAGTGTCCTTTTTACCCTTCAATATAAGCCTTATGTCTTTTAACTTTAAGTGATCTTCCAATTTTGCCCTTATACAGTCTTACTTCTTCAATTCAACTTACATCATGCAATACTCTAACTTAATATTAATTTCTCCATTTAATACTTCTAATTCCATCAATCCAAGAAATAAATCCTCCTAACATTGGCATGCTAATTAAACTATAAAAAAATGATTTATCTATCAAGATCACAAAATTTATTCAAATCATGCTTAATAAAATAATAAAAAAATTCGAGACCCAACAAGAGACCTCCCAAAATTGTACCTTATAAAAATCCATCGAAGCCGACCAAGTAGCTTAGCAGTAAGGAATTTAAAGAGAAAAGGTCCAGGGAAATATGTTTTTGGCATGATGAAAAGTACACCCCAGGCAATTCATTATTAAGGATGAAGACTTGAAGCTGTTAGTATAAGGGGAAACAAAAGGGGAAACCATAACCGATCCACCAATGTTATCTTTTCAAGCCATTTCAGGGGCCTCTATAGAAAATGTTCAACAAATGCAGATTTTGGTGGCGTACAAGGGAAGACTTGTACACATATTCACTGGTAATGGAAGCGCACATAATTTTGTGGATGCTCCATTGATTAAAAAGGGACCTTATGAATGTCTTCTTATAAAAAACCTCATTGTGGCGTAAGAGGGGGCCTACAACTAATTTGTGAAAGTCTTTGCATAAATTTTGCGTGACAGATGCAAAAGGGATAATTTCTCCTTTGGTGCCTTAATGATGTGATTTAGTCTTAGGTGTCCAATGGCTCTCCACTCTTAATGATGTCTTATGCAACTTTGGTAAGCAGACAATGGAATTAACCTGGAAGGGAAATATATCCAACTTAAGGCAATCTTATAGTCAGCTCAAACTTATCACTCTTGAGAAATTTGTTAAACTACTATCTAAACCATGCGTGAATAGTCGACTTTGCATATGGAGACTCACCTTCTCATTAGAACAATAGTTTCACGAGCTCTCCATCAGAAATCAGTACCTGGAAGAAAATTAATAACAAATCCTTGGCAACCTCTTAACGGAGTTTAATGCCTTAATTTTCAAAGCCAAGGTATTATCGCCTTCCTGTCCCCATGGTCATAAAATCCATCTCAATGAGGGAATGGAGCTGATTAATATATAGCCTTACAGGTACATGAGCTTGCATAAAACTATAATAGAAGACCTTGTAAGGGATCTTTTGAAGTAGGGGGTCATCTAAATTAGTTATAGCCCTTTTTCTTCCCGATTGTCCTAGTTAAAAGAAGGATAACTCTTGGTGTTTATGTATTATCTATCGCGAGCTAAATAAAAATATTATTTAGGACAAGTTTCCTATCTCCATTGTTGAAGAACTCATAGATGAACTTTATGGATGTGCATGGTACTCTAAGCTAGACCTTAGGTCTAGATACCTTCAAATAAGGATGCTTGATGAGGATATTAACAAGACAACTTTCTAAATGTATAGGGACTTTACAAATTATTGGTGATGCCTTTTGGGATGATAAGTACACCATCCATATTCCAAAGCCTAATGAATGAATTATTCAAGGGGCTCCTATGACTTTTTGTGCAAGTTTTCTTTGACAATATCTTAGTCTATAGTAGATCGTTTGAAGAGCACGTGGAACACTTGAAGATCACCTTGGGAATTCTAATAGATAACTGATAGATGCATATTTGACTATAATTATACACCCATATTTGATATATTTTGTTGGATATTTTCTAGTTTTATTGTATATTTGACACATAATTTGCTCTAAGTGCATTTATATGTTACAATTGCCTTATTATAAAAAAAGGAGAAGCATTGGGATGAAACTGTGGAATAAGACGAAGAATTGAAGTAACTAAGAACCTACATGCTAATGTATAGAGACAGTGTAAGTCTTTGTATGTTACAATTGCCTTATTATAACAAAAGGAGAAGCATTGGGACGAAACTGTGGCATAAGACGAAGAATTGAAGTAACTAAGAACCTACATGCTAATGTATAGAGACGGTGTAAGTCTTTTTAATTGTGTAATGATTGAAGAAATTAATTTCTCGTCATATAGAGTTAAATGCCCATGTATACTGAATTGCACGATCGTGTATATTGCCTAGGTAAGTCTTTGTGCTTATGTAAAATCCTAAATTCAGGTGTTTTTAAACATACACGATTTCTCAAATGCCCGTGTAAGTGATTGTTTATATCCCAAAAGCCTTAAAATTTACTATAAAAAGACATTAGCATAGGCAATATAGAGGGACTCAACTTTTCCTGTAGATTTCAGACATAAGACACCTAGATAGGTGATGATTTTGATCAAGGGATAAGGAAATCACAAAGAATACATTAAAATATTCAGCAGATTACAACATCAAATATTAATTTGCAAGAAGATTCAATAGGAGAAAAATGGAGATTTAAAATTATGATTCCTTTGTTTTCTATTAATTTTTCACCATGTTTCTCTTTGATTTTGTTTTCTATGATTAATAACTAAAGGCTTTTAGTGTCTAGATGTGATGAACTCTGGTTTTTTATTGATTTTTAAATCTTTTATTCAAAGCAATTATATTGATTGATTATTGTGATTCAATTATGCATTTTATTATTGTTCTAATATATCCAGAATGTTAATGCATGATTTGATTTCATATGATTGAGACTGAGAAATCCTCTTACATGAACATATCTACTATAATTGAAAGGAGTTGTATGCAAACCTAAAAATAGGCCGACATAAATTCTATGGATTAGGGTCAAACCTATTAGCGGAATTTATAAATTAATAAAGTAACCATAGGGTTTTTAACTAGAAAGATTTCTGTTTATCAACTGATGGATTTGTTGCTTATGGTTTGGAGAGAGTTATTAGCTTAAGATAGGAATTTCCACAGTTTAATAATCAATAATATAATTGCATAATAAAAGGTTAATAATAGTTAAAGATTCTTAGGGGAATTCATAAACTAGCCACTACTATCTGATATTGATTTTCTTCATATTTTATTTATCCTGAGATCATAGTTGTTTAATCTTACTTCAGTCTATTTGTTTAGTTTATTTTTGATTAAATTCCAAAATCTAATTGTTAGGCTAGGTAATAAAAAAGGTTATTCTTAGTATTTACAATCTTCGCGGGATTGATCTGTACTTGCCTATACTAGCTACAGTTAGGTCATACACATACGGTTAATATAATATTAACCTTAATCCTCTGAGAGTCAATCACATTTTTGACATTTTTGTCAAAGACTTGTAATATTAGAAACACATCAATTTTATTACCATAGCCATTTTATTTTATTTTTGTTTTTATTCTCTTTTATTTTATTTTATTTTATTAAGTTGTTTAGTTTTCTTCCTTTTTGTAGATTTGTACTTTTGATCAATTTATGACCCAGAGTACTTCTAAGAGTTTAATTGATGCAGATCCAGAAATCGAAAGAATAGCGCATAGGAACCTTCGTAGCACACAACTGTGAAGTTTGAACTAGACCATCAAATATGAGACTTGGGAGATCGAGTGGATACTGAAGAATCTCACAATATGACTGACCAATTAAGGATCCTATTTGACTACATTAGATTAGACTTGACTAGAGTAGAGTCCAGTATTCTTAGATCGACTACGTGTGCTAGTAACTTCAAAATAAATCCTGTCATCATCGAAATAGTGTAGCAATCTTTCTAATTTGATGGAATCAGAGACAAAGAGTCGAATGCGCACATCTCTAATTTTCTATAGATTTGTGATACTTATAAAATCAATGGAGCTAATGATGATGCCATCAAGAATGCAACTATTCTCATTTTCTTTGAAGGGATAAGCCAAGTATTGGTTGAATTCGATGTCACGATCTTTATAGATAACATAGGAACAAGGGGTGGAGAAGTTCCTGTTGAAGTATTTCCCACTAGTAAATACTGCAAAACTAAGGAATCACATCTCCTTATACTCCCAAACTGAAGCAGAATCTTTATATGAAACATGGGAGAGATTTAAAGAGATGTTCAGAAGATGCCCACACCATGGTTTACCACTTTGAATGCAAATCCAAACATTTTATAATAGGTTAAATCAAAGCACAAGGCAGTCTATAGATGTAACAACTGGGGGGATGATTAACAACAAGACTCCAGAGGAGGCCCAAGACTTAACTGAAGATATGGAAATGAAAAAAAAACAATGGTGTTACTCTAAAGTAGGAATCAATAAGCCGATTGGAGTTTACAAAGTGGACACACTTGCGTAGTTGGCGAGACAAGTGGAAGCCTTAAGAAGAAAGATAGGCAAACTTATGATGGCTCCACAATGTTGAACAATGCAGTATGAGGTGTGCAAGCTAGAGCATCAAGGTTAAGATTGCCAAGCAGTGCTGTTCGAGCATGTGAACTATTTGTGGCATGCTTTAAACCCCAAAAAAATCCATATAACAACATGTATAATCTAGGTTAGAGGAATCACCCTAACTTTTCTTGGGGAAATTAGGGCCAAGTAAAAACAATCCTCCACCCAAATTCTAGCAGTAAGCACCTTAGCCCAAGAAGCCTAATTTAGAAGGCATGCTGTTGAAAATGGCTAAAGACTTTAATACAAAACATCAAGGAATGGAAGCTTCCATTCATAAGTTGGATATTCTAATTGACCAACTGGAGAAGACAGTGGTTGAAAGACTAAAGGGGAGTTTGTCGAATACTACAAAAATAAATAATAAGGAATGAGTAATGGAAGTCATCCAGATAAGTGAGAAAAAGCTCTAGGAAGAGAAGAAGGTGACTATTGAGAGTCCCTCAAAAGTTGAAGGTAAAGGTCACTTGAAAATAGTCAAGGAATATCATTCTACCATCCTATACCCTTCTAAAGTATAGAAAGATGAGACAGAGGCAGAATTAGGTAAATTTCTTGATCTTTTGAAACAACTTTAAGATAACTTACCCCTTGCTAAAGCTCTTTTGCAGCTACCAAAGCAAAAGGAACCTTTGAAAGAGCTACCATCAAATAAGGAGGAATTGGAGAAGTTGGAAACTACTACGTTGGGCAAAAGGAGCTTAGAAGAGAAGAGAAGAGAAGCTAACTACATAAAAGCATATGGATATAGGGAGTTTTTCTATTCCTTGTGAAATTGGTAGTTTAAAAAAAGAAAATGCTTTAGCTGACCTAGGGGCTGGAATTAATATGATGTCTTTATCATTATTTAAAAAATAGGAATAGGAGAAATTAAACTGACTAGGATAAGTGTGTAATTAACCAATATATTGGTAAAATATCCTTGGGAATGTAGATGATTTACTAGTTAAGGTTGATAAGTTTCTATTCCTAACTAATTTCGTGATTCTTGACATAGAGGAATATATAGAAGCACCTCTAGTCCTCAGTTGACCCGTTTTGGCGACTGCTAAGTCAATAATAGATGTTGACAAAGGCAAGTTGATATTAAGGGTGGGGAATAAAGAGGTCGTTTTTAGGATATCTCATGTCATTAATCAGTCTCTTAAATTTAAGGACGTAATTACACCTAATGAGTCATGTCATGATATTTTGTAAAGCTTTATTAAAAAAGGTCTATTAGAACATTCACAAGTTCAAAGGAATAACCCAAAAGAGAAATGTGGCACGAAGCAATAAAAATTAGCTTACTTACAAGTCATGGAACCCATATTAAGGCCATAAAAACAAAATGTGTACAAGCCACCATGAACTTAAAAGGTACGTCGAGTCAACGATGTTAGATAGCACTATATGGGAGGGAACCTATGAATTAGTTTTAGTTTTTCTTTAAATGCCATGTTATTTTTTTACTTTAATGTTATTATAGGATTTATTTATGTTTTTTAGTTTTGGTATGTTATAAGATAGAAAATTTGAGCATCTAATGAGATTGGGCACAATTGGCATGTTAGGGAAGTGTGTTCATGTGTTGTACTCTAAAGTGTAAAATTTTTGTATTTGATCATCTAATTTTGAATTTGCTTTTGTTTACAAAGAGCTACACACTCTATAGACAGACTTAAAATGTTAGATACACTTTTGTGTAACTAAAAGTGTAAGTTCGCAAAAAGCTATGATTTAGTGACCTACACGATCAACTACATAACCATATAGCAGATCGTGTAAGTTCGCGATACAACTTGAAAATCCCTAATCCTTCCATTTTTATCATTTTATCTCTTCCTCCCTCACTCCCCTCTATCGCTCCTCAATTCGTTCGTCCAATTTTTTGCATTTTTCTTGCAATCTATCGACAAGCTAGTAAGTAATCCTGTTTATTTCCTTGTTTATGCATGTTTAATTAGGTGTTTTGCATTATTTAGGTAATTTTGGCTAAAAAACACGAATTGAGAATTTGGGATTTTGTGTTAATTTGCATGATTTTATGTTTAATTGTGATTTAATAGTTGACCATTATCATTACCCAAGCAATTTCATAATTCAATTTGTTTAATTGCATGTGAATTCGGTGAAATTTCAACTTCAATTACGAAATTGTGCGATTTTTGCTCACAAGTATTTAATTTTGATATTTTTGCATAAAATTAGGTTAATTAGTTAATTTTTTTACGTTAATTGACATTGGGTCTGTGTTTAATTGCATGTCAATTTTGCATTTTGCAAGAATTTAATGTTTACTTTTGTCAATTTCATGTAATTATGAAATTATGGTTTTTAATTTCAAATTTAGGGTCAAATTTGTAATTAAAAATTAGATTAATTTTGATTGTTAATTATAATATCTTTAATCTTAAATTTATGATTAATTAGGTTGTTAATTTATTTTCTACTTATTTAATTTAATTTAATGATTGTTTATTTAATTATTTGTGTTAATTTGGTTTTGATTTATTTATATGTTTTAGTTTTTGTTGTTATTTCATTTTCATGGTTAATTATTTAGTGAGCATAATACATTATAAGTGTGAGAAAAAGGGTATTCCTATAAATTATAGACAAGTTTCTCACACTTAATTATGGGTTCATCTAGAGACCCAAAAGGTGCTCACTTAGTGCATCCACTTGAGGGACATCTGATGTTGCTCTTCAATGCGGACATAAGAAGAGCAGTATCAACACTTAAAAGGATAAGACATTCATCACAAGATTCCATATAGATTAAGAGACATTGTAGTAGGTTGGATTGGTCCAATAGGTTTGGGAGTTGATTAATGCTAGTGATTGGCCCAAATTTTTTGAGATTATGGAGCCCTCCTAATAGGAGTTAACTCTAGAGGTGCTATCCACATTCTTAGTAAAGAGAGGTGGTTACAATAGGGCCAGGCTGAACACCATCCAATTTCAGCTGTTCAAGTAGATGATTCGAATAAGTTATTCAAACTTTTCAATTACCATGGCTTATACAATGGATACATTATCGGAACATGAAAGCACCTAGACTTATAAGTAGACTTCCCATATGGGATGTCCTCCTGCTAGTTTTGGGACACCATTAGCAATGACAGTGATTATGATCCGAGCAGATCCAAGGCTTCATCCTTACGACTCTTGGCACTCAGATAAATACACGGAGTCTTAAGCTATACTTTAAGCGGCTAGGGGGATAGTTACGATGTTGTTGGCAACCTAGATTTGTACTATTTATAGAGCATGAGTGAGAGGACTTCGATCCGCTTGAGACACACACTTGTCCAATTCGTTAGGCGTAAGAGTAAGAAGAGGAAGGTCGACACAATCTATGTCAGACCTTACATGACAACACTGCCATGACGAATGGGAGTCTTCGACAAACTGCCACTAATGAGGCAAATGGACATTATGGCAACACTAAACCTTAAGTGATGAAATATATGCACATGGTACATAGATGTTAGGAACCCATAAGAGACATCTAAAGACTTATGGGAGTTTTCAATGAGCCAGCCGCATTGAGAGAAGCTAGAGAGGAGCCATGTATAGCAGAACAACACATTATGGAGCAACCACAGTTACCGCCACTCGAGACAAGAGGTGCAAAACTGGTAGAGGATATTCTAGAAGTACCTAAGGAGATGGTATCACACCCAGACTAGCTAAAGATAACTCAAGTGGAGAGATGGGTGGCACAACTTTTGAGTGCTCAGCAGACTTTCTAATTATAGCAGGAAGAGCTTGTGGAGTAAGTAAGACAACTCGAAGCCTCTATTAAGAGGTTAGGCACGCTCAAGACCATAGTCAGATAGATGTGAGAGCTATTGTTAATAATGGTAAGCCTTTAGATGTGAGAGCTATTGTTACTTCCTCAGTAGCTTCTCCACCTTTTCAGGATCATCAACCTGAGGACACTCCATCGTCATATTAGCTTGAGTTACACCATGTGGGAGATGCTTAAATTCGTATCTTCTCTTTTTATCTTTAATTGTATATTCATCTTATTTTCTTTTTTAATATTAGTCTTAATATTATTTCATATTTTTAGTTATTTGCGTTATTTTTATTTTCTTTTATTATTTTTATCCTTTTTCTTTATATCTTGCAAGTATGTTAATGTGTAAAATTGGATGGATCATCCCAAAATTAGAATAATAAAATCGTATTACTCAAGGAAGTACTAACCAAAGTTTTGAGTTCCATACCATACTGGCCAATACCAGTTAAAAGGTACCGCATCAGCTAGAAAACGGTACGAAATAACATCTTTAGTATTAGATGTTTCACTTGGTACTGACCAGTATTTGAAATATAAGGCAAATACTGGCTAATACCATAAAACTTAAAATTATCAGGGAATAAATTGTAAAAAGAATATAAATAAATAAAACAACCCACACCTACGCAACTTTCACATCTCAGTGCCATTTTCAATTTTTTTTATCTCTCTCTCTCCTTTCTACCATTTTCAACATTCTTCTCTCCCTTCCTCTAACGTTCTCCATTGCTGGCCACCCATGGCCACTAAACCACCACCAACAACCACTACTACTCTCCACCTCTGCCTACCACGCCTGTTGCCCTTTACCTTTGTAACTATGCCTATCGCACCTTCTACTCTTCACCTTTGCCCATCGTATTTTTTGCCCTCCACCTTTGTGCAACACCAAGTTGCTGCTCCAGTCCACTATCAGACCACTGCCTAAAAGTAAACAAAAATCACCATTTTCATTTTCTAGATCTAGACCCAACCTAACTTGACCCCATTGAACCAACCCAACCCAACCCAACCAGATCTGGCCTAAACCATCCCAAATTGCAATTTCTATTTTTTTGGTGTGTTTCGAATTGCTTCTCTCTACTCTAGATTGCAATTGCAATATGTTTGGTTATGTCATATGTATTTTGTGAATGGCTTGAAAGTTAGAATTGTTTGTGAGTTAGGAAATTTGAGTTTGAAAGTTTTAATTGTTTATGTGAGTTGGTTCAATTTCAGTGTAATTTAGGCATTATCAATTTATGAAGAAAATTGATGCATTCAAAAATTTGGTTTTGAAAGTTGGAATTGTTTGTGTGAGTTGGTTCAATTTCAATGTAATATAGCCATTGTCAATTTCAAAATTAACGTATTAAGTTGTTAATTTGTTAATTAATTTATATGAAGCATTCAATTTACTAATTATTTTTTGTATATAAAAAGTATTTAACATATTATTAGTCATTTAAATATAAGATTTAATATATAGTTAAATCATTTAGTACATGTAATTAAGTTAAGAAAATTAAACGCTTGCATTTTTTATTGTTTATTGGTGAATTATATTGGATGAAATTGAATTGTGTAGTTTATGCTAACTCTTCATTGTTGAGTTAACTTGGGTAAGAACCTATGAATGTTGATTAAAATTGGTGAATGAAAGACTGTTAAATTAAAATCAGGAATTAGGATTTTTTTACCAATGTTGATTAAAATTAGTTAAGAAAACAAAATAATTATAAGCATTACAAATTAAATTATAGAAGCAAACAAATTTTATTAGTTTATAGTTGAATTATTAGATTACATAAAGTAAGTTGTAAACTTATAGTTGTGAGTAATGGTTGAAGTTGAATATGTTATAGTTTTATTTCTATGTCTTTAGTTTATGGTTGAATGATGTAATCATAGAAAATGAGTTATATTATATAAGATGTATATGTGTATTGTGTAATTGTCTATGTTGACTGCTTGAATTGTTGGTTTTTGATTTATTGGTGAACTATGTTTAATGAAATTGAATCGTATATCATGTAATCATACAAAGTGAGTTATAACATATAAGATGTATACGTGTATTGGTATCTTAAATACTTGAATTGTTGGGTTTTTATGTATTGGTGAATTGTAGATAAAATTGAATTGTGTATGATGTAATCATACAAAATGAGTTATATTATATAAGATGTATATGTGTATTATGTAATTGTGTTCGTTTGGACTTTTGAGTTAAACAATACATATTTTGTGATAGTAGTTGATAACGAAATTATGTGTTCTTTATTTTTATATGAATTTATTAAGTTAATTTTGATATATGTCTTTATTTATTGTTACAGATAAATAGAATGAAGTTTAAGTACTCCTGATAATTTAATCGCTTCAGGAAGATACAATGATCCAGTTTAAGTTCATAATGGAATGTTACCAAGAATGAAGAACTATACAATTTACTTGTTTTGTAACAAGCATTTGATTGGTGGAGGAATCACCATATTAAAGAAGCATTTAGCTGGGGTTAAAGGTGATGTGGAACCTTGCAAAAAAGGGAACTATAATGTGAAATGACAAATGAAGACTTTACTTGAAGAGTATCAGTATGAGAAAGATAGAAAGCAGAGATTTAATTATGACATTGGTAATGGAAGTTCGTTTGTTGCTGTTAAGGATGATAGTGGGAATGTTGAAGCTAGTGGTATTCCTACCCAATAAGAAGTGAATGTTGCATTCAAACCTAATGTTAGGAAAAAGAAGACAATTATCTAATTTTTTTACACCATGAACAACTTTTAGAGCTTAGCCTTCAATTTGTAGTGCCCTAGAATCAAGAGAAGAAACTCATAATGCATATATGGCAATGACCAGATGGTGGTATGATTCAGGTATAGCGTTCAATGCTTCCCAGTCTTATTATTATCAACCTATCGTAGATGTTATTGCCTCTTACAGTCCAAAATACAAAACTCTTTCAATTGATAACTACAGAGGAAAATTTTTGAATAACTCTTATGAAATTAAAAGTTATTTGGATGAAAGAAGAATGACTTGGGCTACTTTTGGGTGTTCATTCATGTGTGAGAACTAGAAAAATAGAAGACATGAGTCTATTATTACTTTTTGTTTTATTCTACAAAGGGATCAATATTTTTAAAGTCTATTGATGCATCTGTCCTTTTTAGGAATGTTGATACTTTATTTAAAATATTCGATGAAGTTATGAATGAAGTTGGACCATAAATTATTGTTCATTTCATTACTAACAATGATTCTACTTATAAAGCAGCTGGAAGAAGATCACAAAGCAAGTATAGTTCATTTTATTGGACTCCTTGAGCTGCACGTTGCATTGACTTGATGTTTTAAAATATAGGGGATGCTAGGTATTTTCCTATTATTGATGACACTGTATAGAAGGAAAAAAGGAGAATCATGCATGGGTCTTAAATTTAATGAGAAAGGATTTCACCAATGGTAAGAATTTATGTTGTCCAATTGTTACAAGATTTGCAAAAATTTTCTTATCACTTCAGTATCTTTTTATGATGAAGAAAGAGTTGAGTCAGATGTTTACAAGTGATAAGTGGATTGCATCTCATCATATTAGGTCTAATGCTGGATTAGAGGTTTCTATAATTATATTTGATGATATTAAATTTTCGTCCTTATGTCAATTTGTCATCCGAGTTTGTGAGCCTTTAGTGAGGGTACTTCGTCTGGCTGATAGTAAAGAAAGGATAACAATAAGTTATTTTTATGATGTCATGGAGAAAGTGAAGGAAGCAACTAAGACCAATTTGAAAAATAGGCATGCTTTGTACACACCTTGCAGTCATCAATGAGAGATAAAAAAAGGAAACTTTACTCTCTCTTGTTTTGTAGTTAGAGCATTTTAAATCTTAGTGTCTATTTCAGACTAGATTTTATAAAGAAAGTTGAAGTTGATAGGTGACTGCTATTAACTATCACAATAATTATTGCCCATTAGATGATGTAAGGTCCTAAGCTCACAAATGGAGATTTATAAAGAGACTTTTTTCTTACAACTTACATTTTCTTAGTGGGACCAATTCGGAAGTATTGTTCCAAAATTTCAAAGGTTTGCAATTCGAATTCTAAGTTAGTGTGTGAGTGCACCAGGCTGTGAAAGGAATTAAAGTACATTTAAATTCATCCATTCTAAAAAAAGGAATAGATTGGAGCACACAAAATTGAATGACTTGGTCTTTGTTCGATCTAATTTAAAGCTTCGAGAAAGGTATGTTATTATCATTATTAAGTTATATGTAATTTCTCATAATATTTTAATAATTTGATTTTATTGTTTAGTAGCACTCTTATTAGAACAAGTAGTTCAGTAGATCCAATTTGCATTTATAATATTGATCTTTTAGTAGATTGAGTTTATGAGGAATCGGGTTTGATAAATGAGAGTGACTTGGAAGATAATCTTGGATGGGAAAGCATTGACATGTAATCGGTGCAATGAATTTGAATGATGGTGATAATGAGGCTTCTCTCAATGATGATGACTTTTTACCAAATGAGAATTAAGGTCATTGTAGTTAAAGCGAGTATTCGATTGAATGAAGTTTTAGGTTTTTGTTTCTCTTCTTCTTTTAATTTCACTTATATTTAATGTATATGTTAAATTCTATATATGCAATATAATTGTAAATATTTTTGTTTCAGGTTTCACTTCTAATTGGTTCTTCGGCATGAACACTTGTTGTAAATTGTAATTGTTAGAGAATAATGGATATTTATTATTCTTTTTATTTGATGTTTTTTATATAATTAGTATTTATTATATGATGAAATACTTTGTATTGTTTTTATTTTATATTTGTATTATAATTAAATGATTTTTTAATATTAATTATGGTTATTATTTGTATGTGTAAAATAACGTTAATGAAAATAAATAAATTGTTGTTATTTTAAATTTCTATTATTATGATTTTTGGAGACATGATTGTTGTAAAATTATAAAGCATATAGTATAATATATTGAAGGACTATTTTGCAATTTTTTTTAAAAATTAAGGACTATTTCATAAATTTAAAATTTTTCCAAAACGATACTCAATATTGATCGGTCTAATACAATATTGTACCAGAACCAAATTCGATATAGATATCGGTAGGGTATTCATAACATTGGTACCAACTTAACTTTCTCACAAATAATATATGTTTATATTGTGTACATTGAGGACAATGTATGATTTTAAGTGTGGGTAAGGGGTCAGGGATTTTAATGATTTTCTTAAGCTTGTTATAATTTTTTTATTAAATTTTGTTAACTGATATCTGCGATTAATTAAAATATATCCATTAATACTTTATTTCATTATTAAATATTGATTTGAATTAATATGCAAAAGGATGATAGTTAGAAAAATTGCCTTTATAAATCATATTACTACTGATCATTGAAATAGTCAAGTTGAATAAAAATACATATTATTTACTCACATATAACCATTACACACTTATAACCATTCTTCTTGTGAACTTCTAAGCCAAAGAGTAAAATTTCATAAAATTTAAAGCTCTTTCAATTATTTCATATGTGTTATCATGCATAGTAGGATGATTTTAAAACTTGTTTTCATTATAATACTGAGATCATATTTTATTAAATTAGAAGCATTGAAGTGATAAAGGGACTTAGATTCAACACTTATTTAAGCTTATTTCTTTGATACATACCTTACCTTATTTTACCCCTTAGGAATAACCGAGTTGAGCCTTGGTTTTTTCATTTATTATACCTATATTATTAACCTTTATTCTATTTTCTTTGAGGCCTTTTTATTATTTTGAACCCTGAAGGTTATTTACGTTACTTAAATGTTTGAAATTTGAAAATTTGAAAGGTCCAATATTTATTAATTTTGGTACATGATGAAAGCTTGAAAAAAATTTGTGAGTATAGAAAAAGAAAAGAAAAGAAAAAATATAGTACCAATGGATTTGTATCGAAAGGACTTATGTATTGTGATCAAATTTCTTGTCATATTTTCCTTTGTAATTCTCCTTGAAATTTATCACACTTTTATTACCCCAGTCATTCGTCACCTAAGCCTCATTACAACCTAATAAATACCTTTTGATTTTCTTTATAGTTTACATACAAATGATAGAGATGTGATAATATTGCAAGCCTATGGTAAAAATTCTACTATACATTGATTGGAGAGTTTCATCTTTTCACCCTAAACACTTGAACGCATTAAGTGAAACCTTGGAGAGGGTGTAAAGATTCAAGCTTTTGATTCAATAAGACTATTGACGTGATTTTTATTAATATTGACTTATGAAATTAGTTTTAGGATAACTTGATTGCACTTGTATATTAATTTGATGAATATGACATGATGATGTAAAATATAGATGGATAGGTTGAGATTAATAAAGGATGAATGTTGTAAAGTTGATAATTTAGGTTATGATTTGCTTAAGGAAAAGCAAAATCTTAACTGTGGGGATGTTTGATGGATGCATTTTTTACTACAATTATATACCTATATTTGATGTATTTTGCTTGATATTTCATAGTTTTGTTGTATATTTGGTACTTAATTTGTTCTAAATGCATTTATAAGTTACAATTGCATTCTAATAATAAAAGGGGAAGAATTCAGATGAAACCGTGACATAAGATGAAGAATCGAAGCAACTAAGAGCTTATATGCCTGTGAATAAAGATGGTGTAAGTCTCTGTAAACATTTTAAGATTTAAGAAATTGATTTCTGGTAGTGTGGAATGACACGCCCATGTATAATGAAGTATACAATCATGTATGTTACATGTATAAGTCTCTTTGATTTCATTTTCTATGATTAATAACTAAACAATTTTAGTGTCTAGGTCTGATGAATCCTAGTTTGGGATAACAATATTTTTTAAATCTTTTATTAAAAGTAATTATATTGATTAATTATTGTCATTCAATTATGCATTTTATTCTTATTCCAATATATCCGAAATATTTGTGCATCATTTGATTTCAATGATTGAGATTGAGAAATCCTCTTGTGAAAATAGATCTACCATAATTGAAAGAAGTTGCATGCAAACCTAGAGACAAGTCATCATAAATCCTCTAGATTAGGGTCAAACCTAATAGCGGAATTCATAAATTGATAAAGTAATCCTAGGGGTTTTAACTAGAAAGATTTTTGTTAATTAGCTGATGGATTAGTTATTAATAGTCTTGAGGGAGTTACTAGCATATGATGGGAATTTCCACGATCCAATAATCAATAATATAATTGCATGCTTAGACACTATTATTTGATATTGATTTTCTTCGTATTTTACTTATCCTAAGATTATAGCTGTTTAATCTTACTTTAGCTTATTTGTTTAGTGTATTTTTTATTAAATTTCAAAATTTAATTCCTAGGCTAGATAATAGAAAAAAATGTTATTCCTAGTATTTACAATCTTCATAGGATATACTCATACTTGCTCGTGCTAACTATAGTTACGTCATACACTTGTGGATAATCTAATATTGGCCTTAATCTTTTGAGAATCAATCAATGGCTAGCTTTTATCAGGGGACATAAATGCAACTTTAGAGCCTTTAAACTGGAGTATCTGGGTCACGTTATTTTTGGTTTGGGTTTCACAACTAATCCGAAGAAGGTGAAAACCATTGTCTATTGAAACATAGAAATGCTCCATGAGAAACTTTGGTAAAAACTATTTTAAAAGTGACATTCCACCTTAACTAAGGATTTCTCGAATCAATACTAATCGAGAACAACGAAACATTCTCCCTGATAACTTTAGGTTGATAAACCCTATATTGATCACTTAACTATCTTTATATAGTTCATGTTATATTCAATATCATAACTAGTATTGAAAAATAGAAATTCCTACATAAGATACTTTGGTAATCTCAAGTTAAAGGATCACTTATAAAATCATTACAATGAGAATTTCTACAGACATACAATTAATTTTCCAAATGAAATTTTCACAGGGGTCAATTTAGTGAATTTTGTATCTAACAAGTACCCATATGTTTGTTTATTTATCTTTATACTTTAGTGTATGAGATTGATTACTTCCTCCATAAGGAAAAATGTAATGAGTATTAATTGTTTTTATACTCTACTAATATCCAATCTTGATAGAATAATTTGGGAATAATATATGAATGAAACATTAATCATATAATTATGACCCCATCATAATTTCATTTGTAATGTATATTTATCCCATGGACTTTATCATATATATATGAATATGTATAAGCTAAAGGATGCTTTAAATAATTATATTACTAAACTATAACCAATCGATTAGCTCTAAGGCATAAACCAACAATCTCTCACTTACATTAAGTCAACCATTTAACTATCTTATACCATATGACCATATGATGATCATGATACTATTGGGGCAATAGTTTAGTGAGACAATTCTACAAGAGTTTTTATCATGAGCACTTGTTTAAATTTAACAAATTTAATCTTAACTATCATCATAAGTAAGAAAATATACATAAATATATATTTGGATCTTTGATGAGACATTAACCCTTTTGCATACGTAATGGCTCTAATATTCTGCAATACGTTACTAAGGAACTATACCAAGTTCATTAAAGAACTTCTTAATCTAATTAATCATTTCCACTAAATGAAAAATATATTTTAGCTTGATTAGTAAGTTATGCTACATTAGAATATTTCTAGTCTCAAAATAATGTTATTCTAAGTAAAATATTCCTTAATTAGGATTTAATTATAAAGTTAATAGATAATTTTGAACTCAAATATCAACTCATACATAGAATTTGAATATCTTTAATACTTCATAAGTATTAGATATCTCAATTACTAAAAACCTTTAGTACATTATCTACATACTTGGGCAATTATAAGTAAACAACTTCCATATCTATCTTTATTGATCTAATTCTCATAATTAAGTTGTTATCTTTTTCAAAACTAATAAGAGTTGTTCTTGGACAATTATATTTTCAATAATTGAAAATATGAATTATAGTTCTCTATAAGTAATATGTCTTTATATACTTTCATTAAAGAGGATAACTATGCTTCTATTAACCTTCTTTTAGATATAATAAATTAATAATCATCTCTAAAATAAACTTTTTGAATTCATTATAAAGGTTAATCTTTCAATGTCTCATAGTCTTTCAACTACATATCAAATGTATCAAAAAAAGCGCTAGTTCCAATTAGATGTATCGTTATGATATTTAAACTTTTCTTATCTTAGGAACTATTTCCCTATAAGTATTCATTGAAACAAACATTTTGTTTAATAGGATATGTAATATTATATCTAACATTTTGGATATCTCATAACCTTCTATTATCCAATTCAGTTTTAAACTTATTGGATAATATATACTTTAACTAAGCATCACATCCCTAAATATTTAACTTTGAGTCTTTTGAAGTCACACCATTTCATATCTAATATGAAATCTTGCTAATTGACTTAATTGAAACTACTATAAGTAAGTTGTAGTAGTAAGAAGAGCTATAAAAGAAATAAATATAGCAATTTTCTCCTTAAAAAATGCATACTCTTGTGGAATTTAATTATGAAGGTGTTTACTAGAGAACCCCATTCCTTATAGGTAATAAAAATTTTTAAGTCTCTCCATATCGATCTTATTAAATCACTTATAGATTCTTAATCCTTAGTTTCTACATAGGTTCAAAAAATTTATATCAATATTTTGTTTAATACATATGTCTACATCACATAAAGTCAATATCACATTTAATACATTGAAACTATCATCCTTTTATGAATTGTTATTGTATCCCAAGCATCACATGTATAAATTTTAATAATTCAATATCATCATATCCTGTCACCAAAAGTTGATTTAGTTATCCTTCAATATAACAAGTTTCGTAAGTTTCATATGAGTTATAATTAAAAAGATACATCTATCTTTAAATGTAACATATCATTCTTGTTGCGTTGATTTAACTAACACGACTCGCCTTTTGGACCGTGTTGGCACTAGGGGATGGGTAGGCTTAATGCCACCAAAACCTGTAGTAAGCCTAACTTTTCTATATTCTACTGAAAATCTAGCATGACCTATTCGTTTGTCTGATTAATAATCCATATACCTACTTAACCGTTTTGAATGAAGCAAGGATCTCAATCTGTAATTCTAACGTACATTATCTACTTATAATCTGCCAATCTATGATCATCTCATATCATCAACTGACATCATTCTCAATAACATAGCATAACCATACATGTATCATGTACATATGATTATGACAAACCTTGAAGCAGCTATAAGCATCTGCAATTAACATCATGCCAAAAAAAAAATTACTTGTTTGTTTATCCAAGTGAGTCTCCAAAGGCTTGGATTTCTCTCTCGTACGATCTGGTAATCCCCTGAAATTGTAATAGTGAGAGGTGAGTCTATAACAAGACTTAAGGAGATATAAACATGCTACCATGCTTGTGAGGCTAGGTAACACAAGGCCAGCTTCACAAGAATGGTCTGTGGCATTCTAAACAACAATACATGGTATTAATAAATAAACAGGTAGTAATTTCAAATGCGGCAATCACATGAGTATCAATAATAAATCTCAATATGAACTGTTCTATTATAAAAAGAATCTGGTTTCTGAATTCTTTTCTAATTTCTGGGTTCTTTTCTTTGGTAGAGTTCCACAGGATTTCTAATTATGAGCTTTCTCATTTATGAGTTCTAATTTCTAATTTCTAAGTTCTGAGTTCTGAATTTTTTAGGAAGAGACAGAGGCATGTTAGTATGGCGTATCTCCCTTTTTTCTGATTCTAGACAAGGTTGGCCTAACCCTGCCCCTGGAGGCCTGCCCTCTCTAGGTAGGACTCAGATCTGACCCATCACCGGGGGGTTACCTATGTGCACATGGTATAATAATATAATCCATCAGCTGGGTATCCTGTGAACTCATCAATCATGGCTAATAAGAAAAAACATGATTCATCAAAGAATTGCAGTTAGTAGGTTCAACATAACAAGGGAACCATAAGATGTAAAGAAGCTGAATATCATTTGACCAATCTAGCATACAACATGCTAGACTCAATCACATGGAGTCATATATCAAATAAGTCATACAAATTTGAGACAATTTAACAGGTCGCAAGATAAAAAAAGGATTACTACACAAGTATATTAGCATGATTATACTCACCTCGACTATCTCAGGGGTTCTTATCTCTTTTCTAATCTTCCCGAACTTAAGAGGTACTAGGTATGACTTCTAGTTCTATTCCTCATCTACTTTCACAAGCTATTGGGTAGCATGCATAAGAATTACATATACTCACATTAGTCATTTTTACATAAATCTCATTTCTTAACATATATCATTAGCAATGTATATTTTCTTTTATAATGGTCAAAAGGGTTTCAAGCCAAAATTTTCCTTGAAATTAGGAGTCTTGTACTTCATTATGTCCAAATTTAGCTCACAATTCCGAATACTTGATTCTTTATGTCTTGATTAGCTTAATCATACTTGAACCTATTTGGTTTAACTGATTCATCTGCACAGGTCTCATTTGTGGAGGCATAACTTTTTGTAAATAGGTCCAATGTTTCTAAAAATTTCCATACCTCTAGTAAACACATAAATTCACAATTTTCCTTTTATGACCATTTTCTTATTCGGTCATTAATGCTTCCAAATGTCCCATTTACGGTCAGCCTTAATATTCTATCACGAGTTGAACCCTTCTTGACTAAAATCATTATCAATTATACATTTATTATCCAATTGAGGTGATTGAAATTTTAATTTTTAATAGACTCATATGGATATCATATATCCAAATACGGATTAAAAAAAGTGTAATTTGGATTTATTGTGATTTTTCTAATGCTGTCCTGTTTCTGTTCTCTTCTGTGTTACTAAGGTCAGTAACACCTTTCACTTATTTAGCCATATAGCATAGGATACTCATCCAATTAAAAAATCCCTTTATACATAACTTAGATAACATATTTTAGAGCATTTCAAAATAATAACTCATCATCCAATTCTGGCTCTAAGGTCCTAAAACAATTAACTTTCATTTCGTGTTTCAGTCCCGTTAGTATTCCGAACCAGTTTCAATTCGGGACTTATATCTCATTTTTGGCTCACCCTAAATTCCAAACAAAAATCAGGATTATAGTAGACACCTATATAGACAACTTTCAAGTTTTGATTTTATTCAAAATCATACGTTAAATGGCTCAATAAAATTATATAAGAAGGAACTACGAATCTGCCTCCCTTGGCAGCTTTGAACTCCAAAACCCTAGGTTTTAGTTTAAGCCCAAATCACCGTCGAAAATTAAAAATTCCTCATTTTAATCTATAATTAGACATCAAAGAATAAGAATCAATCATAAAAATCATCAAACCCATAAATTTTATCAAGTGGGTTTCATAGTTATAGCAAAAGAAAGTGAGAAACTAAATTCCAATCGATAGAATCAAATGTCGGGACTGAGGCTTACCGTTTTGTATCGACTAATCGGCTTGATTCTCCTTCATTTTCTTGTCAGAAACCTTGAAAATTTTGAGAGAGGAGCTTCCATGGTTCAGCCAAGTGAGGGAGGAGGAAGATAAGAGTTTTGTTTTATTTGCACTTAGCTTCCTTTATAAGCCACCCTTTTCATTATTTACAAAAATGCCCCTCTTGTATTGGTTCTTTAAAATCCGCTCGTACAATTTCCTATGACGACTAAAAAAGTGTCAAATATCATTAATTTGATGTCACCAAAAATTATGATCTACTGCCCTGGTTTTAATGACATTAGTCTCAAATATCGATTTATTTTTCAGCTGTACCGGATAAATCAGATACCGAGTGTTACATTAACCCATATGCCATAAAGGATAGTCTCAATTATGCAACTTTGTATTCTTTTCACTTATGTTAAGCATAAGTATCCCTTTGATCCAATACATACAAACTATTTTTATGAACTTGAATCAACTACTTTTAGTTAAGAATCTATTTCTTATCATATCTTGAACATTATAATAATTTTAAATCTAAATCCAATATCAAATACTTAAAAGCATAAATTATAAATATATATGCTCTCTGTCATATCAAGTATAGGCAAGAAAATTCATGCAATCATTTTTCTTTTAATGACTACTATTATCATTCTATAGCAAATGCCTTAACTCTATTCTGGACGACCTATTGAATTATACTATTACGGTGTTGACATACATCTTCTATATTGTCATTAAAGTTTATAAGATATTAGTCAACTCAAAATATTATTACATTTTGTCTATTGTAAGATATCGAGATATCTTTAAAGCTTTGTCACCAAATCCTCAATAAAGATTAATAACAATATTGCATAATGGATATACAATTTTTCTACCTAACTTTGAGAATTCTTCTCAATCATAACATATGTCAAAGAAAGTTGGTTCTAAGCAAGAGAAATTTCAATTAATAATGAAATATAAATGTAAAAAAGCAAGTCATTAGTTACATATCATAACAATCAAATAAGATCGAGACTTTAATTATTTATTTAGTTACTCCTACTATTTTATTTGAAATAATAACCCTTACTACTATTTGGAAAGATTAATCTTTCTAATGGTCTAGGTTTTCAATGAAATTTAGTTGATCTTGAGTTTGATCAACAAATCCACAATTTAGGTAGATAAAAACTTTATCATTCACATCTCACGTGCCTCCAAAATCTGTTAGGTGACTACTCTTGTCAAATATATCTTATATGTTATTTCTAATCCTACCTCTGAATTCATATGATCGTAAGTTTACTCATCCAAATCACATAAATTTAGTTAAGTAAGACCCATTATTATAAGACTAAACATATTTAAGTTAAAGTGACCTTAAGTTTACTCAATAAACTTAAGAATATATAGAACTCTAGTTTATTCTTATAATAATGGTAGGTAACAATCATGTTCAAAACATATACTTAATATTTTAAAGAGTGATTTAATTTCATTCATCTCATCAAACACAAATTTACATGTAATAATATCATACATATAAAACATGTAATTCAACATGCATCCAATATTTAAGAATATCAAATATATAAATAAAGCAAGCAATTTATGCATATATAATCAAATTATATGCATAAAAACATAAGTTTGATTTTAGTAATTGATGTTCATAATCTAAAATAATATTTTTCAACTATTTAGATAATGAAATGATATTAAATCCATTAATTCCTAAATATATTGAATTCTTATTCTAAATAAAAATTTGAGTTTATTTGAAAACAATTTTCAAATTCAATTGGAAATTATTTTGAATCATTTTTAACCCCTTTATTTAAAATTTAATTGAAAATAATTTTCAATTAAATCACACTTTCTCTTTTCAAAATTTATAAGTACGAGATTATAATCAATTAGACAACTATTTCTAATTTAATTTGAAATTACAATTCCTTAATTAGAAAACTATTTTCTATATTAAAGGAAACCACTTTTAAAATTAAATAAAAAACTTTAAAATAAATAAGAAATTCCTTTCATTATTTATTGAGAGAATAATTTATCAATTAATTAGAAAATATTTTCCTAATAATTTATAAAAATGTTTCCAAAATATTAAAAGCTCATTTTTCTCAATTAATAAATGAAAACACTTTTCCAAATTTAATCAAGAAATTTTTTTAGAATAAATCAATAAATTTATTATTCATAAATAAAAACTTTTTAAATAAATAAAATAATAATTATCTAAATAAAATAGTAAATTTATAAATTCAATTTATCTCAATCAAATTAAAATAAATAAATTTAACTAAGAAACGTCATTCTTAATTACTTAAGAAAACACTTTTTTTTTAAGTTTAAGGAATCGAATTAGTTAATTCCAATCTTATTGGAATATAATTAATTTTATTCTAAAAACATCTTTTCTAAATTTTAATTAAGAATCAATTTAATTGTTAATCTTAACCACATCAAGGAAAATAATCAACATAATTTTGGAATTAATTTTTAATTTAAAGCTATTTTAAATTATATTTGGAATAAAGTTATTCTTAATAAGGGTTGACTTATTCTAATTGTAGAATTACCTGAATTTAGATGACGTTAATCTCGGTTTCCAAACAAACCAAATCCATTTTGGAATATCCTATTATAATATCAAACCATCCTTCTTCCAACTCTAATACACCGTGGCCTAATGTCCAAACATAACTCCTCCATCTTATTTTCCAAGGGTTAATTACCAAAAAAAAACCAAACTTTTCCCAAAATTTTAATTATAGCCCGAACATTAAAAAGTAGCAACAAAATATCTAAACTTTCAATTTTTTCAATTCTAGCCTGATGTTAGTCTCACTATTATATTTGTTGACATGGAACTGCCACATGTCAGTGACGCTACGCTCACTAATTAAACACGTCAGCTTTATTAGGAGAAGGTTGTTTGATTAGTGAAATAGCATCGTTTCTTGGTATAGTAAAACGACGTCGTTTCAATTAATCTCATATCTCACTCTTATCTTGCTCTCTTCTGTGTTAATCACCCTAAAATTCCAAAATAAAATCCCTAATTTGTAACCTAAAATCCCCCAACGTACATAAGAGAGTGAATTCGTGCATAGGTGCTTCTTCTATCGCAAAGTTAATTGCTCCATTAAACCAACAAGCATTCTTTATGATTTTGTTCATGGGTGCTTCTTTAGAGAGTGATTCCATTATTGGGTGAAAACTTAAATTTTCTGAAACTGTGACTTTCGTAGCTGAACTTCCTGTGGCGCTGACTAGGGTACGATTGGTCCTCTAGCTCTCTATTATTATTTGCTCTTGATTTGCTTTTTTAAGGAATATTTATGAAATTGTATGTTGTTGTACTAGGGTTTGAAATTGGAATTTGATATTCGTTCATTTACGCAACGATCTCAAGGTCTTTTGTTCCCAAATTGCATTGTGCTTCTATGTTTTCCTTTAATTTACGCGCGTAACAGTTTCAGGAAGAAAGACACTAGCTTCTCTGTGAGGATTTTGTCAATGTTTGAAAAAATAGCTCTTATGAATGTTAGGGGTGCTTGTTCTATGCTTTAAGTGCATGACCTTGAGGCTTCAAAGCCAACTTAAAGTGAGCATAACTTGCTTAATACTGCAACATAAGAACAGAATATGTCATAGGTCAAATTTCAATTATGAAATGGTCATGTTATTTTATTTGATTACTACATAATGGGGATATTCCATTTTGTTGCCTTATAGTTAATATTTGGTTTAAGAATAGCTTCATAGGTGCATGCTTCAGGGGTTGCCTGTTAAGTGAAGTTGGTGATAAGGTGTGTGTTTATTATTTTTATTGCTTCTTACCTCATTTGAATACCATTGTTTATCTTAAAATTTTGAGTGTAGTTTATTATTTGTATGATGTGGATACATTGTTTTTTTTAAATGGTACATCTTTAGACTAACTTAATTGTGATGGTTTCAGTAGGTGAGGATGCTAAGTTGTAAATTATTCTAAAAAACCTTCAGGAAATTTGAAAAGGTATGTTTCTGGTGCCTGAGTCAGTTTAAACATTTTAGTTTGTATTATTCTGATGTACTACTAGCCTTTTATGAAGCTCCTTGGCATCTGAAAATATGGGTGTATTATTTTGATGTAATCATATTAGCCTCTTTCTGTGCATTGTGATATTTAGGGCTTAGAAATTAAGACACCAAGTATTAATGGTTGTATTATTTTGATGTAATCATACTGTCCTTTTACTTATCTGCATGCATCTAAAAATGTGGGTGAAATATATGTCAGAAGAGTTAAACAGAAATTTTTTCTATGTATATGTAAGCTTATTGATTTCTTGTATATTATATTGCTTTTAATTTTATTTTGTCAAATGAGTACTTAGTAACTTCTTATAGTATATTGCTTGTTATCTAATCAAGCAACTAGTTAGTATAAAATATAGCAAATGTTCATTTAGGATGTTCATTTGTTAGTTAAAAATGTAGCAAATCTAGTGTACTTACATAGCTTTCAATACGGATTAGTCAGCATTTTAGAGATGTGGAAGATTTGTAAATGGTGTTACTTTTCTACTTAAACTCTACAGAGTGTTTGTTGTTATTTATGGTTCAGAATCCTTATATGGAATGTCTGAACTTGGAAGCACTATGTAATGCCAGGGGTTATTCAATATATGTTGAAGTTAAGCATAGTTATTAGAATATTTTAGAGATACACATCCATCTACTCACAGAATTATTAGAATATTTTAGAGATACACATCTATCTACTCACAGAATTACAAAAATTTTCTCATTTATAATATGATGTCAAGGACGTCTCAAACACCACTTTGGCATAAAATAAATGTACTCGTAAATGTTAGTTAATGGGATAGAAGTGAATCATCTATTTTTCCCAATTAGTTTTTTTTTTGCAGGATGTGATGTTGTTTAATGATCTACTTTTTGGGTCAACAGTCAAATTGCTCATCCAGGAATTCATGTTAAACAAAATTTTGACGGTATAATTATCTTAACATTTATTTGATAGTAAGCATTCTAATTTTATTAATAAAGAATTTGATTAATCTATAGCCTTGAAGAATTAATCCTAATTAGAATAGAGAACATGGAATTGCTCATCTTAGTTGTTGCTTCTTTTTTTTTTAGTTGTTGCTCATCTTAGTTGTTGATGAGTTGTTACTTCTTTTTTTCTTCTTGAAATATTTATCATTTTATATTTAGTCACACTTTCCCTTTATAGATGTTGGTAAATTTTGAATTTCATTATGGTGGAGTATTGGAAAAGCAGGAAAATAAAAATATTAGGGGTAATATTAAAAGGAAAAGGATATGGGTGTTGATGAACTAAGCATGCTAGTTCCAAAAGGGATTTCTGAAGATAAAGGACATAGATTAATGTCTATGTTTTAGAAATTTCCACATGATTCCATTAGAAGCTCGATGGAGTGAAGCCTAAAACATGACAAGGACATGTTGGCTATGCTCTAAAATATGGAAGAATTGAATTGACAGAATGTTGAAATCTACTATGATCATTGTTATGAGAATCCTGTGATAGATAGTGAGGAGTCAGAATTTAATCATGAATTGAAGAAAGAAAAGGGGTTGTTCCAAGTTGAATTAGAGGAAGATGAAGACTTCACTATTATGCATGATAGTGATTCTAGTGATGATTTAGTTGATGAGGAGTTCTTTAGAATTGATGATGAAGAATATGTTATTGCTAGGAAAAATGAGAGGAGGTATGGGATGACTTTGCAAAGTGGGTTCGAATTTGACAATGTTATCGATGGTGTTGGTAGAAGTAAAACGAATTTCAATGAAGTTGGTGATCATTTAAAAAGATACTGGAAGAGCATAAGGAAGTTTGCATTATGGAAACAATGATTATGATGATAGTGATGATGAAATTCAATCACTAGTTCTTAGTGATGATGAAACATTGATACCAAAGAAGAAATACATTATTTTTAAACCAAAAGTTGAAATGACAAGTTTTAAGTTTGAAATTGGAATGAGTTCAAGGACAAGAAGCAGCTGAGGGAAGAAATAAGGAAGTATGCAATTACAAATGGGCATAATGTTTCAATGGCAAGATCTGGTGTACGAATGAAGGAAGTATACAATTACAAATGGGCATAATGTTTCAGTGGCAAGATCTAGTGTACGAATGAAAGCATTTTATGATGCACATTGTCCTTTTCAAGTGTATACTAACTGGATTAGAAATGAGAAAACATTTGTTATGAATAGAGTCAAAAACACTCATAACTATAGTAAAGTGCAGAAGAATAAGCAAGCTAGCCGAAAATGGATTGCGAATGAATTCATACACAAGTTTAGGAGGAACCCAAATTGGCCTACTAGTGAAATGATGGATGATCTTCAATCAAAATATGCAATAAAGGTCACTAAAATTCAATGTTGTAGGGCTAAGTGGGAAGCAATTACTATGTTTCGATGATTAATGGAAGGTCATTATGCAAAATTATGGTCTTATGGACATGAGTTAAGACGAGATGACAAAGATGGAAAGTTTATTATTGAATGTGATTTTGATGAATATGCTGAGAAACCAATGTTCAAAAGATTTTATGTGGGTTTTAGTGCTTTGAAGTATAATTTTCTTGGTGGATGCAAGAAGATTATTGGGTTAGATAGATATTTTCTGAGGACTTTCCTTAGTGGTGCATTATTATACGTTGTTGGTCGTGACGAAAACAATCAAATGTTTCTTATATGTTGGGATATAGTTGAGGGGAAAAATTTCCAATCATGGAATTGGTGTTTAAACATTCTTGCTGAAGATCTCCACATAAGTGGAAATTCATGAACTTTTGTAAGAGATCAGTAGAAGATAAACTTTAAATATCCATATATTTGATGTTCATTTCTTTATATGATTAACATTTTATTAATTAATATAACTATTTGTTTATGGGGTTTAGTGGAAGCATTAAGGAAATTGTTTCTAGAAGTTGAACATAGAAAATGTTCCTGTCATGTGTATACAAACTGGTCTAGCGTTCATAAAGGGCACAAATATAGGACTTTATTTTGGAAAGCGATGAATTGCATAACATAACTTGATTTGGATGAGGTAATGGAGGAGTTGAATATTTTCTTAGTGAAGTCTTATGAGGATTTTAAAAGTAGGAATTTATAGAAATTTGTGAAGGCCATTGTGAGCACAAGACCGAATGTGAAATAATACATAACAATATTTCAGAGATGTTTAATGGATTCATTTGTGAAGCTCATAGCAAAATCTTAATCAGTATCTTAGAAGACATTCGAGTTTCTTTAAGGACTCAAATACATGAAAAAGGGATATGTTGATGAAGTGCATTGATGAGATACGTCCTAAAGTTAGGAAGAAAATAGAGGAAGCACAATGGGATCTAAGACATTATATACTTAGGAAAAATGGGAATTTGAAAATTGAAGTCATTATTTTTGCGGACAAGTACATCATTGACTTACAAGTAAGAACTTGTCAATGTAGGCTATAGGATTTAATAGGGATTCCATGTAAACGTGATGTGGCTTATATATCTTATCAGAGGGAGGATATCGATGTTTATGTGAATCGATGTTATAAGTGTGATAGTTATTTGAAGAGTTACCAGTTTGCTATGGAACCCATTAGTGGTCCTAAATTTTGGCTAAAGAGTGAAAATATTAAGCCAATATTACCTCCACTGATCAAGAAGATGCTTGGAAGACTAAAAAAGGAAGGAAAAAGGGATCACACTTAAGAACCAGAAAATCCCAACAAATTGAGCAAGTAGCTATGAGATGCCATCATTGCCATGAAATTGGTCACAATATAAGAGGATGCAAAAATAACAATCAACCTCCAAGGTAACTTGAAATTGTTAAGGTATATATTTTAGTTTTGTAACAAATGTATTGTTATTCATCCAACATTATTAACTTTATGTTTATCTTCAATGCGTCTAATGCAGCAAAAAAAAGGAAGGCCACCAAAATAAGTATCTATTGAACCCCTTTCATCTAGTATTTGTAGCGATTAAGTAGGTAGACCAGCTTAATCAGTATCTATAGGATCAAATACTGCATCTTTTATATTGCAAAGAGTGACGAGAATGGTTAGTTAATTTTAAGAATAAAAGTTTTTTTACTTATATAAAATTATAATTATTTTTGTTTTTACAGGCACGTAGAGCATGTGGAGTAACATTTGGGGAAGTTACTGGGAATAGCTAATTTACAATAAGTCATTTAAATTCATATTTATACTACTTATATGAATTATACGGGAGATAATAATATTTACATAATTGGTTGTTTATACTTCATAAATGGGTGAAGGTCAATTTCAAGTGTTACAACCTCCCAATACTAACGCAACAGCAACTCAAGCATCCCAAAATGCAACTACCAATATAACTCAACCTAGGAGAAGGATCAAACTAATGGCTAAAAGATTTGCTACTAAGAAATCTTAACTTGTACAGTTGTTGTTATGCCTGTGGAGTTGGTGAGTATTGCTTCATTACCTAATTAAATGTTAGCTCTTTTACTCTATATGTTTTTGTTTTTCAGGTATATTATCTCTCTTTCTCTTAACTTATTTGGTTGAGTCATAAGCTGAGAGATACATGAGATGATATTGATGTTGTTAATGATGCATGGCTCTTTATTTCTTATAGAGTCTTGCTTCAGTCATAGCTAGTTTAATGTAACCATCTCTATGGCTAGTTCAGTCAAATTGTTTATTATGGATCTAGATTGCTTACAAATTGTTTGTATGAGTTAGATCTTGAAAGGCCAATACTTAACATAAATAGTAAGAAAAGAAAAATAAGTAACCAAACTCCATCTTATTTATGGCATTATAGGTTAGGTCATATCTATGAAACTAGAATCACAAAATTACATGAAGAAGGATATTTGGATCCTTTTGATTATGAATCATATAAAATTTGTGAATCTTATTTATTAGGAAAAATGACCAAACTACCCTTTAAGGGAAAGGGACAACCTTCTAGTGAGTTACTAGAATTAATACATTCAGATGTATATGGGCCTATGTCCACAAATGCTCGAAGTGGATTCTAGTACTTCATTATGTTCACAGATGACCATTCTAGATATGGTTATGTTCACTTGATGAAACAAAAGTCTGAATCATTTAAAAAGTTCAATGAATTTAGATTAGAGGTAGAGAAATAAACTGGCAAAAGTATTAAGACACTTAGATCAAATCCAGGTGGTGAATACTTAGACCACGAGTTTCTTGGTTACTTAAAAGAGAATGGGATTCTCTCACAATGGTCTACTCCTGCAACTCCACAACATAATGGAGTTTTTGAGAGGAGAAATCATACATTATTAGATATGGTAAGTTCTATGATGAGTTATGCAGTCCTTTCTATATCCTTTTGGGGATATGCAATTAAAAACGCAATAAATCTTCTAAATAGAGCTCCATCTAAATTAGTTGATAAGACACCATATGAGATATGGACTGGTAGAAGACCTAGATTATCACATATAAAGAGTTAGGTATGTGAAGCTTATGTGAAGTGTGCCATATCTGATAAGCTTCGAGCTAAATCAGATAAATGCAAATTTGTGGGGTATCTGAAAGAGAGTTTTAGTTATCAATTCTATCATCTTATTGAGCAAAAAGTATTTGTCTTAAGACATGCTAAATTCTTATAAAGAGAATTTATTCTCAAAGAAAGTAGTGGGAGTGATGTTGAACTTAGAGAAGTTTAAGAGCCACAAATTCACATCGAAATGGAACAAGAACCTCAAGTTGATACATATGATGTACAACCATGAGTTTAAAAGACATATAGTCTGCAATGAACTAGTAGGATACGTCATCCTCCCACTAGATTAGATCTACATATTGAGCAGGAAAGGATAACATATCACTCATACATGATAAGTTTTAAAGAAGCAATGTCTGATATTGATTCTTTAAAATGGAAAGAAGCTATGAGATCTGAAATGGATTCCATGTACACTAACTAAGTATGGAATTTGGTTGATACACCTACTGGTATTATACCTATTGGATGCAAGTTGGTTTTTAAGAGAAAAACTGATATGGATGGTAATGTACATACGTACAAAGCAAGGTTAGTGTCTAAAGGTTACATATAAAAACAAGGAGTTGATTTTAATTAAACATTTTCACTAGTAGTTATGCTAAAATCTATTAGGATCTTGTTAGCTATAGTTGCATATCATGATTATCAAATCTGGTAGATGGAATCAAAACTGCATTTCTCAATGGAAATTTACTAGAGGATGTATATATGATACGACTTGAAGGTTTTGAATCTAAGAGATTTCCTAATCAAGTATGCAAGTTGCAAAGATACATTTATGGACTTAAGCAAGCGTCATAGAGTTGGAACATCCATTTTGATAAGACAATCAAATATTTTGATTTTATAAAAAATGTGGATGAACCATGTGTCTATAAGAAGGTTAGTGGGAGTGTAGTCAGTTTCTTGGTACTATATGTGGATGACATATTGCTAAGTGGAAACGACATACCTATGCTACAGTCTATAAAGATTTGGTTATCCAAGAACTTCTCTATGAAGGATATGGGAGAAGTAGCCTATATTCTGGGAATAATGATATAGAGATAGATTAAAAAGGTTGCTTGGATTATCCCAATCCACGTATATAGATAAAGTGCTAAAAAGATTTAATATGGAGAATTCCAAGAGGGGATTTTTACCCATATTGCATGGGATTTCTCTCTCACAGAGTATATGTCCAAAGACACAAGAGGAGAGAGACAAAATGGATTGTATTCTATATGCTTCGATAATTAGATCAATCATGTATGCGATGCTATGTACTAGACCAGATGTTTCTTATGCTTTGAGCATAACAAGCAGGTTTCAATCTAATCTTGGTGAGGGTCACTGGACAACTGTGAAAAACATCTTAAAGTACTTGAGAAGAACTAAAGATGTTTTCTTGGTTTATGAAGGATATGAACTAAGAGTTCAAGGATATTCAAATGTTAATTTCCTATCAGATCATGATAATAGTAGATCATAGTTAGGGTACATCTTCGTTCTAAATGGTGGTGCAGTAAGTTGGAAGAGTTCCAAACAACCAACCATTGCAAATTCAACGACCGAAGCAGAGTACATTTCAATGTCAGAGGTGGCAAAGGAAGTAGTTTGGATTAAGAAGTTCATCACTAAACTTGGAGTGGTTCCTAGTATGGTTTAGCCCATAATATTGTACTGTGACAATAACGGTGCTATTGCACAAGAAAAGGAACCCAAGTCTCATCAATGGTCTAAATATGTACTCAGGAAGTTTCACTTAATCAGGGAGATAGTGGAGTAGAAAGACATAGCATTGAAGCGAGTTCCCACTGAAGAGAATCTAGTAGATCCTCTTACTAAGCCATTGTCTCAAAAGAGACATGATAGACATATGGATGGCTATAGTATTCGATACATTGGCGATTAGCCTTAGTTCAAGTTGGAGATTATTATTTTATGCCCTTACAGCCAATTTATTTTGGTTGTAAATTTATTTGTATGACATTATTATTATTTAATAAAAGGCATTCGTTATCTTTATGTATTTGTTAATTATTTAATTATTAATCATAAAGATAAAATGTATGGAATAATTGTTATCCAATTATAAATTATAATGCGATTATAATTATGAGATTCAAAATGCAATTTTCTGTATTATTCCTAAAATGTTCCTAGTCATAGTTTCATCAAGACGAGGTATTGATGAAATGGTTAAACTAGCACATGTTTGTTTCTTTCTTATGAAGAAAGTAATTGATCTCATAGATTAAAGTGTGGAGACACTTAAATAAACATGTGGGTGCTTATTAGAGAATAAGTTCACCGAACTGACCTAATTATGAGAATCTCGAATGAAGCATTACTTGTGTATCTATAGATTATCTCATAATGATGGTTGTATAATTGATCCTCAGACTTGAGATTACCAAGTTATCTAGTGTGGGAATTATTGTGTTTTGATGCTACTTATGAATCATCATAGGATAATTCAGTCGGTAGTAATTGGATATAGTATGAACCATATGTAGATAGTTGAGTAAGTTAATATAGGATTCGTCACTCTAAAGTATTTAGAGAGAATATTCTACTATTCTTGATTAATAATGGTTTATGGAATTCTCTGGCTATAGTGAATTGACATTTAAAAAGGTGTTTTCAAATTTCAATTATAAATCAATTACTAATTAGCAAGAATGAACATGATTGGATGATAAGAGTAAACACTGTATCCATACTCTGTTCAATTAGAATGTTGAATGGCGAAAGGATTAAATTATACTTCATAACTATGTATGGATAGCTTATGTTAATCACTTTGACATTCCTGATTCTAAAAAAAGTTTTAATTTATCTAATTCTAATTGTGAATTAGAATTAGAATTTATAATTATTGCCAATTTATTAGGAATCTAATGGGTCACACATCAAAAAGAAATTTGGGAAAGAAAAATTAATTTAATTAAGTTAGACTTAATTATAAAGTTTGAGAAACTTTGGAGATCAGATATGAGATATTTGATTTTATTAAAATTAAATTAATTATAATTATAATTTGATTTTAATTATAATTAAAGAGATTTAATTTTAACAAAAGAATCTTATGATTTTTCTATTTAAATAGGAAGAGTTTTTTAGAAGCTAGCAATTTTGTCTTCTTCCTCTCAAAGCAGTTTGAGAATTACTTTGTAGATACCATTAGAGGCTGGACACTTGAACAGTTCGTGATTGATCAATCAAAAAATGGTTCCAAAGATTTTACAACAGGAAAGCGAACAAGGTACGATTTCTAAATCATTTTATGACTTATTCAAGTTTATTCAATTATCAGGATCCGCTCGAAATCTGTAAAATTTTTGTTTTCCGCTGAGAAACCGTGTCAAGATTCGATCCCGACCGTAGCGGAATAATTATGAAACTTTTCGCAATCTTTGATTTCCCAAAAACCAAGATCTCTTTAATTCTATAAAATGATTAACACAAATCATAATAAAGCAAAAAAACTTAATTCGTACCTTATTTCGAAGCTTGATCTTTATCTTGTCGTATCCCTTGAACCGTTCCCAAAACAAATCCGTTTAAACCACCATAGCTGTACAAATGTCTGGCTTCTAACGGTATCCACAAAATGAGTTGAGAGAACTCTATAACTCTTACAGAGAGGGCTAAGTAAGAATTACTAGCTCCATAGAGCTTAAGCCTATTTATAATAGGTCCTAGGCATTTCGGTAATTTCATTAAAATTAAAATCTAATTTCAATTAAACTTTAATTAGAATTACAAATAATTCTAATTAAATACCAAATACGCCCATATCAGATTCAATATCTCATATTGATCTTTATTTATTAAATATCTCATATTTAATCATAAAGTTTCTCAAACTTTACAATTAAGTCTAACTTGATTAAATTAACTTTTCTCTCTTCAACACATTCTATATGTGACACCCATTAGGTTCCCAAATATGTTGGCAATGATTATAAAATCTAATTCTAATTCATAATTGGAATTAGATAAATTAAAACTCCTTTTAATTTATCTTTAATTCTCCAATTAAACAATTTATAATTATAGATCAAGATTGACGTCTAGTAATGCATCATGACTACCTAAATATTTAGGAATGTCAAAGTGGTTTTGGCTAATCTTTTCGTGTATGATTTTTTAGTATAATTCAATCCTTTCATCATACAATATTTTGATTAAACATAGAGTATGGAATTAATGTCTACTCTATTTTGAGTCTAATCATATTAGTTCTCCGCCACTAGCTATCGATTCAATTAATGACATTTGTAAAATATTTAGAAAGCATCATTTCACCTTGGCCAAGGATTTCCTGAATCAATACTAATCGAAAACAATAAAACATTCTCCCTAATTACTTTAGGGTGATGAATCCTATCTTGATCACACAACTACCTCTATATAGTTCATGGTACGTCTAATGACTACCGATTAAACGACCCTTGATTAAATAGACCATAAGTAGTATTAAAACATAGTAATCCCCATACAAGATAACTTTGATGACCTCAAGTCAAAGGATCACTTATACAATCATCACAATGAGAATTCCATAGGCATACAAGTAATGTTCCAAATGGATTTTTTATATCGGGTCTGTTTAGTGAACTTTTTCTCTAACAAGAACTCACAGGTTTGTTTAAGTATCTCTATACTTTAGCCTATGAGATCGACTACTTCCTTCATAAGGAAAAACACAATGTATGTTACTCTTTTTATGTTATATTAATGTCCAATCTTAATAGAACAATGGTTAGGAACATTTAAGAATAATACATAAATGTAATATGAATCTCATAATTATATTCTCATTATAATTTCATTTGCAATGTACAATTATTCCATGGACTTTATCATATACATCTAAACATGTACAAGATAAATAATACCTTTAAATAATTTGTCACTAGACTACAACTAAAGCGATTGGCTGTAGGGCATAAACCAACAATCTCCCATTTGCACTAAGCCAATAATTTAAGTATCTCATACCATATCACCATATGACGTTTATTCTACTGCTGGCTTAATGAGAGAATTCTACAAGATTCTCTATAGTAAGCACTTGCTTAAGTCTTACAACTCCCATCTTAATTATCATCATAATTAAGAAATTTTGCCTAAACATATTCTTGGATCTTTGATGAGACATTAGCTCCTTATGCATGCCTAATGGATCTAATTTTCTACAATACATTACTTTCTTGAACAATGCAAAGAAACTTTATAAATTTCACTAAAGAACTTGTTGATCGAATTAATCATTTCCTCTAAATGAAAAATGTATTATGGCTTAATTAACAACCATTGCTACATTGTAACCTTTCCAATCCTAATTAGGATTTACTTCTAAAGTTATATCCTTATCATCTTGAACTCAAATATCAACTCACAAATAGAATAATGGATATCTTTAATACTTCATAAGTATTTAATATCTCAAATACTAAATATCTTTAGTACATTATCTATGTACTTGGACT
>JAOQMS010000178.1:19258109-19277723 GCA_027563885.1 Erythroxylum longipes
TTATATCCAATCTTTTGGATATCTCATAACCTTTTATTATCCAATTTAATTCTAAACTTAATGGATAATGTATGCTTTAACCAAGCATCACATTCTTGAATCATTAAATTTGACTCTTTCAAAGACCTAGCATTTTATATCTAATATGAAATCTTGCTAATTGATTTAATTGGAATTATTGAAGGTAAGTTATTGTACTAGGCATCGCTATAGAAGAAATAAGATTGCATCCTACAATATCTTATGTTATATGTTACTCCTTACATAAATCCAAACCTTTATGGAATTTTTGCTATAAAGGTATTTACTAGAGAATCTCATTCCCTATAGATAACCGAAAATATAAAACTTGCGAAAAGCATCTCATCGATGTGCTTCAGCATTCTCAATGCTTAATTTCTACTTAGAATTAAATAGTTTGAACTTTTCAAAATTTTAAATTATCATTTCATTTAATACGTATGACTATATCACATAAAGTCATTAGTAATATAATGAAATGTAATATTATCCTTTTATGAATTGTTATTCCATCCAATACGTCACATGTATAAGATTTAACAATTCAATACCATCATCATCTTTTCACCAAAGGTTGATTTGTTTATTCTTCAACTTTACAAGCTTCACAAGTTTTATACGATTCATAATAAAAAGGATACATATATCCTAGTATGTAACTTTATGATTCTCGTTATGTTGATTTAACCAATATAGCATAAAAAGATAATCTTGGTTATCTAACTTTTTATTCTTACCACTGATGTTAAGCATAAGTTTCCTTTGATCCAATACATAAAAACTCTTTGTATAATATTGGATCAACTACTTTTACTTGACAATCTATTTATAACCATGCATTGAACATTACAATAATGTTGAATCTAAATTCACTATCAAATACTCATAAGCGTAAATTATAAATACATATGATCTCTATTATATAACATATAGGCAAGAAAAGTCATGCAATCATTTTATTCTTATGAAAAATGTTATCATACTATAGCAATGTCTTTAATTATAGTCCATAGTTATGCTTTTAGTAGGCTAAATTAAGTGGAATAATTCCAACAAGGTATTGTACCTTTTAGCTCTACTCTATGCAACTTCTAGCATTTTTCTATCATGATGTTGACATCTTACATGTTGTCTTCAAAGTTTATGAGACATTGCTCAACTAAAATTGTCAATATATTTTATCATCTATATGATTTTGACATATCTCTAAAACTTTGTCACCGAATCCTCAATAGGAATTATAGCATAATAACATAATGGACATACAATTTTCTTTTCTAACTTTTGAGAACACTTCTCAAACATATCCTATGTCCAAGAACTTGGGTTCACTAACTTGCATCAATTGTGCTAAATAAGGTAAGTTTCACTCATAACAAAATAAATGTAAGAAAGTAAGTAATCAATTATATGACATGACTACCAAATAAGATTAGGACTTTAATCATGCATTTAGTTACTTCCATTATTTTATTCGAAATAATAGCCCTCACTACTATTTGGAAAGATTACTCTAATCTTTCTAATGGGCTAAGATCCCATTCAAGTATAGTTGATCTTCAGTTTGCTCAACAAACCAATTAAACGTAAATTAGGTAGATAACAACTTTATCAATCACATCTCATGTGATTCCTAGATCAGTTAGGTGACAACTCTTGCCAAAATATATCTTATATATTGTTCCTAACCTTGTCTTTAAATTCATATGATCATAAGTTTGCTCACCCAAATCACACAAATTTAGCAGCCTTGAGTTTGCACAACAAGCCTACAATAAACAGAACTCTAGTTTATTCTTATAATAATGGCAGGTAACAATCATGTTCTTAACATGTACTTAATATTTTAACGAGGGATTTAACTTCATTCGTCTCATCAAATACAAATTGCATGTAAAATATTACACATATAAAACATACAATTTATCATGCATCCAATATATATATCAACCATATAAATAAAGTATGCAACTTATGTATTCATAATCAAATTATAAGCATAAAATATCAAACTTCGTTTGATTCTAGTTATTGATCTTCATAATCTAAAATAACATTTCCAACTCCTTGGAAAAATTAAAATAGATTAAAACCTTTGATTCCTAAATAAATTAAATTCCTACTCTAAATAGAAATTTGATTTGATTTGAAAATAATTTTCAAATATGGAAACTATTTCCAATTATCTTGACTCCTTTAATTAAATTTAATTGAACTTTTTTTAATAAATTATTCTTTTTACTTATTATAATTTAGAAAAACATCTTTCAAAATTATATAAGTAACACATCCTAATCCAATTAGAAACTATTTCTCATCTCATTAGAAATTACTTTTCCTCAATTGGAAAACTATTTTCTAAAATTAAAAGGAAACTACATTAAAATTAAATATAACACTTTTAAATTTAATTAAGAAAGTCCTTTATATTATTTATCTAGAGATTGATTTCTTAATAAATTAGAAAACCTTTCTTTTATAAATTAGAAAACTATTTTCAAAAATATTAAAGAAAGCTCCTTTTCTTGATAAATAAATGAAAACACTTTTCAAATTTTAATCAAGATAATATCATTTCTAATAAATGAAGAAACTTATTATTTATAAATAAAGAAACAATTTCTAAATAAATAAAATAATAAGTCTCTAAACAAATAAAATTAAGAATTTAATTTATCTCAATCAAATTGAAATAAATATATTTAATTAAGAAACAACTTTCTTAATCATTTAAGAAAACACTTTTTTTTTAATTTTAAAGAGTCAAATTAATTAATTTCAATCTAATTTAAACTAATTAATTCTTATTTTAAAAACAGAGTTTCTAATTAATTAATTTCAATCTAATTGAAAATAATTAATTCTAATTTTAGAAACCACTTTTCTTAAATAATTAGGATTCAATATAATTATTAATCTTAACCAAATTAAGAAAAATAATTATCTTAATTTTAGAGTTGAATGGATAATTTAATTTAATAATTTAACATCTTGAAAAATTAAACTAATTTCCAAAGCATTCATAGTAAAATTAATCCTTTGAAATTTTTTTCAATTAATTAGAAACACTTTTGTTTAAAAAAAAATAAGGAAGTTAAATCTATTTAACCTCAATTAAACAAAATAAAACAAAAGAAGGATTTTTTATATTTAATGAGGAGAGAGGCTTAATTGCACGCGCCAGTCACGTCTTCTCAGACTTGCTTTGAGAACGTGCGGGCGTTCTTCAGAACTGTCGCTTGCTCATCTTCTTTGCTTCTCCATCACCAGCGTCGTCGTGTCAACCAGTTGCCGGTATTGCAATAGTTACGCCACCACCAACTACATCTGCAGGCTCCATCTGATGCTAGCCACAAGCCATCTGCAGTTCCAGTGAGGAGATGGTTCTTCCCGCTTACGCTACCTCCAGCCATTGACCCAATTGACGCTAACCATGGCATTGCTGGAGAATCGATGGGCACGAGTGACACTGCTTTCTGTATATAGGTTATAGTGTATTTACTGCTTTTTTTAACCCTCAGTGGCTATTAATGTAGCACCCCAATTCCACCTAGCACGTATCCGTACATCCCGAGGATATTCGGACACACACCCTATGAAGACGGCGTGTTAGAGCAGTTAAATTACTCTCATTACAAATTTCTTTTCTAAAACATCACACGCATTTTTCAGAAAACCAATAATCGTTGATGGCCCATTTTTTAAAATATTTATAACAATTTCAATCACAACTGTCACAAACAATATACACATTTCAGAATTTCAATAATCATTTGGGCCCTTTTCAAATTTGAAACACTTTCAGTCATAAAATTATTACATATCATAATTATTCACATACACATGGTACAATATTTGCGGAATACATACTTTAATACAAAAATTAACAGAAAATGTATGTAGACGCCAACTGATCCTGACCTCTATCTCTTATTCGACTTCAGTGGCTATATTTCCAGTTTGTCTAACTGGGTATCTCCTCTGAGCCAGCAAAAATGTTGCAAATATTGTGTTGAGTTTTGTGAACTCATTGAGTGGATCATCCTCGATGACTCACTCAACACATAACACATCAAATCATGTAATCACGTAGTTCACATTATTTCACTAATCAACATGTTGAATCATATACACTTCATGTTCACTTAGTTTATATTTCACATCAAAAATCAATCAAACTATTTATTTCAATCGTATAAATCATACATATCAAATGTATATGCAATGCTATAAAACTCACTTTCGATTTTTATTGTTGTGACCGAGTGCCTATAACTGTCCCATATCCATTGTGGATACCGGGCTCATTAATAACTGTCCCTTATCTATTGGGGATACAGAGCTCATTTTATATAGTGAGCCTTTGGCTCTTAATCACTTTCTGAGCTTTAAGCTCTTTTTTGCTTTATGAGCTTTAAGCTCTTTTTCGCTTTCTGAGCTTTAAGCTCTTTTTTGGTGGCTACTCCGATCACAACAGCCTTTATCTTTTATGCATTTATGTAATGAAATGCACTACATTCACATATTTTCAAACAATTAATAGTGCTCAATTTTCCACATTCACATTCACATATATTCATCGGATCGATGTCCAGTATTTAACAATAATATTGAGAATCACTTATTTCAATCCAATTCACATACAATGAGCACTTCCTATGTTCTCACATTTATCAAACTTCTCAGACTATTAATGTTCAGAATTGCATCCATCACATTCACATTCAGTAATAATACACATACATAAATTTTAAATAGAACAAACAATGAAATGAGACCATCTAGGTCGACTTACAGTACGCTCTAGATTAGTATTAGCTTCCATGATCCGGAAATGTCTGGATACGGATGTTCTATCCTGTATATCAACATTATGCAATACACATATTGCACACATATTATTAATTGCACAATCACATAAACATTCAATTATACTCATTGTATATGTGTAATATATAATGCATGCTCAATTTGACTAGTCCGGGTATTTATCCTTAATCACACCTCTTGATCATTAACAATATCATTTATGTATGTCAGGCTTACACTTTCGTGGATCAAAGAACTTAGTTAATCTAATATCATCAATCATATATCTATCACATACATGCTTTCCAATTCTTTTTCTAGCATTATAAGATCACCAAGTATTCAATTCTCATTCACCTTTACTTAATACTCATCATTCATCTTATTTGAATCACCTTAGCCATCATAGGTTCACTTTTATTCCCATAACATCTAAAAATTCCAGATTTGAACACTTGATATATATCAATTCATCCTTAAGTTCTATCCTCAATCATTACCCTTAACATATCACTCATTTAATCATTTATTCAAGCATCATACTAAAGCTTCATTCAAGCCTATAAGCATCATATGAAAGTCCCAAACCAATTGCTACTTCAATCCAAAATAAAAAAATTATCAAATTCTCATGTATGTGCATACTAATATTATGCATGAATATGAAACGCATTTTTCTAATCTCTCATTATTATTTCTCATGTATAGTATCTCCAGGCTCTAACCCTTAATATGGGAACGAGAGGTTACAATTCTCCACCCCCCCCCCCCTTAATAAATTTCATCATCGAAATTTTTATCTGAATCATCAAAAAGGCGGGGGTAATGTTCCCTCATTTGCTCCTTCGTTTCTTATTTAACTTCATCATTCAATAATTTCTTCCAATTGACTACAACCGATGAAATCATCCGGTCTTTCAATTACTTATTTAGATAACACACCATCTTAACTGGTTCCTCAATATATATATCAAATTACTAGCAAGTTTCATTTCCTATGCTGACAATACATCTATGTCAAATCATATCGATATTTCTTAACATACTCATATAACACCGTGTGAATCTGATACATCTTGGTGGGTAATACTAACTCATAAGTCAATGGTCCTATTCTCTTAATAACTTCATATGGACCAATACAATACGATTTAGTTTACCCTTTTTTCTAAACTGTTCACACCTTGCCAAGGTGGTACCCTCATAATCATTTTATCTTTCACTTGATAATTCACATCTCTTCAGTGTTAATACACTTAACTCTTATGTCTATCTAACTATATTCCATATCTTCGGTGTTGATCCTCCTAACTCATTCATCTTTCTTGAATCAATTAATTTCTAATACAGTTCAATTTCACTTATAAACAGCATCTCAAATCAATTCTGACCTTCAACCATTTTTAGGCCCTTTCCATCTCAATATAAGGGCGGATGACTCTTTTTGTCGTATAACGCCTTATACCGTGTCCTAATGATACCACTGTGATAATGATTTTTGTAATCAAATTTGATCAGAAATGTATATTGATCTCATGTTCCTAGGAACTCCAAAATATAAGTTCTAAGCATATCTCCAACATTTAAGACTGTTGATATTTCAAACATTCAGTCACTTGATTTTACATCCTTATCCGCTAAATGTTGTTTCGGTGTATTCCTACTAGGATGTATAGCATAGGTTGCTATTTATGCTTTCTCTAATAATCTCTTTGCTCAATCATCTTTATCGGGTACACATACTTTTTACTACAATCACAAAATATTATTTTTCCTATTCAAACTCAAAATTCAGATTTATTTTCAATTTCAATTTCTTAGTAAGATTCACAAATTATGAATCCTCAATTTGGGTTTTGCTAATCCTCCCATGCAAAACTAGTTTTTAAATTTAATGTAGCTAATAACACTTCATTTTGCCCCAATTTCAACTTAATCATTCTATGTTCTTTATAGCACTAGATTTGATAACCTCGATATTAGAATTTGTGCTACGCTGCTATTAGAATTCCTGTTTAATGTATCAGATAACTCACTAGCTTTACTGTATAATACTAATTTATACAATCATGATCTTCAAATAACTCTATCCATTATCTCAGTCTCATATTAAATTCTTTCCAACTCAATCATCATCTCAAACTATAATGATCTGTATATACCTAAAATGTTTCACCGTATATATAATATCTCTAAATTTTCAAAACCATTTTGATTATAGCAATTCTAAGTCATGTGCCAAATAATTTGAACTTATGAGACCTCAACTGTCTCAATGCATATATGTAATCACTTTACTATGCTGCATCAGATTACATCTTAATATCTGGTGTGAAACATCCATATATATTACATAACCTCCAGACCTAATGAAAATAGTTAACACCGGTGTTGTCATATCGGTGTTCTTAATTCCTCAAAATTAAAGCTGTTGAATGATTATGGTCTAGTTTTTATATGATATTTATTCGTGTGATCTTGAAACAAGTGATAGTTCCTTAAAGCTGTTAGTTACTATTTATATATGGATAGTGTGAGTGATTAAGCACTGCAAAAGTCCCTAGATTATTCCTTTGGAGTTAGAGTTGATTGTACACCAACCATTCAAATTGACCCTTGTTACAACCCTAACACCTGTGGAGCTGGAGCTGGATTATACTGTGGAGCTGCTAGAGCTGGATTATGCATATGGAGATGGTGATTATGGCTGAAAGAGTTGCACCAAGTTTTTTTTTAAAAACAGTTAGAGTAATACTAACCAAACTGTATCACTGTTTCTAGTATTTTGGATATTGTTTTCAGTGTCTTTAACCTATTTATTTGCTTATTTTAACTTACTTTGTAATTTACTCTTCAAAAATGATATTGAATTTATTGTTCTTATATATGATTGTTGTCTTCTTTTTGGTTAGTTACTCCCCCTAGAGGTGTGGGAAGAGAGTTTTTGCCATTTTCATATATTCAAGGTACTGAAGTACAAGTATCCCACTATCCATCTTTATATGTATTTCAATTTCAAGCATTAATCTGTGAGTTTCAACATGTTTAAAATGATAGGTCTTAGGCTGAAGTCTATTATTAATGCCCTTTACAGTCACTGTAGTTTCTTTACTACATATTTATTGCAATTTCCTAAGATTTGAGTTGAATTGAGTTGTTAAACAATCACAAAATCTACCAAAAGTTTCATATGGGGTAAGGAAATAGTAGGGTCAATGGCCTTCCAGTTTAGCACTATGAAAATTTTAGATCCAAAAATGAAGTAGCAAATCTATGTTGCTTATATCAATGTTGGGTTCAAAATTACATAAGTAGCAGTTCCACAGGCATGATTAGCATGCTTATGGCTGGCCTACAAAACATGATAAGTGGTGTAGCTCTTTCATGCATTTTCTATATCTGACTTCACTATTTTAAAAACAACAAGCCTGAAGGCATTATCTGCTACAGTTTCTTATATAGATTGAGTTGCAATTGGGAGATAGAATTGGCACATTTCTAACTCCTTTTGGTTTCTAGCTAAAACCTAGCTTGGAACTCTTCAAATAGTTTCCAAAGAACAAGAACTACAATTGATGAGCTTACAATTGTAATTACCAGAAGATAAGTAATTATGAATGATACAAATGTAATTATAATTAATAGATGCAATTTTGTAATAATTGCTATTACTTCTACTATGTAGAACCTTATAATAATTGCAATTTCCTTAACAACTGAATATTAAAATGGTAGGTTATTAAATAAAACACTTAATAGTTACATTTGCTCTTCTAACTATTACAATGTCTCTATTTTTTTTTAACTTACATCCTACGACTAAGCTATGAAATCATATGGGACCTATAAAATAAAGATATAAACAAAAATATTAGGAATTATCAAAAATTTGCATTATGCACATAAATTTTTATACATACTTACTTTTTACGAATGATAATACATCTTCTGAACAAGACTCTTATCCCAATGCACAAAGTTTGTTTGACATATTTTACAACAAAAATAAACTTTTATTCCTTTCACAAATACCAAGTACCTACAAAAGACCTTCAAGTTGAATATTGATTAACATTAATTTATACGATTGGCGTTGCCATAAACAATAGTTGAATTACTTACTTTTGTATTAATGCATTCATAAAAATGTTGTCCAATTTTAGGCTTAGCGTTTGAAATTCGTAACGTCATCAAGGCATTACAATTGGGGCAATCAATATTCAAAATGTATATTATATATAGAGATATCAATACTAATTTATATTTGAATCCAATTAAATTATCATATATAACAAATAATATATAATACAATTATTTTATCATTGAACATAATGCTTTATCTTTACAAATTTGAGAACATGTCCTTCCAGATTTTGCTACACTATCAAAAGAACAATAAATAGAACCCTTGAATCCATTAGCAACACCTGGGCACTCTTCCTATTTCAAATATATACCAGATGCATACCCAAAAAAAGTTATATATACATTATTTCTGCCTATATTTCTTTATCCTATTACAATATCATCATACAGATATTTAATTATTACCTTAAATGTAGCACTACTATGATTTATTTTCATAAATTAACCCAACAAAGAATTAAATTTCCAAAATGGTGAAGAGAGCCCACATCATTATGACACCTATAAACTATATTCGATGGGTATATGAGTACTGACTATCTTCGTCACATCATCATTTTATGACACAATTGTGGTGAATTGTTCAAAATTCACATCATTTTATGACACATAACACTATTTCATGAACTTAAGCTTTACTATTTGTTAAATGATTATATTCTAGTGTAATGAAATACTTCAAACATGTTAGAATGATCAATACAATAAGTGGACAAAGGAAATTTAGTTTTTGCATCTGCAACAATCAAATATATATAAAAACCAAACATTTGATAACTATCTAAAAATTTTTAAACCTTTAGAGCTTAAAATCATAAGAAAGGAAAGTACAGGGTTACTACTATCATTGCATTTATAAGAGTCATCATAGGTACTACTAGCATGTGCTTGAAGTCTTAGTCCATACGTCCTAAGCTTAGTCCTTGTACATATTTACCAGAAATATATAACCAGTTATATGAAGTCAAATACAATTGTTCAAATCATATGAAAATATTAGTAGCAACATGGAAGTTCAGGCAATTACCAAACTCCCATATGTTCAATTTGAAATCATATGTAGTTAACCAACCTTTATTTATCAAATCAAATATGATGCATAGCATACATAGTATGGGTGATAGATAGGTGCTTTGGGTTGGGGTATTAAATTTGGGCAAGCAAAAAATGGTAACTTTTCACTTGAATATATCGTGATTCTTGGCAACTCCAAGTTTTACTTTATCTAACGTCCCTTCCCTTCCTCTACTAAATATACCACTAAATTTCCTACAAGAAGTTACTAAGTACTCATTTGACAAAATAAAATTAAAAGCATTATAATATACAAGAAAATGTTAAGCTTACATATACATAGGAAAAACTTCCTACTTAACTCTTCTGATGTATATACTTCACCCACATTTTCATATGCAAGGAGATAAGTAAAAGGCCAATATGATTACATCAGAATAATACAGCCATTGACACTTGGTATCTTAATTTCTAAGTCGTAAATAACACAGTGCATGAAAAGAGGCTAGTATGATTACATCAAAACAATAAACCCATATTTTCAAATGCAAGGTTATAAAAGGCTAGTACTACATCAGTTTAAGCAAACTAAAATGTTTAAACTGACTTGGGCACTAGAAACATACCTTTACATATTTCTTGAAGCTTTTTTAGAATACTTCACAACTTAACAACCTCACCTATTGAAACCCTAGTACAACAGCATTCTATTTCATAAATATTTAATAAAAAATGAATCAAGAACTAACAACAAAAGAGAGCGAGAGGACCAATCATACCTTAGTGAGCGCCACAAGAAGTCTGGAGATGCAAGTCACAATTTTAGAAATTTTCAGTTTTCACCCAACAACGAAATCACTCTCTTATGAAGCACCCACTCACAAAATCGCAAAGAATATTTATTAGTTTGATGGAGCACTTAACTTTGCAATAAAAGAAGCACCTATGCTCAAAATCACTCTTTTATGATCATTGGGGGATTTTAGGTTACATATTAGGGATTTTAGTTTGGTATTTTTAGGGTGATCGACAAAGAAGAAAGTGAAATATAAGATTAGTTGAAACGAAATCGTTTTACTATTGCCAAGGAATAACATCGTTTCACTAATTAGATAACCTTGTCCTAAAGACTCTGACATGTCTTATTAGTAAGGGTCGTTGACACGTGGCAGTGCCACGTTACCAAATATAACAGTGATACTAACATTGGACTAGAATTGAAAAAAATGAAATTTAGGCATTTTATTGCTACTTTTTAAAGTTTAAGCTACAATTAAGCAATTGAAAATTGAGGAAAGTTTGGGTTTTTTTTGTAATTAACCTTATTTTCAAAACCATATTAATACAAAAATAAAACCTTAGTAGCTAACTTATACTGTCATCGACCTTTGTCCTGTCTGTGCCACTAGAAACCTTTTTCGACGTTGCATCTCGTCACTACCAACTACTGCAAGCCCTAGCCTTCTCTTTCCTACTGTTAAACTACTCCAACATTGCGCTTGCATTTGCCATCCACTTTCGTTGTTGTCATCCTTGCTTCCATTATTGCCATGTTTCTCCTTTAAACTTGTGCTGCCAACAACCTCTTCGTCTCTAATTAGTTTTATGTCTATAATATGACGAGACACACCTCCAAAGTTCACTTTCTGTTGTCCATCAAATTTCTCAGAAGAGTAGTAGCACCTCATGCTTAGAATGACAATGGCCATCCTATAGGGCGATCTCATCAAATTTTTAAATAATTTTTTAAAAAAATAAAAGTATAAAATAATGTCTTTTTTAAATTGAGTTTAGGTTTGGGTTGCCTAGGCATAGGCATGTTCGAGGCTTAAGTATTCTAAACAAAACAATGTTGTTTTGCTTAAAAAAGTTGGGTCTCAAATCAGTTTAGGCCTAATTTGACCCATAGATCAGCCAATTAAAAATACCTAAATTTAGACCCACGGGCTAATCCATTGTCATCCTTACTGACGTTGTTACTATTACTTATCTAAGTGACAACTGCCTATTTTGACTCACCACCACTCCAACAATGAAACTACCAGCTAGTCCTTTATAAGAACAGATTAAACAGTCAGTAATTCTTCTCCGACAATTTTAACCCGTCCCAGAGAAGCACACATGATGAAAAGAAAAACTCAACATCTTATTCTTTCAAATAATCAGAGATTTCAAGGTTACCTTTGTTACCTAAATAATCACAAATAGAGATTATTTCATTATTTTCTAACCAAGTATCTCCAAAATCATTAATATACAAATTGAATGTAGGATGATAACTGCGATTGTAAATTTTAATAGTGTTAACACAAATAGAAGAAAAGGTCGTAACAGTTTTCTTATCATAGTGTTTCTAAAAACCCAGACTATAAGACATTAACAATCCTATAAAATTTTTAGGCTTATGATAAACTTCTAATATTAATCAAATCCAATTTGATCTAAGGTTTAGAATTTTCTGTTAAGGATGTTAACCTCAACCTTTCAAATTCAATAATTTAGGTTTTATGATTAAAGGATATTAATATGAACTTTTTATATTTTAATGTTTAGATTTAATTTGTAAAACTTTTTTAATTCAATTTCAAAATTGTAATCATTATTAATAAATTTTTTAATCAAGTTATATAATTAAAGTTGGCCTTAATACCACTATTAAGAAATCAGAGAGAGATCTAATCCAACTTGCAGAAAAACAAATAGGAAACTTTTTTTGTTTAATTTTATAAGTCAAAATCACTTAAATTCTATAACATGATTAAAACATAAAATATAACAAAATGTCAATCATAATTCATAACTTATTTCAAATTTTGAATTTTTTCTTATCATCCCCGAACCGTTTCTGAATTTAGCTCATCTCAACCGTAATAGCCACATAACTATTTGGTCTCTGACAATATTCACAGAACGAGTTGAGAGTATAATAGGGCTTAGACCTTTTAGTAATTTAATTGAGATAAAATTCTAATTTTAATTAAATTTTAATTAGAATTAGAATTACGTCTAGTTAAATACTAATTTAGGCCAAATAATGTTCAATATCTCATATTTGTCCTTATTTATTAAATATCTCATATTTAATTATATAGTTTCTAAAACTTTATAATCAAGTCCAACTTATTTAGAATACCTTTTTCTCTCTTCTATCTATTTTTTGTATTAATTAAAACTCTAAATCATATTTACGATTATATAAATTGAACTCTTTTAATTTATCTTAACTCTCTACTTAAACAATTTATAATTTATAATCATACCTTAAGATTTGGGCCTAGCAATGCATCATGACCACCAAAATATTTAGGAATGTCAAAGTGGTTTTGATTAATCTTTCAGTGCATGATTTGTTTTGGAATTTTATTCTTTCATCACATAATGTTCTGATTAGAGATAGAGCTTGAAATTAATAAATACCTTATTTGAGTCTAATCATATTAGCTTTCTACGATTAGTAACTGATTTAATTAATGCCATTTAAAAATTATTTTCAAACTGTCATTCCACCGTAACCAGAGATTTCTCGAATCAATATTAATTGAGAACAACAAAACATTCTCTCTAATTACTTTAAGGTGATGATTTCTATATAGATTATTTAATTATCTCCATATAGTTCATATTATATCCAATTACTACCAGTTGAATTACCCATGGCTAGAATAGGTCATAAGTAGTACCAAAACATATAAATCTTTATATGAGATACTTAAATAATCTCAAGTCAAATGATTACTTATATAATCATCTCGATAAGAATTTTTATAGATATACCAGTAATATTATTCAATGAATTTGTTCTTTAACAAGCACCCACACGTTTGTTTAAGTATATCTATAATTTAGTTTACGAGATCGACGACTTCCTTCAAAAGGAAAAATATAACGTGTACTAGTTTTTTTACGTTATATTAATATGTAACCTTAATAGAACAATGACTAGGAACATTTTAAAAATAATACATAAATATAATATAAATCTCATAATTATATCATAATTTCATTTGTTATGTATATTTATTTCGTAGACTTTTATTATATACCTTTAATATGTATATGATAAAAGATGTCTTAATAATTATGTTACTCAATCATAACTAATTAATTATCTACAGGGCATAAACCATTGGGCCATACCCTCAAGGTGCCTTTATAATGAAATCACATAAGCACGATTTATGGTAATTAACATCATTAACTGATAGAAGTTACATAGGGTACATAGTCTCCTCGCAAGCCTTGCATTTCTGTGGGTGTCAATGTCATAAATATCGTACCCATACTCATACCAAATTTGGTTCTAATATGGTATTATATTAGTATCGATCAATACCGGTTATCGTTTCAGGTAATTTTTTAAATTTATAAAATAATCCCTGATTTTTTTAAAACTTGCAAAATAGTCATTCAATATATTATACTGTATAATTTATAATTTTAGATCAACCTTGTCTCTAAAAATTATAATAATAGAAATTTAAAATAACAACAATTTATTTATTTTTATTAATATTATTTTCACATATTTCACATATAAATAATAACCTCAATTAATGTGAAAATGATCATTTAATCATCATACAAATATAAAATTAAAAACAATACAAAGTATTTAAAATATTATAATTTCATCATTAATAATTACATTAAAACATCAAATAAAAAGAATAATAAATATCCATGAGTCTTTAACAATTACAATTTAGAACAAAAGTTCATGCCGAATATCCAACTAGAAGTGAAACCTGAAACAAAAATATTTACAATATATTGTATATATAGAATTTAACATATACATCAAATATAAGTGAAATTAAATAAAGAAAAGAAGCAAAAATCTAGATTTTCATTCAATCAAATACCATCTAAAACTACATTAACCCTATTCTTGGTACCAAATCTTCATCATTAAGAGGAGCCTCTTTATCACCATCATTCAAATTCATTACACCAAATGACATGTCAATACTTTCCCATCGAATATTATCTTCTAAGTCACTCTCATATATCAAACTCAGTTCCTTAAAAGCCCAATCCACTAAAAGATCGATATTATTAGTGCAAATTAATCTACTGAACTACTTATTCTATTAACAGAGCTAGTAAACAATAAAATTAATTTATTAAAATATTATAAGAAATTATATATAATTTAATAATGATAATAACATATCATTCTTGAAGCTTTAAATTGTATCGAATAAAGACCAAGTCATCCAATCTTTTATGCTCCAATCTATTCCTTTTCTTAAAATGGATGAATTCAAATATGTTCCTATTCTTTTCACATCCTATTGCACTCACACATTGACTTAGAATTTGAATTGCAAACCTTTCCGATTCTTGAACACTACTTCCAAATTAGTCCTATCAAGAAACTGTAAATAGTAAGACAAATAAAAGTAACATTATAAACAAAATAAAATGGTGATTAATTTTCAAAAAATAACAAGAATGAAAAAAATATATCCTTGGATTAATTTTATCTCTTTGACTAATAGCAATTGGCATGCTAAAAACACCAAAAGCCTCCTTATAAATCTCTATTTGTGAGCTTAAAAGATCTTGTATCATCTTATAGGAAACAATTATTGTAATAGTTAATAGCATTCTTCTATTAACTTTAGCTTTCTTCGTAAAACTTGGTGTGAAATAGACAATAGGATTAAAAAATGCTCTAGTTGTAAATGAAGGAGAGTAAAGTTGCCTTTCTCATCTCTTATTAATGACTGCAAGATAAGGTATGTATAAAAAAAAGACCTAATTTTCAAATTAGCCTAGATTGCTTCCTTCGCCCTCTCTATGACATCATAAAAATAGCTCATTTTTTCCTTTTCATCACTATCAGCCAGACGAAGTGCCTTCACCAAAAGCCGATAAACTCAAATGAAAATTTGACATCGAGATTAAAATTCAGTATCTTCAAGTATAATTCTGGAAACCTCCAATCTTGTATTAGACCTTACATTCAAAGATACAACCCAATTATCACTTATAAACATTTGTCTCAATTCTTTCTTCATTATAATAAAACACTGAAGTGATAAAAAAATTTGTGACAAATCTTGTAATAGCAGGATCTCACAAATTCCTACCATTGGTGAAATCCTTTCTCATTAAATTTAAAATCAATATATGATTGTAGATGAACTTGGTCACTATTTTGGCTCTCTACACAGTTCTTCAATAATAAGAAAATACCTAGCATCTCCTATATTTTCCAACATCAAGTCAAAGCAATGTACAATACAAGAAGTACAATAAAAAGAATTATACTTGCTTTGCAATCTTCTTCCAACAGCTTTATAAACAAAATCATTGTCAGTAATAAACTAAACAATATTTTCTGGCTCAAATTCATTCATAACTTCATCAAATATTTCAAATAGGGTATCAACATTCCTAACAAGGCCAAATGCATCAATAAACTTCAAAAATATTGAGCCTGTTCCAAAATAAACCAAAAAATTAATAATAAGCTCATGTCTTTTATTTTTCCAACCATCACACAAGATTGAACGCCCAAAAATAGCCCAAGTCATTATTCTTTTATCCAAATAACTTTTAATTTCATAAATAGAGCTACTTAAATATTTACCTTTATAGTCGTCAATTGAAGGAGCTTTGTATCCTAGACCGTAAAAGGCAATAACATTACTATTGGTTGATACTAATAAGACTGGGAAGCATTAAATATTATATCTAAATAATGACATCATCTAGCCATTGCCATATCCACATTATAAGCTGCATCTCTTGATGGTAAGGCATTACGAATTAAAGGTTGATCTTCAAGAGTTGTTCGTGGTCCAAAAAGATTAGACATATATCTTCTTCTTTTCCTAGCATCATGTGCAATATGCACTTTTTGTTGGGTAGGAATACTACTACTTCAACATTCCCACTATCATCCTAAACAATAATAAACAAAATTTCACTACCAGTTTCTTAATCCAATCTCTGTATTCTATCTTTCTCATGTTGATACTCTTCAAGAAAAGTTTTCATTCGTTATTTCACATTATGACTCACTTTTTTACAAGGCTCCACATCACCTTTAAATTCAATTAAATGCTTCTTTAATATGGTGATTCCTTTACCTTTCAAATACTTGTTACAAAACAAGTGAATGCTATTGGTTCATTCGAAGAACCAATCTAGCATACCCCAAAGTTCGATCATTGAATCTTCCTGAAGTTGTAAAATTATCAAGAGTACTTGAACTTCTTTCCATTTATCTGTAAAACTAAATGAAGACATATATCAAAATTAACTCAATTACTTCATATCAAAATAAAGAACGCATAATTTCATTATCAGAGACTATCATAAAATATGTATCGTTTAACTCAGAAGTCCAGACTAACATAAAGGCACATACATGTTATACATAATTACATAGTACACATATGCATCTTATCTAATATAACTCATTTTGTATTATTACATCATGCACAATTCAATTTTATCCAACACAATTCACTAATAAAGAAAAAAATCAAGAATTCAAGTATTCATTATACACAATTACACAATACACATATACGTCTTATATAATATAACTCATTTTGTATGATTACATTATACACAATTCAATTTCATCTAACACAATTAACTAATAAATCAAAAACCAACAATTCAAATATTCAACTTACATAATTACATAATACACATATACATCTTATATAATATAACTCATTTTATATGATTACATCATGCACAATTCAATTTCATCCAACTCATTTCACCAAAAGTCAAAAACTAACAATTTCAAATATTCAACATACATAATTACACAATACATATATATATATAATTACATCATTTAACCATAAACTAAAGACATACACGTATATCTATAGCATATTCAACTTTAACCATAACTTATAAGTGTAAGTTTACAAGTTACTTATGCATTAATTTTCTTTATAATTGACAATGCCTAAATTACATTAAAATTGAACCAACTCATACAAATAATTCCAACTTTCAAACCCAAATTTTCCAATGCATTAATTTTCTTCATAAATTGAGAATGCCTAAATTACATTGAAATTGAACCAACTGACACAAACAATTTCAACTTTTAAACCCAAATTTTCCAACTCATCCAAAAAAGTCCAACAATTTCACCTTTCAAACCATTCACAAAATACACATGACACAACCAAAAGACAATGCAATTGCAATTTAGAGCAGAAACAAGCAATTCAAAAAATAAATAATTTACAATTTACAATTTAGGTTGGGTAAGGTTCGGTTGGGTTAGGTTGGCTTAATTCAATCTAGATCTGGCAAATAAAAATTGTGATTCCTATCTAGTTTCCATGCGAGCAGTGGGACAATGGTGGACTGGGGCAATGACATGATGTTGGCCAAAGGTGGAGGGCAGTAAGTGCAATAGGTAAAGGTGGAGACCAGTGGCTTAGCTTCGGGTAGCATTGAGCTTGGGTATGTTTGAAGGTAGAGCATGGTGTGGTGCAATGGCAATGGCTGCGAATGGTAGTGAGATCGCAGTAAGTGGCTGACGATCATGAACATTTGAGGGAGGGAGAGGAGAATGTTGAAAATAGTAGAGAGGAGATAGAGATTAAAAATTGAAAATGGCATAAAGTGAGAGTCTATGTGGATGAGTTATTTTGTTTGTGTTTATTTTTATACAATTTAGTCCCTAAAAATTTTAAATTTTACGGTACCAAATATTAGCTAGTACCTGACGAAAAATTTGATATTCACTAGTACCAAAAATGTTACTTTCGTACCATTTTTTTTACCAATACAATACCTTCTTATTGGTATAGTACGAAACTCATAGGTTTGGTGGTGCCCATAAAAGACATAGTACATGAGAATAAACTTACATCAGTAATATTTTAATTTACCACCCAAAGACAAACCTACCAAGTATTAACCCGTATAACTTACATCAGCAACCTTTTAATCCATTGGAAATATGGCTTAAAATTATCGGAGTAACATAACACTTCCAAAGAAATGCCAGCACAAAAGCCAACCCATATATCCGATTAAACTTAAGTAACAATATCATATCAACTACTAAAAGAAAAAGATCTGAACATGGATCAAGATAGAGATACAAATGATGAGAAAAGCACCTCAATTGCTTAATATGTAGCGGAATTAAATGCCCTCAACTTGCAAGAATCAATGAGAAACAATCAAACAAATATATGACAATTTTTAAATAGCACAGATAAATCAAGAGACACCAAGATTTTAACGTGGAAAACCCCTCAATGCAAGGGTAAAAACCACAGGTTGTCCAAATCAAAGAAACAACTCCACTATGATCAAAATAAACATACAGTAGAGTCTCAATCAAGTGAACAAATTAGTGTTAACAACCAACCAATAACTAAAGCAACAAAGCTTACAATAGAGAGTCAAGAAGATGAAAAAATACCAAAAATAACGGCTTAAAGTGAACTGAGTTGCTTTTACACCAAGCAATGAATTGATGATCCAACTATTGAAAATAAAGAACCAGATGTTCCATGTTGGCCTCCTAAATTTTTTCTTGAGGAACAAGCATGATTTAAATTAATTATGAGATCCTTATGGATTTATGTTGTGGAGTAAATCATTATGTTAATGTTAGTAAGA
>JAOQMS010000178.1:19277823-19300582 GCA_027563885.1 Erythroxylum longipes
ATGAAGTTGCCTTCTTAGAAATTGTAGATTATTTTTCTAGCTTTCCAATGATATATAGCATGAAATTTTTGGACATCAGAGTCGAAAGTTAGGATCTTTACTAGTGAAGATGTTTAGAAGTTTAGAAGTATCGTCTGTGATGACATCATCTTCTTCTGTGATGACGTCAACTTGTTCTATAAACAAAATTCTTCTGTGATAACGTCAGCTCCTTCTGGATGACGTCATCTTCTTCTATAAGGATGCATCTTCTGTAAATCATCTTCTTCTGTGAGGATGCATCGTTTGTCAAGATGCATCCTCTATGAACCAACTTCTGCTGATATGATGTCAACTTCGTCTATGATGACATCATCTTCTTCTGTATTGCTTCGTTTGTGCTGACGTTAGCTTCGTCTGTGTTTTGTTTCCTCTGTTTTTTGCTTCGTCTGTCTTTTGCTTCGTCTGCTTTTGCATTCGTCTGCTTTCTGCCTAAGTGACGAAACTTCTTCTGTGTTACTGTTCATAACCTTCTTCTGTGTTACTGTTCAGAAACTTCTTCTATGTTATTGTTCATAAACTTCTTCTGGGTTACTGTTCATCGTATATCTTCTGTCCTATTTTTGACCCATCAGAAGATAAAATTTGTCTTTGAGGTTTACATGGAAGTTGTATCTCTTGAAGTCCTCTTTCGAACCATCCAAAGAACACCTAAATCTGATACCTATAGAGAAAGTTATGCTAATAGATCTGAAGTAAGTTCAATATGATTGAGGATAAAAATAGATTGGATTTTTCTTTCTTGTGAAATTTTTAAGTTTGATGTTCGACTGCTATGGACACACCACCCTTATGAGATGACAGGCTTGGTTTTGTCTCCGAAGGTTGAGGTTCCATAAAATGGACCTTACAGGGTAATGTGCTCAAGTATACCTCACGAACGTTGGGCTCCGAAAAGGGGGTCTAACAGTTTGGTATTTGTTAAGAGTTAGACTTCGGAAACAGGGTCCAACAGGTTGGTATCAGAGCATTGAGTTAGACTCCAGAATCGGGGTCTAACATTCTAAACCTATTGACCAAATTTCAGTTCGATCCAATGGTTAATAAATTTGAAAACGCGATTTCAATTTACCTACCCTGTGAATATGTGAAATTGACTTTTCCTCTCCTCTTCTCTCACTAGTTGTCGTTCTAACTTGAATATCGCTCCACTTTGTTACCCTAATCTAACCCCTCTCCACTTTACTAAGTGAGGCACATAATGAGCTTTTAATTTTTGGCTTTTATCCATGTAGGATGGGAGCCCAAACCCAACATATCTCCCCTTCACGACTATGTAAAGATGACTACCAACCCAGCGATCTCATAATATGTTTCAAACTTCCATCTTGGTATTGTTTTAGTCATCATATCAGCTACATTATCATCTACATGAATTTTTGCCAATTCCAATATCTTATCATCCAAAGCATCACGTATCCAATGATACCTCACACCAATATGTTTAAACCTTGAATAGAAAGTTGGATTCTTATCAAGATGTATAACACTTTGACTGTCACAAAACAATATATATTTATCTTGAGTAAAACTAAGCTCCTACAAAAATTTATTTTTAGCAACTCCTTACATGCTTCAGAAATGGCAATAAACTCTGCCTCTATTGTAGACAAAGCTACATACTTTTACAACCTAGATTTCCAAGCCATAACTCCACCTGCAAATTTAATCAAATAACTTAAAGTAGAATTTCTGAAATTAGTATCTCCAGCAATATCTGAATCTGTGTACCCCTCAAGGTAGGCTTATCATCGCCAAAACAAAGTCTCATAAAAACATTACCACAAAGATACCTTATAATTCATTTTACAACATTCCAATGCTCTCTACTTGGGTTTGACATAAATCTACTAACTATGCCAACAACATACGCTATATCTGGCCTTGTGCATATCATTGCATACATTAAACTACCCACTGCAGTCGTATAAGGATTTCCATAACTGACTGATATGGCTTCTCAGTTTCATTTGAAGGACTTTGTTTAATGCTCAATTTAAAATGAGTAGCAAGAGGAGTGCTTACCACCTTAGCATTTTTCATTTAAAATCTCTGCAACACCTTTTCAATGTAATGTTCTTGAGACAACCAAAGCTTCTTCTCCTTTTTGTTATGCAAATTTCTGACACTAAGAATTTGCTTAGCATCTCCCATTTCTTTCATAGAAAAAGATTCACCCAATTGCTTCTTTAACCTGCCAATCTTGAAAACACTTTTTTCCAACAATAAGCATGTCATCAACATATAATAACAAGATAATGAAATCATCACCAAAGAAATTTTTAATAAAGACACAATGATCAGAAGTAGTCTTCTTGTAGCCTTGCTCACATATAATAGACTCAAACTTCTTATGCCATTACCTCAGAGCCTGCTTCAAACCATATAACCTCTTTCCCTGCAACATGAAAATCGTTAGGTTGCTTCATATAAATCTCTTCCTCCAAGTCACCATGGATAAAAGCAATCTTCACGTCCATCTGCTCTACTCTAAATTTAGAGTAGTAGCTAAACTCAATACAATTCTAATAAATGACAACTTCACCACATGAGAGAAATTTTCATTAAAGTCAACACCTTTTCTTTGACCAAAACTTTTTACCACCAAGCTAACTTTTTATCTAGGAGATGTAAAATTACTTTCATGCTTCACCTTATAAATCCACTTATTTTCCAAGGCCTTTTTACCCTCAGGAAACTTCGCCAAATCAAATGTATGATTATCATGTAAGGAATTCATTTCATCCTACATCGCATCCAACCACTTTTGTTTTCTTCACTCTCCACGGCCTCTTCAAAATACTCAGGTTTTCCCCCATCAGTCAAGATCACATACTCACTATACGAATACCTTTTACATGGTTGTCTTTACCTATCAGATTTCCTGAGTTGAACTTGTGGTGGTTCAGGTGCATCATTTAAGCTCTTATCTTATGACTCATGTTGCCCTTCAACATCATTTGCTGTAGCATCAAGCTCATCTCTAAGCTGCCCATTATCAATATAATTATGTTGTGCATTATGTCGAACATTACCCTCGTTAGCATCTAGATTGTGAATAGGCAACCACACTGGATCAACATCAAACATATTATTATCTTTCGCAGATGCAGTCTTCTCGACCTTATCAATGTAATTAATAGTTTGATCTTCCATGAACTTCACATCACGACTTCTAACAAGCATCTTCTCAATAGGATCATACAACCTGTGAACAAATTCATCCTGGACATAGTAAATAAAAATACACTGCCTTGTCTTTGCATTCAACTTGGATCTTTCATCCAAAGACCCACAAATAATTATAATTGGCATCCTTACTAAACAAAATTTTATCTAGCACCTCACTATTTAAAGAAATGGCAAGACTAAGATTAATAACATGTACCGTTGTGTACAATGCCTTGCCCCAGAAACTTTTGGGTAATTTTTCTTTAGAGGGCATAAACCTAACCCTCTCAATCAATGTCCGGTTCATTCTCTCTGCTAAACTATTAAGCCGAGGAGTCTTTTCATGTCTTATACCCTATTACTTGCAATAGGCTTTAAAAGGTCCACAACTCTCATCATCATTATCAGTATGAATGCATTTTAGCTTCTTGTCTGACTGCCTCTCAACCAAAGCATGAAATTGTTTGAATTTTTTAAGCACTTGGTCTTTTGTCTTTAGAGTATAAATCCAAAGTTTCCTGGAATAGTCATCAATAAAGGTAACCAAGTAGATAGAATTATTAAAAGATTTTACCTTCAATGGGCCACAAATGTCATAGTGAAACAACTCAAGCAACTCTAACTTCCTTGAAGGAGGATGTTTCTTAAATGACACTCTAGTTTGCTTACTAGCCATGAAGTGAGAGCACTTCTCCAATTCTGCACTCTTCAATCCTGGAAGAACATCTTCTTTGGCTAAGCAGTTTAATCCTTTTTCACTAATATGACTAAGCCTTCGATGCCATAAATTTGATACCTCCATATCCAAGGAGCTCACAATATCTTTAGCAACTGAAGCTTTTGTCCAATACAATTTAGATATTTTCTTTCCTTTAGCCATAACTAAATTGCCTTTAGTGAGCTTCCATTTTTCAGAACCATAATGGTTATCATAACCTTCATCATCAAGCACCTGAACAGAGATTAAATTAAAATGAACATCTAGAGCATGTTTGACTCCTTTAAGCAATAGCCTCACTCCAATGTTTGTTTGTAGACAAATGTCACTAATACTAATCACCTTAGATATGTCATCATTACCCATCTTTAATGTTCCAAAGTTACCCGGTGTGTAAGATGTAAAAAACCCCTTCTTTGGTGTAACATGTAAAGTGGCAGCACTGTTTGCTACCGACATGCTTTCATCTGATACAATATTAATTGTATCATAATCACGAAGAAGAACAAGATCATCACTAGTAGTAATTGTAACACGATCATTATCATCATCTGGACCCTTCTTCTTCTCCTTACCCTTCTTGCCTTTGTTCTTTTTTTTTCCACCGAAAACAATGCTTTTTAATATGCCCCATTTTGTTATAATAATGGCACTCTAAATTCTTGTACTTGGACTTGGACTTACTCCTACTCTTCTCTCTACTACCCTTCGATTCATTTTTTTTGACTTCTCCCCCTATTTTCAGTGACAAGTATCTTAGACTGAGCCCTATGCCTTTCTTCTAATCTCTTCATTAAGAGCACCACTCTTTGCTATTTGCAAAGAGACAACACCATTGGGGGTTGAATTTGTAATTGAAACTTAAAATTTCTCCCAAGATTCAGGTAGAGTGTTCAAAAGGCATAGTCCCAAAACTTCATCATCAAACTTGATACCCATTCCTGACGATTGACTTAAGAGCCCTTGAAATTCATTCAAGTGATCTAAAATAGAAGTCCTATCCTGGTATCTCAAATTCATTTGACAATTTAGGAAATACAATTTGTTGTTCCCTGACTTAGAGGCATACAAGGACTCAATCTTCTCCCATAAAGTTCTTGCATGTGTCTCATTAGCAATATGATTATACACATTGTCTTCTAAATATTGTCGAATAAAACCACACATTTGTTGATGCTCAAAATCCCAATCCTTATCAGACTTGGAATCTTGCTTCTGAATAACAAACACAAGAAGATGCATATTCTTCACAAATAGCAAATCCTTTATCTTGCCCTTCCATAAATGATAATTAGTAGTATTTAAATAAACCATCTTGTTTGTATTTATCTCCATCATTCAAGCAAGTCAAACAACTTTAAAACCAAGGATCTGATACCACTTTGATTAGAAAAGCACCTCAATAACAATATGTAGTGGAATTGAATTCCCTCAACTTGCAAGAATCAATGAGAAACAATCAAACAAATATATGGCAGTAATTAAATAGCACAGATAAATCAAGAGACACTAAGATTTTAATGTGGAAAACCCTTTAATACAAGGGTAGAAACCACGGGTCGTCCAAACCAAAGAAACAACTCTAGTATGACCAAAATAGGGGTACAACAGAGTCTCAATCATGTGCACAAATCAGTGCTAATTAACAACCAACTAAGAATCAAAGCAACAAAGCTTACAATAGAGAATCAAGAAGATGAAAAAACACCAAAAACATAGGCTAAAAGCGAATTGAATTGCTTTCACACCAAGCAACGAAGAGACGATCCAACCGTTCAAAATAAAGAACCAGATGTTTTGAACTTTTTGACCAAATTTCAGCTCGATCGAACAGTTAATGAATTCGCAAACGCAATTTCAATCTGACTACTCTGTGAACATGTGAAATTGACTTTTCCTCTCTTCTCTCACTAGTTGCAGTTTTAACTTGAATACTCTATCACTCTAATCTAATCCCTCTCCACTTTACTAGGTGAGACACATGATGGGCTTTTAAGTTTGAGCCTTTCTCCGCATAAGAAGGGAGTCAAAACCCAACAACAAACATACGTGAATGAGTTTGGATTTGAAACTAAAGAATCGTAGAAAGGAAGTGAGGAGGAGGAAGAAGCAAAGACACAAATATTTTTTATTAAACTATAAAGAACTAGGAGTGGAGGTGGAGATGAAGTGGGGATTGAGATTGTATATGGATAGAGAGACATGGCTCAGATGGAACAATTGGGGTCCACAACCTTCCTTCTTGGTTTGTTTGGTCCAACGAACCCGTCTTTACGTTCAAATTTTCCCTCCTTGCTCTATCAAACTACTCTTTGGAATGTGTTACTGTTAGTCAGATCAAGGTGTTGTGTTCTCTTGGATTTCAGATGAACAAAATGAGTATACTCGACTAGATTATATTTCACGAGCAGGATGGAAGAAATAGAACAAGCAGTCTGCAAATCCAAGAGTTACATGGTTGCAACATCTCAACTCATCTTTTTCGTCTTAAGCTATGGATATTCTGCTTTTCCTTTGTCAATATTTCCAGAACTGTTCTGTTACTTCAAGCCAATTCTTGTAGGGTCTTGTGATGGGGTACATACATATCTTGAATAAACAATCCAATAAAGCATATTTCACGGGGACCAAAAAACAAAAAAAAGGCTCCGCAATCACCTAGTTGTGGGGAAAGATTGCAGAACAAACTAAACATCACATCAAATCAGACAAATAGTTCGAAAATAATTGACTATCCAGTATTTATTTACACCATATGAACATTAAGACTCTCTAGCACAAGCCTATAAAAATCCTTGATTCCACAAATAAAGAAGGGATGAATTTCACATAGACCATGGTCTACGCTGGCACACAAACATGCTCGCATTGGTCCTCTAGGTAGTAATATGCAGGATTTGGAAGCTTAAAAATGCGCTCTCCCAATATCGGACCTGCTAAAGCATCCATTTCGCTGCTGATTATACTTGAGATACGAAACCCCTCTTTCTGCAATGCTTCCTTTCGTCTATGAAAGTATCCATTGCTACCCATATGCATTTCTTCTTCTGATCTACAAGGGTGGTGAAAATTTTAACTCGTTTATAGGGCTTATCATATATGAAAGCAAGCTCAATCCATTTTCTTTGCAGAATACCAAAATGTCATGTCATCTTTAAGGTAACTACCAGTAAATATTCCTTAAGAAAATTGGATGTTTTTAATGTGCATTTTTTCTGTCACAACAACAGAAATTGCTGGTCGACATAATCTGAACCATGCAGATGTTGAACAAACACGTAGGGATCCTGCAAACTCTCCCACAAATTGTATCCCTAAGCTCCCTGAATCAATTACCTGATTGCTTCCCAAAATTTCCATAAACTCCGCAATCTGAAACTGCTATAACTTCCCTCGTGTCATAATTGTAAGAAATGCATAATCTTTAATAGTTTATAGCATTGTCCTAGTATATTAGAGGCTGCGAATTAGTGAATTAGAAGGTCTGGAGAAGAAAACAAAACTAAAGAACCTTAAAGAATGACTAGATGTAGACAAAGTGCAGAAAGTATTACCTCAGTATGATAAACAACCAACCACCGTATCCTGCAGCTGTAAGTTGCTCTATGGTGGCATTTCTTTCTTGCTCAGGCCTTTTTGAGAACAAAATCAAAGACCAACCACTAGCTTGAAGTTTGGTGTATAATTGTAGAAAAAGCATTTGCTTCAAATGTTTCACCTCTTTGAAACAAACACTACAGAATCTGTATCAAAAGAGGATGAAGGAGACCTTATACCTCACTTTTGAATATTAAATACTGACTCCGTGTATGATAACCAAAATTGATATTTGATGAAAGAAAAAGCCACAAGAAAACCATCAACTAACTTCAACATGCAATTTAGGAGACACAGCATAGATCAACAATGTAAACAGCTACCAATAAGCAGATGCTGAGAAGGCAAGCAAGATGGTGAGGAATTTCTGGTAATTACCCATGTTGCAATAGATGTCTGTTACGGGAATTCAAAGGAAGAATGTCATCTAAGTCCATCAACACCACATCTTGACTATCATCTGATGGCACAACACTGTCAAAGTATCTCTCAACCATCCACAAACTAACATTTAGATTTCTTTTATATTGACCTTCCATTATTTGGTGTATGGCAAGATTTCTGCAAGCTGCAGGAAAATCATCTATCCCCAATCCGTTCAACTCCGCATGCTGCACAAAAAGCCTGCAGTATTTGTAGTCATCAATTGGTTTTTGGATCTCAACAACACCTTTATTGCTATTCTGACAGGATTGCAACATTATGGTTAAAGCAATCAGCAAGGTGATCAATAAAACTCCAACAGTTACAAGAGCAGCTATAAAGATTGTAGCAGCGAAAGATGTCATGTAGAACCCAGACTCCACAAGAAAATGGCTTCCAATCTCTGTACAAGGAAAGATAGTAAAATTAGTAAAATTAAAGTTTCAATAAATTTGGACCAAAATAACATAAGAAGAAGTATTCTAATCCAAACTTAAAAGATAGCAGAAGTCCACGAGTAAATATCTGCAAAAGATTTGTCAACCAATCACATGCCAACTAACATGGGAAATGATACATTATATCCATGCTACAGATAATCCATGGTCAGTGTTGTTTCAGATAAAGCAAAGCAACATGGACCAAAAAACAGTGAATAGCAACGTATGTATGGGTGTATATACGTTCATTTAGGATGCATTTGCGCATATCAACCAAAGGTTGACTGACCTTTTTATTAAAGCATCGGATCAAGGTTCAGCATACATGTCCCAGAGCCTTTCACAAAAAAAATTATAGTCCCATTGATATGGCGGGGTGTTTTCATCACTGAAGTTATAGATTGAATATGGACATCAAAAAGTGATGCTTACCAGAACCTCCTCTACTCGAGAGACTCTGAACAGAGTACTGCCTCTCCATTTGATGGGCGTAAGCTGACATTATATGTGTCTAACCAAAAATAACCAGTTCAAGTAATCTGTTGCAATAAAGATCGCCCTTTCTTTTGGACGATTACAAACATCACCTGAAAAATGACAATACTGATTTAATGACAGAGAACCTTAAACTGGACCTTATCACGAACCATGGAAACATCAAGAAACAACCTCCAGAGCAAGAATAACGAGCAAATGAATTGAGCATTCCAACCCCTACTAGCTCCACATTTCTCCACTCCCAACCTGTCACATCCAACAAACACGCAAATTGGAGAAAGCTACAACTATATCACCATAATTCTCGTACTGATCCACATCGTAATTCGCCCACAGAAAACAAAAGCATAATCAAACTTTCGAATCCAAAAACCAAATGATCAGCTGGTTTTGAACTAAAAGGCATGAAAAGCCGAACTGGGTTCGCAAAAATCTTCCATCAGATCATGCCAATAAGACAACTTTAAGTAATGAAATCTCCAGAAATCAAGAAGGAAAGACGCAATCTTTAAGACAATCTGGAGAAGTCTACCAACGACATGCAAAACCCAGTCCAATTAACATCCTTGAAAAACTGAAACTAGTTATCTTATAAACAGAATTGCCAAATCACAGAACGAGAGTAAGAAACAACCTGGGAGCGCGGCTTGGAGGTATCAAAAAAGAAAAGTAGATATGTTATTCGAAGGAAGACGAAGGAGTAGACATTTTTCATTTTCATATTAACCAATTATACAAGCTGCTCCTGGATCCGTCCACCAACGGGAAGTTTCCTCCCATTCCACACTAAGATCAAAATACGTTTCAGCCCACTGAAACATCATAGATTTTCAATTAGGGAACGTTTGTTTCTATTTTTATTAAAATTCATATATTATATTTTTACTAAAAATTAGAGATAAATTAATTTTACAAACTATTTTTTAATATCTTATAAATATTTATTTGTAATGTTAATAATTATTCATTAAAAATAAAAATTTATTTACTTATATAGAATATTAAGTTATATTTAGAATTATATACATAATATTTCAAAAAATTATTCATAAATAAATATTTTAAAACATCTATTTTAAGATATTTTAAATTTTAAAATAGTTTTATTACATAATTATCAAATTTGTAATATTTTTAAAAATTATATATAAAAATTTTAAATTAATTATAAAATAAAATAAATTAGATAATTATATTATATTATCATAATTATTACTAACAATATATGATTAACTATTTTATATTAGTTAATAATAAAACTATATTAAGAGAATAAATGACAAAAATATGAAAAAACTAAAATGAAAATAAAACTAGAAAACTCAACTAAACATGTTTTCTACTAAATTGAGAAATAAAACAAAAAATAAACCCTAAAGTATCAGTCTAATTTCTAAAGGTGTAATTTCTGCATTCTAATTGATTATTCAGGTAAGTAAAAATAAAAAGTTTCAAAATAAGATAGCATTAGTTTTTTAAATTCTTATTTTAGATGTAAAAAGACAACTAAGTGAACTTAAATTTTTCAAAAACATATCATAAATATGAAAAGTGAGTTGAGATTTAACGCGCTCTTTAACTACTCATTTTGTTTTTATGTTATTGAAACAATATTTAATTATAAATTATATAGGTATAGCAATAAACTTCATTCAATAAAAGATATAATTTTTATTATTATACTCATTTTAAAAATACTATCATTATTCAAAATTATCTAAAGATACTTTATAATATTTAAAATAAAATTATTACTATTTAACTAATTAACTACTAAAATCAGGTTGGAACAATCATACATCATGCTCAATAATTAATTACATAATGATATGTGTTAAATAACTTGATAAAAATTTAATAATAGTTTTTTTTAATATTGAAAGGTATGTTTTAAAGAATTTTAAATAATTAAAACTATAGAAAATGTTTGTATCTGACACCTTTTATATTACTAACTAGGATCAGTGATAACTTCAATAATGCAACACTAACTTAGATGTAATAACGATCTAGTTATTACATCATTGATTTAACTATTTGTTTGGTGTATATCTAAAATGTGGGAATGTCAAGAAGGATTTATCCTAAAATTTATACCTGACTTCTATAGGTGATATAAATAGGTTTCAAAAAGCTTTTAAAAAACAAGATTATAAACTACCAAAATACTTAAATGTAAGGAAATGAAATATGAATTGAATAAAATAATTGATTGTTTGAAAAGAAAATCATAACCTATATGAGATACTTTGAAGTAACAAAGGTGAATTTACAAAATAAAGAAAGCTTTTAAAAAATAAGAGTGTCTTGAAATAAGTAAATTGTTCTCATTAGAGATTAGTTTTGTGATTTTCTTATGAACGAGTCTGTGTTGTCATCCCCCTTTATTGAGATTGTCTTGTGATTGAATCTGTGTTGTTATCACCCTTTATTGTCTAAGTTTTGGTGAATTTTGTACTCATTTCAACCTTAAGTAGTTTTTTTGCCATAATTTTCTACTTTTCTATATTTTAGCTAACTACTTGCCACTATTCACGATTTGGAATTATGCAACTACTTAACTTCCTAACTTCCAATCTACTCCCATTTTCTTATTAACTCTCTTTTACCATTTTCTCAACTTCTACTGTTTGGACTTTTGCCTTAATTAATTCCACTTCCATGTTCATATTAACTATCTTATACTATTTTCTCAACATCCACATTTTGGACTTATGTCTCAAGTAACTTCCTAACTTTTAGCCTACTCCCTTATATTTTAGCTAACTACCACATTGTATTATTTTTAAAAGCTCATGTCAATATAACTAGTTGTATTTCTTAAATCTTGGACTTCTCAATTGATCCTTATATGTATGAATTATTTGACTAAATGATTTCCCGGGTGTTTAGTATTTGGTCCCCTTTCTCTTGTGGGCTAAATGGACTGAATTACTTTAGGCTATCAACAATTGTGTCTTGCATATGTTTTTGTTGAGCAAACCAAACGTATGACATAGAAACTCTTTTAGTTTTCTAACTAGATTTTGAATTCCATTCCATTAGTGTGTCAAATTTAAGGTTGAATTCGTGAGTTAAGCCAAGTAACACATTTATGATGAGTCTTTTAAAATCTCAAACAATCTTTTATAGATAAAAAATGTTAGATCCATGGATTACACTGAGATCTTTCAAATTTAAAATATATAATTCCCTATTCATTGTAGAAGATAGTAAATCTCTTTAAATTTCTACCTTTTGCTATTCTATCAGGATTCGATCGTTTATGCACTACAAAATCTTCTTTTTTAACTTCCATACTCTCCTGTTACGACTTCTGCAACCATGGATTCTTCTTGCCATACTTCTTCCTCTTCTTTCAACTGATTCTGCTAAGATGAATGCCATTAATGTATATCTTTAATTTTAGCATTTTCTAAAAATCCCTATAATTTTCCTAATTCCACTTCCTTTATAGGTTGTTAAAATTAAAGTAGGCTTTATTCCATCTTGGCCTCTCCTGCCTTTCACAAGAATCAAGTAAAGAATTATTACATTTTAGTTTTTCTTTTTAACCCATTAATTCTAACACTCAAACTCCTATTTTTAGTAATGTAAAAGGTTATCCTCACTTTGATCATGAATACATTCTACCTATTACTATTAGGACTCTCTCGCTCATTGATTCTTCTCATCCATTGCTCCCTTATTTAGAAGAAACAAGTAAGTCAAAATTACCTTTGAAATTCACTTTGTTTCAGGCCATTGAATCCCTAAAACTATGGCTTAGGAATGTAGACCAATGGGCTAAATAGGTAGACAGTTTATACATATCATATCACTCGGCCTAAAAGAGGTAAGGCCTCCTGCAACTAATAGCCTTTTCTAAGAATTCTATTAAGTATTAACCTAGTCTTGTTTTGTATTTCGAAATTTTGGAGTCTTTCATGCGCTCCTTTATATTTCCTTTTGGATATGGTTTTATTTCTTTGAAAGACATTTCCTTTTTAACTAGGTTGCTTATTATCAAGGATGAATTTATTTGTTTTATTAAAGAAAATCCAAATTTAGATTCTTGAAATTTTAAATGTTCATCTTATTCTAGGATAAATAGCTACACTTCTTTAAGAACTCTTGTATCTAAAGAAGAACAAGTGAAATTTATTTGGGTTATTCTAAATAAGATTTTGTTTTGCCCTATTCGTAATAAACCTAGCTTGGAATTTCTTCCTTTTAGTAAAGAAGTAGCTTCTGGTAAATGATTTGCTTTAGGTTATGTTTTCTTAGGATTTCTTTAGAAAAATTTAAAGAGATGCCTCTCTAATCTTCCTTTACAGCATCTAAACTTGTATGTGTGGTTTGTCCAGCTTTGAAATTTTGTTTATTTCCTTGAACTTAGTGGAATAGAAGGTTTACTTTCTTTGTACCCTAGATGTCCTATTTATGGACCTTGGTTATCCACCAGTTTCTATAGTAAGTCTCCCAAAGAATTTGGTATTTTTCTATCTCTAAAGTCTCAGTTTATAAATCAGTTTAATCCTTTTGGAGACTTCTCTTAAAGGCCTTACTAGTTAAGATTTTACAAAAAAAATTAATCCTTTTATTTAGCAATTTAGCAAAATATTTTCCTCACCAATCCTATAGTTTTCATTGTTGGTGGTGACAAAGCTCTAAAACCTGGCACTTCTATTATGGCCATAGGTTTTAAAATGTCTCTCTCTTATCTTTGGAGTAGGCAACTAGGCTTATCTCTAGGAATTCCTCCTACTATACATTTTTAGACTATCTAGTAGGAGTGCCTTTTAAAGTAAGTGTTGTCAATGATAAATTAGTGATGGTATAAACTCTTCCCTTTGAAAGGACTTCCTCTACTCCTGAGGTTGAAGAATTAGTGATGGTACAAAATGTCCTTTCATTACTTTTACTTTATTTCTATCATGAATTCCCATTGTTCTATCTCCTTTTTGTACATGACATAATATTAGACCTCCCTGCTCTCTCTTTTCCTTTAGAAATAGAATCTTTAAAGATCAAGGCTTATCTGACCTAAAAGCCACTGAGGTTTCTCTATTAGAGGTGAGACAAGAATTCTTTTGTTCTATTTGTTGATATGCTAGTCTATTAGTGAATTCATTTGTTACTTACATACCATGGATGTTTGGTATATAATAACAGACTTAGAATAAGTCTTCAATTTGAGCGTCTTAGATCTTTCATGCATTAATCAATTAAGAGAAATTTAGTCCTTTAATTAGGATCAGTTGTAAACTTCTTTATTTTGTTGGCTATTCGAAGCAAGTTTTAATCTATTTAAAACCCTTAAAATACTTCAAGCGCACTGGTCGCGAGTGTAATATAAGAGGTATCGATCCCTCGAGGAGTTAGTGAACTAATCGAATTCTAAGTTATCTAAGGCCTAAAGGATAATTACAATGAAAAGAAAAACTAAACAGAAAAGTAAATACAATAATATGGAATGATAGAAACAAGATTTCTATATTAAGCAAGGAAATTAAATTGAGCACCACTAATTTGACAATTGAAAATCAACCAAGAAGAATTGACTGATTATAAGGGAGGGGGATTTATCATATCATCAATGCTAATCTAGTCACTTGTGTGTTAATATGGTGTCAGTTATAGACTATCTAGGGGTGGATTACTCTCTCTTGAGTTATAATTACTAAGCCCTAATTGATAATCCCTAATTAAGTTAAGTATCTGAAAATTTAACCTCTTAATTAACAATCAGCCCACAACCAAATTAGTTTTTAAGAGTTCTAATGAACAACAAGGTCCTCACACGGGATCTATCTTCATACAAATTAATAATTTGATTAATCGTGTGGTCTATCGAGTCGTTTAACTCTTATTAATCCAACTCAATCATTTTTATTCAGTTTACACTTTCAGTTTATTATCAAAAGATGAAAGTACCGCAATTAATCAGAACACCTAATCAATCAACACAAAAGATAACTAAATTAACATTTAATCAATTCAAAATCCATAAAGAGTTTAGAATATCATCCAATCCAAACCCATCATCATCGTCGTCACATTCATCGTATAAATTCAAAGAAAGAATAACAAGATGAAATGGAAATGTCACTTGGAAAGGATCGGGATGGCCCGGGAATGTAGCAGTTGCAGCAACCCACTGCTCTCTCTCCTCTTCTTCCTCTTCTCTCTTCTTTCTTGAAGGTTTTTGCAAATGTAGCAAAATGGAGGCTCCTTCATGGTTTCATCATAATGCCTTTTATTGGCTTTCCTAACTTGGGCAACCCTAAGGTTTTTTTAAGAGTCTGAAAGGTCTAAAAAGTCCCTTAAAAATAAAAATCGGGAAGACTGTCTGCGTGTTATGATGCACAGGCGACGATCGTGGCCCCTTGCATCTTATTCTGTCATAATTGTGGCTTATTGGCCACGATCGTGGCCCTAGATTTGAGTCTAACCCGTCTTCTTAAGTCACGATTATGGCCCTAGTTTTAGGTCCAACCCTTCTCTGACTCTTCTCCGTTCTTCAATACTTGCCCTAAAATACTAGCAAACTCATTAAGATACCTCAAATATATAAAATTGAAGCTTAAAAGCATACTGTAACACATAAAACGCTTAAAACAAAACTATCTACTAGCTAACACAAATCTAACCTAAACACTCACTAAATAATCTAATTAACAATTAAATACAAACTAAACTACCACAAAAATATGATGCAATCTACAACTATCATTGGCATTTTTATTTTCGAGTGGGACTTGGAACTTTTATTTCTAAGTGCTGATCTAAAGTTAATCTATTTTAAGAATTCGATCTTATTATGTGATCCTTATACTTTTCAAATAAGTAGGTACCTAAGGTTTTAAATAATTTACATTAATAAAATTCCTATGAGGTTCCCCTTTCAAACTAGATATCTAATAGGCGTTACCATTTAAAATTTTATAAATTCTAAATAGTTCTTCCCAATTTGACGACCATTTACCCCATTCTTTGTCTTTTATCCCAAGTGGTAGGATCAATTTCTAGACTAGTTCCTCTTCCTAAAATTCTCACTTAAGAATTCTTTTATTATATAATTTAGCCATATTTCCTTTTTTAATAATCTTATTAGTCAAAGATTGTAGTTGTACTTCATCTAAATCTTTTAGCTCCATTACCATTGCTTTTAAATACTCAGAAGTCCCTAAAGCGTTAGCCTCTTTCAGAGATGGAACCACTATTATAATAAAAAGAACAACATGATGTCCATATGTCAACCCAAATATGCTAACTCTTGTAAGGTATTCTTAGAAGTACAATACGCCCACAAGGTTTTAGACAAAATTCTATATCATTCTATTGGATTATCTTTTAACATTTTCTCTACAATATCAATAAATGTTTTGTTAGATGGTTTGGCTTGACCATTAGCCTGAGCATAATATGGAGTCAAATTTAATAATTTCATCGTATAATCTTTAATAAACTCTTTAACTTACTGGACTATAAACATAATTACTTGATCACTTGTGATTGACTGAGGAATTCAAAGCTAAAGTATAATATGTTCTTTGATGAATTTAACTACATCTATTTGACCAACTTTCTTCAAAGGTTATGCCACCACCCATTTAGTAAAGTAGTTTGTAGCCAAAAAAAATAATTATGGCCTTTTGAGGAAGGTGGATATATCTTCCTAATGAGATCAATGGCCCATCCTCTAAATGGCCACAGTTAAAGTATATAATGTAACTCAGATGCAGGAATTCTTTTAATTCTTCCATACTTGTGACACTATTTACACCCTATAGCATATGATATGTCGTCTTTCAAGATACTTGGCGAATAATATCCATGGCAATGTATACGCCATCTCATCATTATTCTAGACTAATGCCCTCTTTGTACCCCTTTATTTACTTGTCACATTACTATTAATGTCTTAAAAATCCTCATAAATCTCAAAATAAAATTTTCATTTCCTGGACAAAACAAATTTCATTTAATCAACGTAAAATTGACTGTGTGTTACTTTGAACGACATTTCCTTACTAGGGTTTTCTAAAAGGTGTTTAATTTCCATCCTTCAATCATGGGTGACTTCTTTATCAATATTAAAGATGTCTAGTGAAATTCCTCTCTTATATATGGATGGGTGAGAACTTTGTTGTACCACAATACACTTTTGGATTAAGTCTTAGGACATTTTCGTTGTGGTTGCTATTTGTCAAAGTTTATTTGCCTCCTAATTTTCATCATATGGAATATATTGAGATTCTATATTATCAAAGAATTGTAGCAATTGTACAGTGGTAGTATGATAAGGAGATAAAGCTAAACTCATGCACTTATATTCCCCTGTCACTTAGCATAATGCTAATTGTGAATCTCCCTTTATTGGAATTTGTTTAGCTTCATAATCAACTAAAAGTTCTAGTCTAATTACTAAGCCTTCATATTTTGCTTGATTATTTGGTATATAGAAAGTTCATTTTGAGGGACAGAAGAGTTTTGGTTCCAATTGGTACATTTATGACTATTCCAACACCAATAGATTGTTTTGTATTGGACCTATCAAATTTAAACTTCTATGGCTTTTTCTTACAATTGAGGGCTAAGTGTCCCAAAACCTCTTATGCTTTAAAAGAGGGACGACTTACTAAAAGTTAGCTAGTACTTAACATTTTACAAATTTTATAGGACAATTTATCAAGTTGAAGTCTATAAGAGTCATAAGTCATTTCCCAATATTCATTGAGAGGACTGACTTATTCAATATGTATTTCATTAAATCAGTCTATGAAACCACAAAGACTTTATTTTGCAACAAGTAATGTCTTAATTTTGGACAAGAGAAATAAAATGTCAAACATAACTTAATGATGGGTAAGTACTTATTTTCTATTAGCAAAAGAATTTTTCTTAAATAATAAATAATTTGTTCACAATTAGCCTTATATCTCCAATAGATTCTTTTACTAAAGAGATATACAACTTTAATAGAATTCCTTTTTAAAAGGTACAAATACTGGGGGTTTGGTTAATTATTCCTTACTACTATCCAAAATTTCCTTTTATCTTTCCTCTCAGTTGAATTCCTTTAATTTCTTTAACTTAAATAAGTCTAAGAATTCTTTTGTTTTTCTGCCATATTAATAATAAATCTTCTTATGTGGTTCACTTGACCTAAAAACCTCTAAAGATCCTTTTTATTTAGTGTTAGTTTTTCTTTGAGAATGGATTTTTCTTTATTCTTATACAATTTAATTCTTTTATTGTGAACCAAAAACCCCAAAAAGTTTACAGCTCGTATTTCAAAAACACACTTTAAAGGATTCAACTTCAATTTATGTATTCTAATTTTATAAAAAGCTTTTTATATATTGGGTATGATTTAATATTGTTCTTTGACTTTAATTCAATATCATCAATGTAAACTTCTAATGTACACCCTATCAAATCATGAAAAATGGCCATTCATAGCCCTTTGATATGTGGCACCTACATTATTTAGATTGAAAGGCTTTACAACCCACTTAAATGTCCTAATACCCTAGATATCTAAAAGTTGTTTTAAATTTTAGTTATAATATGAAAAATGATCCATGAAAGAGATTAGAAAAAGTCCAGTCGTCATATCTATGAAAAAATCTACAGTCAGCGTCATTTATGCATCTTAGGAGTGGATGCATTTAAATCCCTAAAGCCCATGAAAATTCTTATTTTTCATTTTTCTTAACTACAGGCACAAAATTAACCAACCTCTCAATATAGATGGTCTAATATTACTAGACTTGTATAACTTTTCAATTTCCTTTCTGAACTTTAACTTAACTTCGTTTGACCATTGATAAGGAGGTTGACGATGAGGATGGAATTTTGCTTTTATTATAATTATGTATTCTACTAATTTTCTACCTAATCTTGACATTTCAATATAGTCCCAAGCAAATCAGTCTTCAAAATTTTCAAAAAGTTCCACTAATTCCAACTTTATCTTCCAAGTATTTTTTAATAAGACTCCACATAATTCTTTTAAATTGCCCAAATTCACTTCTTCTAATGATTCTTGATTCTAACCTTTATAATCATTGAACTTCTCAGGAGTGGATTTCAACTCTCGTACACCGTCATCAATCATTTGTGGTTCCTCATTTGTTTCAAAAACTAGTTATGCATTATCACATCTATTTATTTCTTCTTAATTCTCTAAGATTTGCTACATTTGATATTTGATTTTTGCAGCTACAGTTACTTCCCATTATTTTTATGAGAATTCACTCATTAAACTCCTCTATAATAAGAACCTTCATCATCTTAGGAACAAACATAATGGTAGTTGTTTTTACGATTTTTTATTTATCTTTATCTATCCTTTTCATTTTTTATACTAAGATGACATTTGAATTTGCACCAGTTTTACATGATTCTTAGAGATTGGTTTTGAGGTTGTCTTATGATTAAGTGTGTGCTATTGGCCTCCTTGTTTTCTAAGTGTTAGTGAATTTATAATACTTTCAACCTTAAGCAATTTTTTCCATAAATACGTATTTCCCTATATTGTAACGAACTACTTGCAATAATTCATGCGCTGGAATTATGTACCTGCTTAACTTCCTAACTTCTATTCCATTCCCAAGTTCCTGTTAACCTTCTTATACTATTTTCTTAACTTCCACATTCTGAACTTTTACCTCAAGTAACTTCATAACTTCTAGTATATTCCTATTAATTGTCTTCTACCATAACTTCTAGTATATTCCTATTAATTGTCTTCTACCATTTTCTCAACTTCCACATTTTGGACTTCTGCCTCAAATAACTTAATAACTTCTAGCCCACTCCCTAATATTTTAGCTAACTACTACCTTGCACTATTTTTAAAAGCACACGTCAATTATGTATTAACTGTTTGGAATTCTCAAATCTTGAACTTCTCAACTGATCTCTATATGCATGAATTCTCTAGCCAAATGACTTCTAGGACTTTTACTATCTAGGTCCCTTTAACTCGTTGGCCAAATGGGCTGAATTACATCAAGCTATCAATAATATTGTATTAGTTTTCATTAATAACATCAAGCTATCAATAATATTGTATTAGTTTTCATTAATAGTCAAATAGTTCTTTTATATCACATTATACAAACACACACACAAATTTATTCAAAAGCTAAAAAATTAAATATAAAATATTATAATTTTATTAAAATTAAACTCATTTATAAGAAATACTATTTCACAATTTTTGGGATTAAGGCACTCGATATTACACTATATGAAATAAATAATTGTTCAATTAAAAACACTTCAATACTTGAACTAAAATTTTGTGAAATAAGTTGAAAAGTAATTTTTTCACTCTTAAGGAAAATGTAAATGAAGAGATGATAGCTTCTTTTTTTATTTTTTTTCATTTCTTTGTTCTAAATGATATTTTTATCAAAAAATATTAACAAGGGGACTAAGTCGCAATCTTATAATTTTACAAACATTTTAAATATACTTCCAAATTATTGTTTTTCATTATCTAATTTTACCAAAACTTGGTTAAAGTTAGAATCCCTTGTAATCCTTAAAATTTCTTTGCATTTGAAAATTTACCTTATCTATTTGTTGCAAAAATTTTAGGTTGCTTTTATATTTAATTCAAAAGAAAACTAACATTATGTTTGATATACTAAAATTTAATACCACTTCTCATAACTCACTATCCTTGTTTGTAAAATATTTAATTTAAAAGGAGAAAATACTTCAAATAATATTAGAAATATTAAAGGCATTATGAAGTCTTCCAAAAAAATATGGTACCCATAAAATAACTAACATACACATAAAGTCAAGTTAAACTACTTCTAAAACATAACTCACTAAGAGATCAATATGATCAAGACAAATTGGATCAACATAATTACATATTCTATTAAGATTCCTAGTAAAAAAAATAAATTAAAATAATTAATAAATTATGATAAATCACATTATACTTAATAATGATAATAACATACCTTTCTTGAACCTTTAAATTGTATTGGATAAATATCAAATCATCCAACCTTTTATATTCTTATATATTTCATTTTTTGGAATGGATGAAGTCAAATGTGCTTCAGTTCTTTTCCATTCTAGTTTTTACTCACACATTGGATAATAATTTGAATTGCAAATCTTTGCAATTTTAGAACATCACTTCCTAATTGGTCTACTGTGAAACTGTAAGACCATAAACATCTTATAAATATAATAACGTGATGATTTAAAAAAAATTAGTATCGTAATTGAAGAAACATATACCCAGATTAAGTTTGTGTTTTTGACGAAGTACAATGAGCATCCTGAAACCTTATGTATCCTTACATGCCTCTATTTATGAGTTAAGCAAGTCTTACATCATACCACTTCAAAAAATTGTTATAATAGTTAAGAGCATTGTTTTGTTAACTTTATATCTCTTTACAAAAAATTAGTTTAGAATAAACAAATAGATTAAGAAATGCATTAACAATAAACAAAGGAGCAATTCATTATTGTCTTCCGTGCATCAATTTGGGATTGTATCAACCCCTTGTTCTTCGGTAGGCGTACTAGCTTTAGTATTATTAATAGCATCATTACTAGAGTCAAATGAAGTACCACTACTAGTTTTATAGTTAATTCTTTACATTGTTTAAGCAAAAGTTTTATTTTCCATTTGATATCATGAATAAATGTTTCACATGGTTCCACATCAATCTTAATTCCAAGTAAAAGTTTTTAAGTTAATAATTCCCCAACCCTCCAAATATTTTTCACCATAAAAACTATATAATAAGGTTTCTCATACTGAGAACCAATTTCTCATAAGTCCAAGTTAGATCATCAGATCATCCTGAAAAGGTTAAAATGTTAGGAATATTTGATTTTTTTTGTCAAAATGTTAGGAGTATTTGAATTTTTTCTTATATATATAAAAACAAATGCAAATATATGTAAAAAATTACACTGTATAAGAAATTTCTCAATATGAATAATCTAATTCACTAAAAAACATACATTGGTAGCAGTTTTGTGAAAGTATAACCAATAAGATAAAGCTAACAAATAACATGTAATTTGTCTAAATGAATACTTTCATTTAAAAAAGTAAAATTATTATTAGTTTAAAGTTATTTTATGAATAAATTGAAAGCAAAAGTTCAAACATTTATAAACAATGATCAAGTTAAGTCAAAGCTATAAAAGCATACACATTACAAAATCTAAATGCTAATGAAAAATAAATTTTATAAGATTCGAGGGAAATATTTGAATGAATTCTTGAATCTCAATTACTTAAATGCATACTAAGCTTAAAACTACTTAGTTTTCTTACAAACACCATACGAAGTAAGTGATTATATAACAAAACAAAAAAAATTCTAAATCTTAAAATTCATATGGAGGTTTAAAATTTAGTGTCATAAATATTCAAACCAAAATTTATTTCCTTCTTTTTCTTATAAACAACTTTAATATGATTCTAGGTTAAATGGTTATGGTATGAAGACTTAAAATTGTTCCTTTTAATAACTAGGCATTTGCATGAAACTTAATGAGAGTGAGCTTAATTAATCTATTAGAATTTTCTCTATAAAAGTATTTGCCATCCTATTTATGTTTCTTAAATCCTTTACTCAATATGTAACTACAATACTTATTTACACATCTAAGTAAAGGATAATGGAAAATATATTTTTATAAACTTAGGAGGGCACTATGTTAAGCAGAGGATATCTTACTATTTATATAAAATTATTGTAATTGGTTGAATAAAAACCTCTCAAGCTTGATTCAAGAAGTTATGGAAATAGTTGAATAAGTGAATTGAAATACATATTGGTTGTTTATATATATATATATATATATATATATATATATAGAGAGAGAGAGA
>JAOQMS010000178.1:19321450-19334801 GCA_027563885.1 Erythroxylum longipes
TTATCGAACACCTCATAGGCAATATGTATAATCTCAATCTAACCACAAATCAATTGCATTTTTCCATTATTTACCAATAATAACACATATAAACAACAAATAAACCAATAATTACACGAAAAAACAGTAAACACCAACAATAATAAAGCAAGATTTCATCACCAAACACTCACATTTAACATTAAAAACATGCTTTTTTTTGGAGAAAAAACACACTCATTAGAGAGTTTACCTCAAACAACGCACGATGAGTAAGAAAACAGTCAAAAAATGGCCAGAAAACGCGAGAGAAGGGTCGAAAAACAGAAGGAGATCGCGAGGAGAGAAGAAGAATTGTGCGCGGGGGGGAGGGGAGGGGGCGGTGCACGAGTTAAAGGCGTCGGATTACCAACGGAATGTCTAGGTTTTCTCTCGTCGTCTTCACGACGTAACTTGCCGACATTTACCGATGGAAAACAAATTCCTTCACTAAAAGAGCGGTAATTATTGTTGGTGGAAACCCAAATACCGACGAAATGTACATTCCATCGATAATCTAGGTTTTCCCTCATCCTCATCACGACGCAACTTGCCGATATTTATCGATGGAACACAAATTCTGTCACTAAAAAGCAGTAATTCCTTACGTGGAAACTCAAATACCGACAGAAAACTAATTCCGTCGGTAATATAGGATTTATATCATCATCTTTAACAAAACAACGACGCAAGTTGCCGACAGTTATCGACGAACAAGGATTTTCGTCACTACTGTTGACGTTAAAACTGAAGAATCACCAATGGAATACATACTCTGTCGGTGATTCAAGTTTATCTTCTCGTCTTCATCCAAACGACGACGTCTGGTTAACCAAATGGATATGATTTACTGACGGAATATGTATTCTGTCGGTATTTAATTTTCCTAGTTGTCTCTTTACAAGAGTTTCTGTTGCGACGGAACATAAATTCCGTCGGTAAATAAAGTTGCCTAAACAATTTTACCAAAGGTAACTTTACCGTCGGTAATTAGGTGAAGCTAATTAATTGCAGGAGTAATTCCCGTATTTATTGCAGACGGAAGTCCCTATTCTGTTGGTATATGTCCAAAGTAATGAAATTGCAGGAACGGTTCCCTCAATTTTTGCCGACGCTGTAGGCTTTATCGTCGCTATATGCCATTGGAGATTTTGCGCGAAATTCCTTCCCTCAAGTTTTACCGATGGATTTGTTGTTCCGTCACTATATACGAAAACAACACTGTATTTACTGATGGAATTTGTATTTCCGTCGGTAAAAATCGTCAGTTTTGTTTCCTTTGGTAATATTCCGCCGCTATTCAGTGATTTTCTTGAGTGCACCAAAGAGAAGACAATATATGATGCGACTAAGATTTAGACCATGATTTGGAGGTACTTATTGTACAGGTTAAGCATCTCATGGTGTAGCAGCTGGAACTGAATCACCTCCTCCCCTTCCAGTTACTACACTTAAAGATGAGGCATTACCTTCCATACTTGTTGCTACACCATTCACCACCCCTACATCATTCACTATCCCTATATTGACAGTGATATTAGGGGTAAACAATGCAAATGAATAAATATGGAGTCGTTGGCAGCAGTATTGGACATCACCTGAGGCAATGTCCATTTTAGAGCGTAATTTTAGCAACAGACGTGGAGGACCGGGAGCAGAGAGTCTTCCTATACATACAGGAGGATCTATTATCCACCACAAGCATGAAGAGACACTTGTAAGTATTTAGACTTTACATTTATATTCTGATTTCTTTACTTTGTTTTGTTTCAATTGAATTTGATGTGTGAATTTTGGAATGAAAATATGTGTATTATGGAGAATGATAATGTTATAGATGTCTGGTGCCATAAATGACTACATTGTTGACTTATTTTCTTTGTTCAATAGGGGGTAAATATCATAAAAATATAGGAAACTTTGCCAAAATTTTTATAAATTGTAGTTCACCTATAACATTTTATTCTTATATAAAAAAGTTTATAAGCATGAGGCCTACACCCCGTCAGCTCTTTTTGTACACTCACAATAAGAAGCATGATGGTGTGAAATTTGTCAATAACCGTAGCAGAAAACTAAATGTATGTGAAATTTATGATTTAATATTAGTACTTAATAATTATCACTTACCAATATAAACATTGCCTTCTTATATGACCAAATACATCAACGACAATCTCAGCAGTTTGAAGATATTGATGAGACTCAAACTTATCTTCATGCAGTGGGTGGTAAGGACCATCGTGGAAGGATATTTGGCTTAGGTTCATTTACGAATACATGTTATTCGTAATCTTCCTCATCCAGTATAACAACATCTAGTAGGCGGTCCATAACACATGAAGTCTAAGAGCTTCAAAGCACAGTGCAAACATTGATGGAGTATATAGCTCAGCTTCGTAATGAGGTAGATTAGTTGAAGGATAGGGGTAGCACCTCATCACACCAATCAGAGCATCCATCGTTAGCAAATCAATATTGTACTTGTAGTCATTTAATTTGAATTACAAATACTTATTATGTACAATTTAATGTTTTTATTATCAATTAAGATATTTTTAACTTTATATAATCAATCAACTTTCTGTTTAAACAAATTAAATATATACTATTAAATTCACAATTGTTTAAATTATGCATCAACCATAACATCATCAAATAAAATTTATTGACAGTATATTTTTTAAAAAGAATTTTCTGGTTGAGTTACCGATAGACATTTGTGGTTTTGTCGGTAAAATCAATTCTATTTACCAACAGAAGATGACTAACCATCGGTAATTACAGACGGAATAACCAATTTCATTGCCAAATTTACCAACAGTAGAATAACCATCGGTACACTCATTAACGGAACAAACATAACCGTTAGTAATGTTTTAACAAACTTACCGACGGAAACAAGCAAACCTTCAGTAAATCTGCCGACGAAATGATTCTATACGTTGGCAATTTACCAACGATCAATTACACAAAAGATCATCTGTATATTTACCAACAGAAAATTAATTGTCTGTCGGTAAATTTTCTGAAAGACTTCCTATTTTTCGTTAGAAATTAGTACCTAAAGCTGTTTCTACGATACCATTGTCTGTCTGTAAAGTCCGTCGCTAACTTGACTACAGAGCGAATGTTTATGTTTTCCATCAGTAATTTATCTTGCTAAATGACATTTTTCTTATAGTGACACCATATCTAGTTAAGACAAAAGAACCAGTATGGCTGTCTTTTTGTAACAACCCAGACCACCTGCTCGCAGATATTGTCCGCTTTAGGCCTTGGTCTCTTGGGCCTCGCGCCCTCACGGTTTTGTTTTTCTAGCGTGTAAGCCTCATTAGGGCATTACTCCCGCAGGACTTCCCAGGAGGTCACCAATCCTGGTACTGCTCTTGCTCTAGCACATTTAACTTCAAAGTTCTGATGGGATCCGGTGCGTTGGGGCATAGAAAACGCGTCTATAAGAGAGAGGCTTCCACATCTTTATAAGGCACGTTTCGTTCTCCTTTCTAACCGATATGGGATACCCCTAAGTATCCACCCCCTTAGGATGCCCAACGTCCGCGCTGACATACCACTAGGGTACTGGCTCTGATACCAAATATAATAACCCAGACCACCTGCTCGCAGATATTATCCTCTTTGGGCCTTGGCCTCTTGAGGCTCGCGCCCTCATGGTTTTGTTTTTCCAGCGTGTAAGCCTCTTTATGGTATTACTCCTGCAGGACTTCCCAGGAGGTCACCCATCCTGGTACTGCTCTTACCTAGCACATTTAACTTCAAAGTTCTGATAGGATCCGGTGCGTTGGGGCATGGAAAACACGTCTTCAAGGGAGAGGTTTCCACTTCCTTATAAAGCATGCTTCGTTCTCCTCTCCAGCCGATATGGGATACCCCTAAGTATAAATGGAACATCCCATCCCCAAATCAAGGGTTAGAACCAAAGACTTCTGTAATGGAGAAAATAGCAATGAGATAGTTAAAATATATATATATGGCATCTCATGCTCATGCATAATGTTAGCATACATGCTTTTGAATTTGAATTTCTGTATACATGGAAATAATTGTACATGCACTCATTAACATTCTAGGTAAAATTTAATTGTAATGGGATATGTGGAAAATTGTGGTTATAGTGATAAAATAATTTTATATGGATTGAGAATTTAAAATGGTCTACAACTGTGTTAAATGGATTGTGGTTAGCGAATGATAAAAATTTTCGTAGTGTAAATATTGAGGAAATAAGCTAGAAGAGATAGACTAAGCAAAAGAGAGGATTTGAGATGAAAGAGGTGGTAAACAGTGCTGGAAAATGTACAGATGCAGTGTTTCACTAAACATGAATCTGTATTTTAGCCATAAATTGATCTATAGGCATCCAAATATGTTGATTTTAAGTTTAGATTAAACTAAAGACGTGTAGCTATATTTTTCATGAAGAAATAAAAATTTAATTCTGTCTTTAAGAGTCTCAAAATTTGACATGAAAATGAGAAATGGGCACATTACACTGTAGGATGGATGTATATGTTGTGTTCTGTTTTGAGTGTATAAGAATGTGCTATATTTTGAGTGTTTATGATCAAGTAGGGAATATGAAATGTGTATGGATGATATTTAGTTGAAATTAGGTATACTTGAAGAAGTATCCACTTGAGATGCTGAAATAAAATAAGTTAGAGAAGTTGCTTTAGAATAAAAGAAAAGATAAAGAGAGGTAAAAATTTGATCTGAACTTCCTTGATTAAATTTTATTGATTTAAGAAGATTTTGATAAAATGGTCTTCATGAAACTTGTAGATCATTCTTTCAGCTTTCCATTGATATAAAGTTTGCAATTTTTGGAGTTCTGGATTAAAAGTTATGGAGGTTTGAAGTAGAGATTTTGGTAAAGAAGAAGAAGACATTTAAAATTATAGGCAAAATGGGTGACCTTAAGGTATAGTGAAAATGCAGCTCTTTGAGGATATTAGATTTGCACCGTCGACTTTGGTGATTCATAGGAGAAGGTCGCTATCGTGCAAATGCACGATAGCGACTTTGAAGTTTTAAGGGTGATGAACATCCGATGGTTTTTTGGTAATATATTGTTTGTCCGACCTCCAAATGAGATGAGACTTAAACCATTGGACTCGTAAGAAATTTCTCTACCTCTCTACCAAAAATCATAGCAATATGAAATGAATTGAGATAGATTGAGTGATAAACGTGGGCGGGTCTGACTTGTGCTCTCACCCAATTTTTGTCTTTATTTGTCACACCCGTGACTCTTGCACACCCATGTTCCTCTCACGCCCGTGACCTTCCTCTCACGCCCGTGACTTTCCTATCTCATGCCCGTCAGTTAATTTCAAGACTCATGTTTAATTGTACCATCAAGTTACTGTTCTCCTCAGCCATGACTTGCAATTGATCTAAACACCCGAGAGAAATTTGCTAACTGGACAGTCCTGTTTCTTTTGACAATAACTTCTTATATACATGTCCAAATGATATGTTTTTTAAATTTTCATAAACTAGAGACATAGGGCTATAAATCATATGCATAAGTCGAATTGTGATTCAGTCTCTAAGATGGTTAATTATTGGATGGAAGTTATGCCTAGTACATTGTTTTTGAATATGAACAACCCGAAAATGTTTGAGGCATATCTTTCAAATCACTGAACCAAATTGGATGATTTTGGTGTCAATGGAAACATAATACATAAGGAAACATGTTTCTAGATGAAAGTGTTGCAAAATGACTTCATTATCTAGGTCTAAAAGAACATGCAAAGTTGACCCGAAATGATGTTTTTATGGAAAAATCTGGAAGTGATTTAATGAGTTATGACTTGCAATTTCAGTGGTTTTATTAAGTCATAAACTTAAGTATAAATCATACTTAAGTGAGTTTTAATAAAGGGAAGTGGATAAGTGGTTAAGAAATGGACAGGTGTCCAAGCTTTAAAGTTAAGCTTTATTAACCTTGAAAGACAAGTTACTGTACTTGTCTTTATCTCTCTCAAAGTTTCTTTCTCCGGTTTGTCTTCAACACAGAGTTTTTCATCAAATATCCAATAGAGAAAAATTACCCACTACCACTTCCTCTTTGTTATTTCTTTCTTCTACCCCAAGAAAAACCGAACCCCCTGTCAACTTTCAAGTTGATGTACGTGGTTGCATGAGGGATTAGGGTTCACGTGATTGCTGCAGATGTTGGAACTTCAAACAAGTAAGCTTGTTATAATTATGTATTGTTGTATGAAATGAAGCATGCATCGTTAACTCACTGCTAAATGTTTAAGAACAGTGATATTCATTTTTCCTGGAAAATAAGTGACGAAATGCTGAGTGTGCCGTACAAGTTGATATTTTAGATTTGATGATCAAAATGTTATAAGAGGTTATAGAAATGACTTTTGAAGTGAAAGATCAACTAAATTGGGTAGTAGGTTAATGCAGACAAATTTGGAGAAATGGATATGCGAATGCTTTCTTCATGTTGATGTTTTTACTGTTTATACATACATATATATATATATATATATATATATAAAAGTTTTGGAGTGTTTTAGAGATGATTAAAAATAAATTTAGTGTTTAGAAATAGGTGTATGGTGATGACTGGAGATGAGAAAGAATGATTAAAGTGATAGTTAGAGGAAGAAATGAAGAAAATACAAATTTTGAAAATGCAGAAAAAATGAAAGTGAAGAAATGCAGAAAACGTGATAAATATGCGTCAGTGTTTCTGGTTTCGATGCTTATGAAAAAATGATAGATTTTGATTTGATTGCGATTTGTTGAGCTGAATGAGATAAGAATGAAGAGGAAATATTGAGTTTTAAGTAGAAAGTTAATAGTGATATATATGTATATATATATATATATAAAGACTCTGTTCTTCCTCTTCACTAGTCACATACGGGTATATATTGGAAAATTAGTGGATGAGTTTTTGATATCAAATTACCAAAGTGTGGAGGTTGTGATTTGCAGAAATGATGAGTGATTAAGTTATGAAGTTGGTAAAATACTCGGGAATGTCATTGAGCATGCATTATTCATAGTCCATATACACAGTTGTACATGAATAAATGCTTATAATTGTACCATTATTAATGTGTGTGCAACGTGTGTCTTACATAAATGGGTTGTGCAGGTTAAATGTCTGCATTCAAGCGTTTCCAAAATTTGGAACCAAATTCTAATCTGGAGCATACTGTGAGTAGACCTAGATAGTCTCATTTCATTGTTTGTTTTGTTTGAATTTTTGTATTAATTGACTAAATGCTCAAATGAATGTGATTGATTATGTTGAATTCCGGACAGAAGGTCCGATGATTGTGAAATGTGGATGAGATATTGAAGTGCTACTTGCATGTGAATGTGACGAACTAAATGTTTCATGATATGATTGATTGAAAATGTGAGATGCATTCCATACATAAATGCATGATTAGATAATGAGAGTTATGACTAGAGTAGCCACCGATCAGAGCTTAAAGCTCAAAGTGTGAAAAGATTCTCGAGCTCAAAAAGTGATTCAGTGCTTAAAGGTCAAAGTGTGAAAAGAGCCTCGAGCTCAGAAAGTGATTCAGAGCCTTAGGCTCAACGTTTAATGAGCCCGGTATCCACAATGGATACAGGACAGTTTAGGCACTCGGTCACAACAAAGTAATAAATGAAAAGTGGGTCCCATGCACACTGCATATGCATAATATGAATGATTAAATTGTATTGAATGTGAAATGTGAAATGAAGTGAATGTGATTTATGTATTATGTGACTGGGTGAGCCATCGATGATGGCTACTCATTGAGTTCGCAAAACTCACCCAAAGTTTGCAAATATTTTTTAGGATCAGAAGAATACCCCATTAGGAAAACGGGAGTATCCCTACAGCAAACAAGTAAGGGATAGAGGTCGGGATCAATTCGTGTCTACATTGTATTTCTTTCATTTTGTATGGAATTGTATATTTCCGCCACTTTTATAGCAAATTATGTATTCCGAAAGTTTTGTAAAAAGGTGTATATGATTTATGTTGTAATGTAAAGACTTTATGACTAAAGTGTTTTGTTTTTGTGAAAGGGCCCAAATGGCTATTGAAAATTTTGTTGATTGTATTGTTATGATTAAAAAAGTTTGTGAATAGAGTGGGCCCGATTTGGTTATCGATTTCCGCACTTTATGCTTGTGGTTTCAAAAAAAATTGTACTAAAATTTGAATGATTGAGTGCTATAGCAGGCCACCCTTGTGGGGCACAGACTCGAATATCCATCAGGATGTCGGGTACGTGTCTTATAGGAGTGGGGTGTTACAATAACTCTCTATTAAAGCACCCTAATTTAGGAATGAAATTAATAAAGGCCTAAATTTGGTAGTAGAAGGTGTACAAGCTTTTAAATGCCTACAAAAAGTTGAAAGCTGTTAAGGTTGAGCTGATTAATCTCTAGAAGAAACATATTGACCCAATGACCTAAGATAAAAATAAGGCATTGACCTTACTTAACATATGTTAGGAGAAGCTTGCTTTGAATCCTGCAGATCCAAAACTTAAAGAGCAAGAGACTATAGAGATAAGGAAGTATGCATCTGCATTAGAAATGTACAATTCATAATTATTACAAAAATCCAGAACTATATGGTTGAAAAAAGGTGATAAGATTTGGAGGTTATTTTATAAGGCTATCTAAGCTAGAAGATATACAAATAAGATTATCTTAATTAAAAATGTAAAATGGAAGTTAATTACTAACTAAGAAAGCTTTAAGGAGCTTATATGTGAACAAAAAAAGAAATTACTACGATTTTATGTTAATACTTGACCTCTTTTTGAAGATCTTAGGAACTCTTTAGTTGGCTCGTTCCCAAACAAGTGCATAAATGAGATGACCAAAAAGGTAACAATCGATGAGATTAAGGAAACCTTATTTTCTTTTTACTCAGATAAAACCCCTAGATTAGTGGCTTTAATGCAAAGATTTTTCATGATACTTAGGATTCCATTGGTGAGATGGTGGTTAATTCAGTAGGTGAATTCTTGAAGTATAAAAAGATACTTATTGAGATTAATGAAATACTTATGTCTAGTTCCAAATGTAACAAATCCCTCCACTTTGAATGACTATTGAACAATTTCTTGTTGCAATATGTTCAAGGAAGGAATATTGGTGATAATATCGTTAGCTCAAGAGTTAATTTAAAAGTTATAACTCCAAAGTTACCATCAAGAATTACGCACTAAAGAATGATTTTACTAAAGCCTTTGACTCTTTGAGCAAGAAGTTTATCCTTAAATCCCTATAAGCTATAGATCTTTCTCATAAATTTATCACATGGTTTCATATTTGCATTGTTTCAGTTTCTTATTCAATCATAGTGAATAAGGAGCCAACTAAGCTCTTCAGAACAACTCGTGGCCTCAGCAAGGTGACTTGTTATCTTATTTATTTTCTATTAGAATAGAGATATTTTCTAGGCTTACCAAGCTAAAGATTGCAAAGGAACCTAACTTCAAATTCCATTAAAGGTTTAGAAAAATAGGTATTTTCTATCTCCTATTTGCATATGATTTTGATATGTTATATGGAGCTGCCTACACTTTAATTGAGCTTTTCATCAACTCTTTAAAGGTATTCAAAAGCATCTTAAATCTAGCTTTTAACCCTTATAAAAGCTCATTTACTCTCCCTGTATATGTGAATCCTAATATAGGTCTTTTAGCCATTTCCAGGGGGCTAAAACAATAATGACTTCCTTTTACATACCTTAGTGTCCCTATTGGATTCCCACAAAGAAGCTTACTTAAGTTAATTGCTCCCACCTTTTGGATTCCATTTATAATAGATTGAACAATTGGTCCAATAAATGCTTGCCTTATAGACAAAGACTATCGCTAGTGATCTCCATACTGAGTAGTTTATACAAATATTGGTGTTCTCATCTTGCTCTTCCGAAAGGAAACATGAAAGAAATTAACAATCTATTTAGATATTTCCTCTATAGTGAAATAAATAACATATCTAATATTCCCAAGGTTTAATGGTCAAGTTTTTGCCAACCAAAGTAGTATAGAGGTCTAATTTGTTGGTTTATGCCCCACAACCAATCGGTTGGTTTTAGTTTAGTGTATAATTATTTAAAGGAATTATTTTTCTTATTATATTTGGTTATATAATAAAGTCCATAGGATAATTGTATACTGCAAATAAAATCATAATGAGATTGTAATTGTGAGATTCATATTGCATATATGTATTATCCTTAAATTGTTTCTAGTCATTGTACTATTAAGATTGGACATTAATAGATCATAAAAAGACTAGAACATATTATGTTTCTTTCTTATGAAGGAAGCAGTCGATCTTATAAAATAAAGTATGAATATACTTGAACAAATATATAGGTACTTGTTAGAGAACAAGTTTACTAAACTAACCCCATATGAGAATTTCATTTGGAACATTACTTGTATGTCTATGGAAATTCTCATTGTGGTAATTGTATACGTGATTCTTTGACTTGAAATCACCAAATTATCTATATAGGATTTCTATCTTTTGATAATAATTATGACATATTCTGGTCATTGGTTGCTTAGTTAGTAGTCATTAGATATATCATGAACTATATGGAGGTAGTTGAGTGATGAGTATAAGATTCATCACCCTAAAGTGATTAGGGAGAATTCGATTAGTATTGATTTAAAAAATCATTGGCCAAGATGAAATGACACTTTATTAAATAGTTTACAAATTTCATTAATAGAAACAATTACTAATGGTGGAAAACTTACATTATTGGATTCAAATAGAATAGATATTATTTCCATACTCTATGTCCAATCAGAACATTATCTGAAGAAATGGTTGAATTATATGGAAAAATCATGCATAAAAAGCTTTATTTAAAACCACTTTGACATTCATAAATATTTAGGTGTTCATGATGCGTTGCTAGACGCCGATCTTGATCTATGGTTATAAATTATTTAATTAGAGAATTAAAGATAAATTAAAGGAGTTTAATTTACCTAATCCTAGATATGATTTAGATTTGTAATTTATATCTATTGTCAACATATTCATGAACCTAATAGGTTATAGAAAAAGAATGAAAGAGAGAAAAGGTGTTTAAATCAAGTTGGAATCAATTGTAAAATTTAAGAAACTTTATGATTAAATATAATATATTTAATAAATAAGGATCAATTGGTATTAAATTATAATTAATTATAATTCTAATTAAATTTTATTTACAATTAAATTTTTATTTTAATTAAATTACTAAAAGGTTTAAGTCTTATTATAAATAGGTTTAGGCTCTAAGGGAGTTAACACTTATTGCCTAACCCTCTTAAAAATAATTTTAAAGTTCTCTCAATATATTATGTAGATACCTTTAGAGGTTGAATGCTTATGCTAATATGGTAGTTAAGAGGAGCCAATTTCGAAAATGGTTTTGAGGGAAATGACAAGAAAGTGATCAAGCTTTACAATAAGGTATGAATTATTATTCATGCTTTATATGTTTTATTTGTTGATCATTTATTGAATTTAAGTAATCTTGGCTGTTAAAAAATTATACAAAATGTGTTTTACAATTATTCCACTTTACGTGAGATTGGATCTTGCGCTGATTTCACAACATAGGAATCACCTCAGTCTGCATGATGAGCAAAATCCTACTAACCAAGAGGCATTAGAAACTATACACAAATAAAGAGGACCTCTAAGTGAAGTGGATTCTTCTTTAATTTTTTAAAATGTGAAAGTATCTAGTCCTTCAAAATTAACCATAGTATCTATTGGTCATGGAGATAAATATTGATGATAAGGAATATGGTTTAGTTGTCTTTTAAATATAGAATGAAGATGGTAGCAAAACTTTCTTCTGATTTGATCATTGGTATGATTTGGGACCCCTCTATAAATTAAGGGAATTCATACCTTAAAATCAATTATTTTCATGCATATAAAAGTTCAAGTCTTGATTAAGGAAAATACATGTTAAGGAAAATATACGGTCCTTATCTTTTCATTTCATAATGGGTTTTAAAGAAATCCTTTATAAACTGCCAACTTACTCTCTAAACTCTTCTAAGTCCTTTTATTTGGATTAGATCTATTGCTTGGATGGTTTGTCATTATAATAGATAATCCTTTTAAGTTGTAAGATAACTCATTCCCTTAGATAATTACCTTAACTAGTACCAAATATGTTGTTAAGTGTCTCAAACTCGAGAGTTCAGGAACTTTGTAAAGGCAACCTAACTCATTCTAATTATCATATCAAAACAAAGTAGATTTCCCATTACCTATCATGTTTTTCATGACTCTTCTTATATTGTCCCTCATTTTCAAGAGTTGAATCAGTGAACAAAATGAGTCAGTCTTAGAACTTTTTTTTTCTAGAAGCCCTTTTCAGATATTCAATGTGGATCTTTTTGACCAATAAAGCTTCCTTATTTATAAAAATTCTCCATATTTTGTTTTTCATCACCACCTTAGTCATTAGTCTAATTAGAGTAATACCTAGGCCTCCTTCCTTTAAGCACACATCAATCCATCTTACTTTAGCTTTTAAAGCATCAAAAGTTTCCCTAGCCATAAGAATTTTTTTAGTATTTATTTTACTGTGTTGATGACATTTTTAAGGAGCATGAGATATGAAATCCAATACACATTCATATTATTAAAGATTGAAAGGATAAGCTGAAGCCTAACAACAAATCAAACAATTTTTAATTACAGTGATTAAATCTCATACAAATTGTTTCAAAACGTGGTTAGTAGCTAATGAAAATCAATCTTTTGGTGGTTATTTTGGGATACATAAGTTGTATGATTGTTCATTTATGCTCAAACCTAAAATAATGGCAAACCACTCAATATGATAAGTTACACTTGTAAAGACAAACAAATGGCTCTTATCCCTATTAGTTGATAACTTCAAAAGCTTGGTAAAAACTTGTATTAAGTTTATCATGATTTTGATTGAGTTGGAGTTAACTCCACTCATAAGCAATAGGTCATCATAAAAGACAAGTCAAATATCTTTAGTTCTTTGCACTTGTAATAGAATGAGAATTTGCCCTCTTACGAATATACTAGAAATTTGTGTATTTGTACATCAAATAAGAAATTAAAAGGTTGGTAAATAATTAATATATAATTAAATATTTCAATTAAAAAATCATATTTAAAATTAATATTTATTCAAATACCATTTTATTTTTTTAATAATATATAGACTGCTAAACCTAAATGACACTCAACTTTGCAATGAAACAATATATAGCACTCATATGAACACATTTTTTCTTCATTTCAATTTTAA
>JAOQMS010000178.1:19337440-19355339 GCA_027563885.1 Erythroxylum longipes
TTATACTTATGGTTTATACCTCAATAAAACCATACAAATCAAAATTCATAACTCATTTCTTCAATTCAGATTTTTCCTAAAATACACTTTCGGGTCAACTTTCCAAGTTCTTTTTTACTAAGAAAATGAATTCATTCAAGGATACTTTCTTCTATAAAATTGTTCGCTATCTCTTAAGTTTCTAATGACACCAAAATCGTTCAATTTGGTTCAGTATCCTATGATTTATGCTCAAAATACCATAGACTATATATGATGGAACTTTTAGCTAGTTCATGATCTTACCCTCAAATTGTACAACTCATAACTTTCAACTCAGATATCTAAAAATTACAAACTTAGTACCAATTGAAAGATAAGATAATGAACTACAACTTTTGTGAAGACACCTTTATCTTATTCAGCCTATATCCATTCAGTTTTTATGAAAACATCAAAACAAAATTTCTGTCTTGGGTAGTACTATAACCTCAATCCAGACTCAATTTCACACCAAAATTTGAAAGTCTTAGATATAGAATTAAATTTAGACTTCTTCAAGAAAGAATTATGTCTCTAGTTTAATCCAACTTAAGAATCACTCCATTCAGATAACTATAAAACAAGTTATAATCAAAATACTGAAACATGTTTAAGCTGTGCAGGAAAGTTGGCCGCGGTGAAGACAGGAGTTGGCCGTGGCGAACCAAGGAGTTTGCCGCGGTGAACTTTTCCCCAAGAGCAATTGTACAAGTTGGCCGCGACGGACCAAAAAGTTGGCCGTTGTGAAATTTCACAGAAAGCAGTAAATAGAACTTATTTTTCTCATCAATCTCTTCCTAAATCATCTCTTTTGCTTAATCTACCACTTCTAACTTATATCCACCTCATTTCTTCTTCAATAATACCCAATTATAGTTTAAGATCATCTATCCACAATTCAAAATCCATGCATTATCATATACACCAAAAACAAAACACATCATATACACATTTATCATAATGAACTTTCTATCTCAAATTACTCAACATACAAGTTCTATTTATACTAACCCATGAAAATCAACATATAACTTACTTGATTTCTCTTCAATTTCTTCAAATTCTTAAAGAACACCAAGAGCCCTATCTTCTCCTACAACTCACTTCCATCATATTTCAAGGTGGTAAGGTTGGTTCTTCTTATAGTAAATGAAAGAAATAATAAGATGGAAGTAGAAATTGAAAGATGGATGCAAGGTTCAACGTTTATGGAGGTTGGAGAGAAAAAATCGTGAAGGAGAAAAGAAGAAGAAGAAAAAAGATGGAGCTTTCAAAGAGAGGGAGAGAAAAGCAAGTGAAAGACACTTAAATTTGGTCTTTCACTTTGAAAAAAAAATTAGGAGTCGTGACTGGGGAAGGGTGGCAAGTGGTGGTGACACTTGTCACTACCACTTGTCATTTTCGTATGGTCCCACTTGGACCTCTTTTAAAAACTAGTCCGTTTAACTCCAATTTCTACTCCAATTGTCTCCAAATTTCAATGAAATTAGTCATTAAATCCCAAAGTTATAAATAAAAATTTTCACTGTTATTTGACTCTTAATTCTACTGCTATTTATCAATTGTCTTGCCACTTGGCATTTTTCCTAGTCTAAAATTTACCCAAATTTTCAGAAAATTTTCTAAATTCTCCAAAAATTCTAAATTACTAAATACACTCTCCAAATGAATTTTCAACATATAAAAACCACAATTATCCACAAAAATCACATTCACAATTCAATTATAAATCAATTATACCCGGAATCTCTATGAATGCATGTACACCTATTTTCATGTGCAAAAATTCAATATTCACGTATATGTGCATGTCATATTATGCATGAACGTGGAATGTATTTTCTAATCTCTCATAACTCACTCATATTTACTATTCTAACCTCCCCGTAGGTAATGGGATGTTAAACTTATGGCTAGTTATAGTGTAAAAGAGGCTTTTCAGAGATTCTAATTACACCAAACTAGGTTGAACCAGGGAACCTTAGGAGTTATAGGTATGAGAATTAATTAACAAGACTTTTTTGTGAATACACCTAAACCATATCTCAACCATATCATCGTGTCCTCCCTATTTGCAATAGGATTATAATTTTAGGTGTTGTTAAGTATTGCTGAAAACCCCCTAATATTGTAAGACTACTCAATGTATTGAATCAGCTCCCTTACCTTAGCTTGGTTTAGTAATAATTTTTCAAGGATTAAGTAAAGAGGCCTTAAGTCATTATAATTATCGAACCATATAGAAGTGTTATTTCCACTCCCTACCTTGTATTTAATTTCTATCTATAAACATTCTCTTAGCTTTAGAACTTATGTCATAGTTCAAAAAAGGTTAGCTCTTAGCTTAACTATTAAGAAGTTCATACCATTTAGGTATTGGGTGTGATTTTATCCATACAAAATCTTTATTAGGTAGGAGTTTGTAGATCCTTTGAGTAATTAATACCTTACTTATAATTTTATCAAAGTGATTCCTAAACCTCCCTTAGTTTTAGGTGTGCATAAAATAAACCGCTTGACTTTTGCAGTTGATTTCTTCACAATATCACTAGACCAGAGAAAGTTCTCATCTTTTCTAATTCCTTGATTAAGTTCCTTGGAAGAATTAAATGAGAGGACTATTTTTTAGTTATTATTTCAATTAATTTAGACAAGCTTTAAAATAATACATTTATACATAATGATAAAAGGTTGTTATAATCCTTACCATCTCTAAATATTATGTTAATATATAATTAGTTATTATTAACCTATACTTTATCTAGATGCTTTTTTAATTTTTAAATTATTAGAAATCATTATTGTTGGGTTAGCTATGGTTGCATGCATCACATGCATGTAGATGCAGTGGAAGTGTTGGAATCACGATTCTGACACCATGACAACCCAAAAACCATAAGATTATACATGCATGCAAGGATATGTAAAGAACATGGAATATAAAAACATTTTTACCTTTGTTTCTTCTCCTTTCTTGTTTTTTCTCCTTGTTTGGTTATGTTGCAAACACCAAACCCTTCCTTTATCACCTAATAACACGCAAAAAAGGAAGATGAAACAATGTGTAAGGGTTAAAGAACACTAAACTTCATGAATTCAAGTAAATGTTCAAATGGGTGATGGTTCAAGGTTATCTTGCATGCATGTTGATTTATACAACAATTACATAAATTGCATGAAGATAACTTAAGAACTCTTCTCACTCTCTCTAGAAATCTTTCTCTATCACTTGAGTGTGTAATAAGTGAAAGAAGCTTGTGTACATAAGTGAAGAACTAACTTATATATCATTTCATAGCCTCTATCATGATGTTGCACGATTGTGGCCTACTTAAAATAGGCTATACGCACTTGTTTTTCATCCCATCTTTTATGTATTTAACCCTTAGGTTCCCGGTTATTTTAGGCACTTGAATTAACTCTTAATTCAATCAAATCATGAAGGGTTTCATAATGCCAATTTGCCCAAATATAAGTGGATTAACACATGAACTCTTCGATAGTTAATTATCCAACTTATGAACCTTTCCATAGACAATTACCGTGCAATTCATCCTTTTACCATACTATACCCACTTGGTTCAGAGTATGGGCTATGTGTCAACTCCCATTAGACTGACTACATCCCATCTAGTCCAAGCGATGTTAGTTCTTGTCCTGGGTTCTCATTACTCTTATGTGTCTTTGTCTCTCTTCATGACACATAACTGCTCTGGCCAGAGACTCACAAGTAATGACCACGACAAGAGGCCGTAGGTATCATCTCCTTCTATCAGGAGTGGTGAATCCTTTATTGGCTACTCAATTACCTTCAAATACTAATAGCTGTACCTAATCACCACCCTAAAAGCGACCTCGTCTTGAGGTAACAAGGAATGATGTCAAAACACAGGATTAGTATCCAAGATATCCTTGAGTACCTCAAGTCTAAGGATATGTGAGGTACTCAAGGATATTTGCACCATTGATATGATGAGATTAATCATTGAAATTCGATAGATCATCCATATGACAATTTTATAGTGGGTCATCCGATGTACTTACTACCCCTAGTAAGCATCCACATATTAACTCTAAACCTCTCATGCTTACAGTTTATGAGATCCACTACTTGCTTAGATCAAGGAGTATAATATGTGCTAGTCTGTCTGGATTAATAATGTCCTGTCTCATTAATCCTATGACTAGGGATTATTTAGATACAAACATAATTGCACATGATAGGAATCTCATTATCTTGATCTCATCATGATTTCCTTCATGCTATATTTTGTATCATGCACTTCATTAATTCGATTTAAGATCAATATCAAATCACATATAAACGAATATCAAATTAATGAAAATGCCTTTCACTTTATTAATCAAAATAAAGTTTGTAAAAAAGTGCTAAAGGTGTTTGCCTTTAGAGCACTACTCTAACAATTATATATTAATGTATGTACTAAAAATAAGAAACTATGTTGTTTTCTATTTTTAAATAATAATGATTGTGAAAATCATGAACATATGCATTTAATAAACTATAATGCAAAGTTTAATTATAATTGAACAAAATCACATATTAAACCAAATTTAATTAAAATTTACATTTAACTTCCTTTTAGAGAAGCTTTAATTTAATGGCACATTTTTTGATTAAAACAAATGGCATCTTAATTTTGTAGGAGTGATTCATGTTTTTTATATTATCTTAATATAAGACTACAGGTAAAGAACATATCACCTTGTATTAGTGTAGTGGTTAGTATATTTCGATCCCACAAGAAAAATTTTAACCACTAAATCTAAATTTCCTACTATTATTTAGTCACAAGTAAGTGTGATTAATTAATTAATTAAAACCAAAATTAGAAGAAACTAAATAGATTGATTATCACTAGAAATAATCAAATAAAAAATCAATAAGAACAATCAAATAATAATATCTAGAATAAACTATCCCTGTCATCATCTTATACTCTTGATGTAGTTATTTACATATTTTATTGTCTAGATCAGTGAAAAAATCCTAATAGAAGGAACTCCTACTTCTAAGCTTATAGCTACTTATCCGTAGAATGTAGAAGTAATATCCTTATATGATTAACATATATACGAATCCCTTATAATTTGTGAAATCCTATAAAAGGTCACCCTAATGTTGCAAACATCATATAAGTCTATTTCTAGTCCCCCTTTCAATCCTTAGTATATGTTCCTAAATCAATCTTCATATAGGTTCTTTAGACAATGTTTATATGTAGATTGAAATCAAGTTTAAGTTTTCATGTGCATCTGATAAGCATTAATAACAATACAAATATTTTTAAAAAAGGACAATAGAAATATTTTCCTAAAATAAAACTCTTTATTATCAAAGACTAAAATCAATCCATATATGAATAAGCTATATTTTCATCTAAGTTTAATATAAAAATGTGTAGCCATTAATCATCGTTGAAATTGAAAAAAATAAAAGAAATGAAAAACTTATTGGAAAGTCTCACAATGATAATCTCAACCCTTTGATATGATTTGCTTCCTCAGAATGATTTTATTCTCCTTTTTATTGAAAAAAAAAGATATTAGATATGTATTATAAGGCTTTCTCTCCAAAAAAACTGCTAGAAACTAATTACAACTTGAAAAGAAAGTAAAACAAAACAAAAACTTTACTTTTATTTTAGGGCTTCCATACCTTAATTATAGACTTCCATCACAAACACGGCATGCAACATGGTTATGTCTCAGGTCATATACTTCACTATTTCTTCACAAGTATTTTTGGAAAAAGAAACAAGCTCTGACACACTAGTATATTCTTTATATTCTTCTTCATAACCTAACATCTCCTTTTACTCATATAGTATGTTGTATTCTTAATACTAAAGTTTCCAAGGGGAGTACATCTTGGCTTATAGTCATGTGTAGATATTATGTTTTTATTCTTCTTGTCAGTTATTTTTGTTTAAAGATATAAATGGTCTTATACTGATTGACCTATTTTGTAATGGTCAATATTATAATAGACTGCATGTGCATGGTGTAATTATAGCTAATACCAGCAAGTACGGGTTAATCCCATGAAGATTATGAATACTAGTAATCACCCTTTCCCTATTATCTAGTCTAAAGATTGATTTTAGATTTTTAATGAAAAGAAATGAAAACTAATAAAATAAAATAAAATAGGAAACAATAATGAACATAGAGATAGTGGAATTTACTTTATCATTATAAAAAATTAGTATCTAGGTTCGATTCTCCCTAAACCCTTAGCAGATCAATCTTTTACCATGCAATTGTTTTGTTGATGTATTGGACCATAGAGACTCCTATGGTATGCTAATAGCTGACCTTGAGTCTACTAACAACTAATCCTAAGGTATCTTATCGAATTACTCAGATTAAAACTTATAGGATTGCACTACCGATTTATGAGTCCCTCTATTAGGTTTGACCTTAATCCGGAAGATTTATGTCATCCTATCTTTAGGGTTGTAATCAACTCCTTCTAATTACGGTAGATCTATTCACACTAGAATTTCTCAATCTTTACGAGTGAAATTAGATTATGATACAATATCTTAGGTTATTAGATAAAACATGTAATTAGATCGCAATATATCAAACAATCAATTGCATTAATAAAAGAATCAAATTATGTCAAAGTATTAATATAATGTTCATCTAACCTAAATACTAATTAGACTTTTAGTTACACATGATCGAATATGAAATCAAAAATTCAATGAAAGAAAAACAAATAAAAAACAATAGAATCATAATTCTAAATCTCCCTGATTGTCTTCTATCAAATGTTCTTGCTATGTAGACGGTTGATCTTGTATTTCGATGAATATTTTGATGATTTCTTTGTGTTTTCCGTGTCTCTAGACCAAAATCACACCTAAAGATCGACTCCACATCTAGAAATCACCTCCCAAAGTCTCCTCCTTTCTTCTGCCCCCAAAACGTCACTTTTATATTTAATTCTAGTTTTTTGGGTTATGCACGGTCGTGTATTTGACTGTGCATAATCAGAATTTGTTGCGTATCATGAAAATGCACGGTCGTGCACTTCTTCCAAATTGATGATTCCTGTTTTATGCCATTTTTTTTAATTCTTCTCCTTTAAGTCTGTGAAGGCAATTATACTTTCTAAACACACTTGGAGCAAATTAAGTACCAAATATATCATAAAAGTATAAAATATCAAGCAAAATACATGAAATATGGGTGGTAAAATATAGTCAAATATCCATCTATCAAACATACCCACACTTAATTTTTTACTTATCCTTATAATTTTTTACTTATCCTTAAGCAAACCATAATCAAAATTATAAATTTTAAAATATCTAAATCATCAATTTCAACTTGTGCATTCATACTATACATCATCATATCCTATTGAATCAAATTAACATATAATTAAAGTCAAGTTATCCTAAAATTAACTTTCTAAGCAATATTAATAGTAAGCACATCAATAATCACACTGAAATCAAAAGCATATACCCATACGCCCTCACCAAGATTTCACTCAATGCACTCAAGTGTTTAGGGTGAAAAGCATCAAAACTCTCGATCAATGCATAATAGAATTCTTATCGTATGCTTACAATAAAATGACATCTCCACTACCACTACTTATGTATAAACTAGAAAAAAAAAATCCAAAGGTCTTTCTAAAGGTTGTAATAGGGCTTAGGTATGGTATGAATGGGATAATAAAAGGCTTAAATTGAAGGAAATTTACTCAAAGAAATAGTACAAGACTTGTTTACAAAATACATAGCTCCTTTCAATGTAACTCTATTGGTACTATAAACTTATTCTTTTTTTTCTTTTTTCTTTATTTTTTTTCTTTTCTTTCTTTTTTATTTTATTTTTTATTCTTTTTTTTCAACATTCCAATTAGTAGTACGATTCAACAAATATTGGACCTTTCACAAATTTCAAGTCTTAAATAAGTAAATAATGTAAATAACCTTCAAGGTTCAAAACAATAAAAAGGTCTTCAAAGAAAAATAGGATAAAGTTATCAAATTTGGGTTTAAACAATGAAAAAGGCTAAGGCTCAACTTGGTTATTCCTAACGGTAAATTTTAGTTATGGTAATTTCAAAGAAATAGGCTAAGAAGTTGGTAAATCTAAATTCCTTCATCATATTAATGTTTCTAATTCAACAAATATGGTCTCAACATGCATAATAAAAACAAGTTCTAGAATTATATTACTATGCACGATATCACACACATGAAAGAATAAAAAGAGCTAAAAAATTTTGGAAATTTGCTCTTTAGGCTCAAAGGCTCATAAAAAAATTTGGGTGTATATGTGTGTAAATAATATGCAATTTTATTTAGCTTGAATATTTCAATGATTACAAAACATATAACTTAGAAAACTAATTTCATTCTAACCAGCATCCTTTTACACACTAATTCAAATTAATATTCAACAATGAAACACAGTATTTATGGATAGATCTCAACCAATTCAAGATACTAGTTAATAAAATTTATAATCAAGATTATAATAAACTTGAAGGAATTAGTTAAAAATTCATAAAACCCATCCCCACACTTAAAGTTGTACATTATCCCCAATGTACATAATATAAGCATTTATGTTGAAATGAGAGGGTTAAGTAGGTACTTTCCTAACTATAACTATTTCTCTAATTCTGATCCATCCAATATAAAACTAACATTCTTGCAAAATATAAAAGAAAATGTTACAAAGAAATAAAAGAAATAACATAACAGAAAACAAAATCCTATATTAAGATTGAAGCAAACAAAAGATATATCATAGTGGAAATAAAATTAAAACTAACTTATGGGTTGCCTCCCATATAGCGCTGCTTTAACATTCATAGCTCGATGTAACCTGCAAGTTTCCATCATCTAGGGTCTATGATCAATGGCTTGATTCTACCCTTTTCTCTACAAAGCAATTTTGTTTCCTGTAAGCAAGCCACCTGTTGTAAGATGATCCAAAGGACATAATTGATTAGATTAACTCCATTAATTCCCTTTTAATGATAAACTATTAAAAATGTAAGGAATAAAAAAACTCCTTGTATCATCGACTAGCTCGAAAAGCTTGTCCTTGAGGAAGTGGGAACCATCTATACTTAAGGTCACTACTAACACCTCATCAGTAGTTTCCTTAGTTCCTCTACCAGCTCTTCCTTAATCACTTCTATCCACCCTTCTTCTTCTTATTTTTGACCAAAGACATATGGATCATCTTCTTCAGTTATCTTCTACCACTCCTCTACTTCCTCTTCTTGAATGCAGGTTTCTTTGTCTTCTTCTTTAGGAAGCTCTTCTTCACTACTATTATACTCCATGGGAAACAATTAGTTATTGATCTAATAGAGCTACCTTTACATGAATTTGACTTGATCTTGGGCATGGATTGGTTATCCAAACACCAAGCTATAGTTGATTGTGGGTTGAAAATAGTTGTGTTTAAAGGTTCTAATGATTCAGAAACAATGGTGCATAGTATTTGGTGTAGTCCTTTGAATAATGTAATATTAGCCATGTAAGCAAGATGACTTCTTAGAAAAGGTTATGAGGTGTGTTTGACTTTAGTATTTGATTCAAAAAGGGAGAAGGTGAAGTTACAAGACATACCAGTAGCAAATGAGTTTCCTGACATGTACCTAAAAAAGTTACCAAGTGTGCCACCCTAGAGGGAGGTAGAACTATTTATTGAGATTGTATCCAGTACTGCTCCTATTTTAAGGGGACCTTATAGAATGGCTCCTAAAAATTTAAAAGAGTTAAAGATTCAGTTACAGGAGCTTTTCTACAAGAGCTTTATCTAGCCTAGTGTGTCACCATGGGAGCGCCAGTCATTTTTGTCAAAAAGAAGGATGGCACCCTACGAATATGTATAGACTATAGACAGTTTAATAAGGTAAATGTAAAGAACAAATATCCATTGCCCATACTAGAAGATTTGTTTTATCAATTAAAAGGTGCAGTAGTGTTCTCTAAGATTGATTTGCATTCAGGTTATTACCAGCTTTGAATAAAAGATGTAGATGTTCCAAAGATTGCATTTAAGACCCGATATGGCTACTAAGAGTTCCTAGTGATGCCTTTCGGGATAACTAATGCACCAGTTGCTTTCATGGATTTGATGAATAGGCTGTTTCAACCCCACTTAGATCAATTTTTTGTGGTGTTTATAGATGATATGTTGGTCTATTCAAGAAATGAAAAGGAACATGCTTAGCATTTGACAATTGTGCTCCAGAATTTAAGAGAGAAGTAATTATTTTCCAAATTGAGCAAATGTATTTTTTGGCAAAAGGAATTTTCTTTCCTCAGGCATATCATCTCTTCAGAAGGTACCCTCCCAATAAAATTGAGGCAATTGTCAATTAGAAGTCGCATTGGAATGTGATGGAAGTGAGAAGTTTTCTTGGCTTAGCTATTTATTATCGACGCTTTTCCAAAAGGCACTCAGTAATTGCTTCTCTGATCACAAAGTTACTTTAGAAGGGTAAAAAATTTGAATGGAATGATAGATGCTAAGCTAGTATTGAGCAGTTAAAGAAGATGCTCACTGAAGCTCCAGTGTTGACAAAGCCAACTCTGGGAAAAGAGTATGTCATGTAAAGTGATGCTTCTAGGAATGGTCTAGGTTGTGTATTAATGGAAGATGGGAAAGTGGTGGCTTATGCCTTAAGGCAGTTAAAGTCGCATGAACAGAACTGCCCTACATATGATTTAGAATTGGCAGCAGTGGTGTTTGCCTTGAAAATTTGACGGCACTACTTATATAGGAAAAGATGTAGAGAATACGCAGATCACGAGTCTGAAGTACCTGCTCACATAGAAGGAGCTAAATTTAAGGCAACGACATTGGCTAGAATTGTTCAAAGACTATGATTGTATAATTAACTACCACCCAGGAAAAGCTAATGTCGTAGTAGATGCTTTAGGTAGGAAGTCTATTTCAACACTATCATTACAACATAGTAGATGGAGCTTTGATAGCTTAGTTAAAAGCGAGTCATGAATTGAGACAAATGATAGTACATACACAGAAAGATGATGCCAAGTTGAAACAAATTGTACAAGAGGTGCAAGAAGGGAAGAAGGGAAGTAGATTAATTTATGTCTTACTTCATTCTTAAGGGCTCAATATAGCCTTCTAAAGGAAGGCATTTTCCAGTGGATAATCCTCCATATTCATCATTAAACGTGACTTGTAGTGAAGATGAAGGAAGTCTGTACTTTAAGAGTAGATTATGTGTACCAGTAGTAAAGGACTTGAAAAAGAAGTTATTACATAAAACCCATCATACTGTGTTAATTATGCATCCTAGGGGTAACAAGATGTACTAGGACTTGAAACAATATTATTGGTGGCAAGGAATGAAGCATGATGTAATGGACTATGTGTCCAAGTTCTTGGCTTGTTAACAAGTGAAAGCTGAACATTAAGTCCCATCTGGCCTATTGAATCCCATTCCTAATCCACAGTGGAAATGGGATAATACCATCATGGACTTTGTTACAGTTCTACCCCCACAGAGAAAACATGATGTGGTATAGGTTATAGTAGACAGATTCACCAAATCAGCTCACTTTACACCAATTCGACCTAATTATTCTATGGATCAGTTAGCTGGGTTATATGTGAATGAGATTGTTTGACTACATGGAGTGCCATTGTCAATTGTTTCTGACTGAGACCCAAAATTTACATCAAGGTTTTGGATAAGATTACAAGCAGCTTTGGTTACTCAATTGAGCTTTAGCATAACCTTTCACCTACAAATGGATGGGCAATTTGAGAGAGTTATACAGGTGTTGGAAGATATATTTAGGGCATGTGTTATGGATTTTCCAGGAAGTTGGGATGGATACATTCCTTTGATGGAATTTGCCTACAATAATGGTTATCAGTCCAGTATTGGTATGGCACTATATGAAGCATTATATGGCAAAAAATGTAGAATCCCAGTTTGTTAGACAGAACTGACTAAGAACAAGATGATTAGGCCTAACATAGTCAAAGACACGGAAGAGTAAATAAGGGTTATTCAACAAAGATTGAAGGCTGCAAGTGATAGACAAAAATCATATGCTGATTTGAAGAGGAAAGATATTAAATATGCGGTAGGTGACAAAGTTTTCTTAAAATTTTAGTCCTGGATAAAGGTGTTAACATTTGGGAAAAATGAAAAACTTAGTCCTGGATTTATTGGTCCATATGAAATCCTTGAAAGGATTGGACTAGTGGCATACAAGTTAGTTTTTCCTACGGAACTATCCAAGGTGCACAATGTATTCCATGTTTTAATGCTACAGTGGTATCGATCAGATGCTTCACATATGTTACCCTTACAAGAAATAAAGATTCAACCAAATTTCTCACATGATGAAGAGTCAAAGGAAATTTTAGCTAGAGAAGTGAGACAGTTAAGGAATATACAAATTCTTCTTATAAAGGTGCTCTGGCAACATCATGGTGTTGAAGGGGAAACTTGGGAACCCGAATCAATGATGAGAATTCATTACCCACAACTATTCAATATAGGCATGAAGTTCGAGGACGAAATTCACTATAAGGGGGCGAGAAATGTAAGGTCCTAACATATGCCCTAGAAGTATTATATCATGTCTAAGGTGTAATAAGAAGTGAGCATAACGAATGAATTAAGTATATTTAAGTATAGTAAGAGACATAATGGTACATAATGTAAATGACATGTGAAAATAGGTAATTTGTTCATTTTGGCATGGACATACATAATTATACGTGAAATATGGATAGGAATTTTGATATGTTTGCTTGGATTTATGAGCGTGATGTGAGGGGAATTGATAAAAAAAGTATTCCATAAGAAAATGAGATGTTTTTGGTTAAATTGTATGTGTTTTTTTGTTGCTCTTGCATGATAAGACCGAAGTTAGTTGATTTGGGATGTCTAACTCGTTAAATGGATAGGTTCTACTAAACAAACTTTTGTAATTTGACCATATCTTGGCTTGTATACCTCTAAATTGGATATTTCAAATTGTAGATTAAACTACAAACATAGATCTAAAAATTTCATCAAGTATTTATTCTACCTCTAAGATGTTTAATTCTATCTTGAAGTTGAGTTTTAGCTATTGTCCCTATTTTCAAACAGACTATAGTGTTTTGGGTATAACTACTTGAATAAATAACCAAATTACATGAAATTTATGCCATTAGAAAATTAGAACACAAGGGAATGAAATTAATTGATAATATCCTAGGTTAATGTGGGAATTGGAGGAAGAAGGACCAATGTGTAATTTTTCTAAAGTTAACACATAGACCAATTGGATTAAGGCATGTGTGACTAATAATAATAAAGCATATGTGACCAATAGGAATTAAACATGTTTGTGTGTCTTGAAATTTCATTAAGAGGCATACGGAGATAGGAGATGGACAACACTTTGAGAGCCCTAGCCTCAGATTTTTCTCTTATCCATTTCACCTTCATCATCCCATCATTTTTCATGTAAGAAATCAAGCCAATCTTAGGTGGAAATCAAGGTAAAAGTTAAGGATTTTCTCTTCACCTTTACCTTGTCTTGATTTAATTATGAAGAACTGGAATTATAAGGTTGTAATTAAGATTGAGATGTGTATTTGTGATGTTTCTAGTTGGTGAGTCAAGCAAAGCCAAGGAGGAAGGAAAAGTAATAGTAGACCTACTTTGTCAATTTTGAGGTTTCGGACTCTGCTTAGTTAATTTTTGTATTTTTGTATTTTTTTTAATATGTACAAAGATTCATTTGGATGTGTAATGACTTCCGGGATGATTCTTTTCTATTATTTTTGCGTTACCTTGCATAGAATTGGTTGAATATGACATGAGAGTATCTTGTCGTGGATTTCTGTCTAGGGTTTATTTAGCTAGTCACATTGTTTGAGTCATAACCCAGCCAACATAACTCTAAATTGGTTTATTTAATTTGAATACAAAACCTAAGACATAGAACTAAAAATCTTTAGAAGAGACTCTGAGTTAATTATGGCTTTATGATATCGGGAATTGGGATCGAAAATGGTAACCTGATGCTGCCCTTGTTTTGGATCAGCTTATGATATTTGGTCTATATCTCATGATTTAGAAGTCCAAATTGTCTGATTATTAATTCTATAGAAATTAGAGACATAGGGTAAGAAATGTATAGAAGCCTTAAATAATTCAAACGTTTACTATATGCATATTAAGGAACAACCGGAGTTTGTCATATGATTTGCTTCTGGACTGATGGTTGATTATTTTTAGACAATCGTGGGCTTGGCCTAAATTGCACTATTTTTAGTTTGTTTTTGTTTTCGATTTTTACCAAATCTTATTCAAACCTTTTTGAATGTGTATGAAACTTTTCAAACACTTAAAAGTAAATGAAATAGGACTTATCATATGTGAATAGGGTGATTGAACATTGGAATTTAAGATTAGGCGTAATGCATTTTAAAGAAAACTATCATGTACATAAATGATTTGTTTGCATATTTATTGCTTATATGTTTATAGTATGATTATAAAAGTGTGATTTTGACACCCTTCTAATAGTGGTAAGTTATGACTTGCATGTATGAACACAGATACAAATTTTATGACTTCAAGTGAATATCATATAATGAATTATGGCAAATGGTTATATTAAATGTTACAGTGCCTGCTCTATTGTCTTAGTGTTGGATAGATAGGCATGCCTATAGGGTCACAATGCAGCTGCTATAGTTTGACACCAATGGTGTCTTCATTTCGAGACTATAATGTCTCCACAATTTGATGCCTCCAGGTATCGATAGTTTGATGCCTTCGAGTATCCATAGTTTGCCGCAGTTTGATATCTTCAAATATCCATAGCTCTCATTATCCACACCTATGAGAATGTGCAGGCCTAACACAGAAAGTAAAGTAAATAGATATAAATAAGAAATATAGTATGGCAACATAAATAATTGGCATTGATGAGCATTTGCATTTTTATTGATAATTTGTATCATTAAGCGCTAAATATCAATGTTTGACTTTTAAAGGTGAATTTATAGTATATGAACAACATATTGAAGCATGTTTGCATTATTTATTTGATTAAGTATGCCATAGATATTTATATTTGTTATGATGTTCATAAATGTATGTGCTTGGCGGGTAATTGTTGTAAGCGGTCATCCAAACTAAGTATTTCCCCACTAAGCTTTCAAGCTTAGCATGGGTGTTAATCCCTGTAGGTCCAAGTCATAGGAGTGAGGTACAGGGAACATTTGCAGGGACCAAGGCCACTAGATAGGAGAAAAAGTACTTTTGAAATGTGTTTTTAGCTAAAGATGATTGTACATGTAATGAAGACAGGAAATTATATGTTTTCTTTTAGATTACCATGTAAATGTAAAGATGTATTACTATTGTAAAATGATAATGTTAAACATTGAGAAGTTTTGTAATATGTATATGTATAGTATTGAATAGAATTGTATACCTTGAATGCATGTACAAGAATTTGGTTGCTATGTGTGTGGATGGTTATAAGTTCTATATAGGGGTGTTACAAATTATTTATGATTACTTATGATTAAATTGAAAAATGTTAGCTTTTTCATTCAATTCCAGATTTTATCAAATAAGAAATCATATTTATGAGTAAATTATGGCATGTATAATAAAAGTTACATAGAATCTTAGAGATATGACCATATATATCTTTTAAGTTAAAGTCAAATATATAATAGGAATTCACAAAACAAGTCAATGCATTCTTAGGATTTTCAAGATCTCAATCAATCAACTTAAACATAAGGGTTCTATATCTTGAGAAAGAATATGGTTATAACTTTAGAATTTATACTGGTCCAAAAAACTAGTGCTGATCATTAAATCAAGATAAATTCAAGCACAAAAAGGTTTTAGGTAGATTCATCTCTAGATTTGAATTATATATTGGTTACTTCAATCTTGTTTATTGCTTTGGTTTGGTATTTTAGATAGTTCAGTTAATTATTCCTTTTAAATCAATCATTCATTTTATTAAATTAGATAATATAAAGACAGTAAGTACTAGTATTTGGAGTTCCTGTAGGATTAACACTTGTATTCACCTAAGCTATAATATAAGAATGATAGGTGCATTTAAGTAGTGATCTTTGGCAAAGTTTTGATAGGATATATATTATCACAATTTTATAACATATATATTAAAGAATTCAAAAGGTTAATAATATTATTGTTATATTTGTTATTTGATTAATTTTTTAAAACATATAACTAAAGATATTTAATTCATAATAATTATATTTGACATTAAATAGAAAAACATATTTTTAGTCTTCGGGTGGCATATAAAAAAGGGGTGAATGATGTGTATGATACTATGATCAAAATTTTTTTACAAAGTAGTGAATGAAATGTCTACACTAATGAGTATATATGGTAACTAATAAAATGACTTTCACATAAGTACAAATATAATAAAAATATAAGTGAAAGAGAGTGTGAATAGATATTTATAGTTTTAGGCTAATCAATCCCTAACTTAAATTCACTCCCCAAGGTCCATTTAGAAGTTATATCATTTCTAGGGGTGGGCAAAAAATCGATAAAAACCGAACCGAACCATAAAATCAAAAAACCGACCAAAAATGGTTTGGTTTGGAGGGGTGAGATGGTCGATTCGGTTTTGAGTAATAAGAAAACCAACTCAATCGGTTCGGATGCGGTATGAGTAAATTTTTTGACCAAACCAAACCAAACCAAACTGATATAATCATTTATACATCAAACCCTAAGTATATAAGGTAAAATTTTAACCTTCTCACTTCACAACTCACCACCGCCGCTTCTGATTTGTCTCCCATCCCTATGTCTCTCGAACTCTCTCTCACTCTATCGGTTTCTCGAACCTTCAGAGCTTCTCTCTGAGTCTCTCCGATACTCTCCCACTCTCTTGAAACCTTCTCACTCTGTCATCTCCGACTCTCTTCTCTAAGACTCGCCCAGTCACCCGCTCATCTCGAGCTCTCTTCTTTCTGGCTCGCCCCCATATCTCGAACTCTCTCTCAGTCTCTCAATCTCTCGAAGACTCGAACCTTCTCACTCTCTCAATCTCTCAGACTCGAGCCTTCTCACTCTCTCATCTCTGACTCCTTTCTTTATGGCTCTATGGGATCTCCATTCGAAAGTGCTTTCGCCCAGAACCCTAAATCCTTAACTCTTCTCTGACCTTCTTTGCCATCTGCTTCGTCCTCTTTTGCTTCGCTTCTGTTTTTTCATCATCCGAGTGAAGGAGTTGGGTAAGTGATTTAGTGTTTTTTCAAGTGTGTTAGAGTTTATCTAATGCCCTAAATTTTAAATGCATGTGTTGTACTCTTTGTGATGCAGAATTGGTGAAATGATTTTGAAGTTTTGGACTCTGCTGAACAAGTAAGTGTTCTAACTTAACAAGAAACTTGAATTACTAGTTATGCTTACCAGTTGAGGTCTCTGTGACTTAGAACAAATAGGTATGAGTTGTGTTCCCACATTGACTAAGTTGGAGATGCTTGGAAAGGCATTTCTACATGATCTTTGGACGGAAAAATCTACGATATTTGCTGTCAATGATATGAATATATGTGATTATTGTTGCTGTGATTCACTGATTTGTATGGAAATCAATCTTAAAATCTGTGTGGATTGGAGATGCCTGCACTTTGTTGAGGGATATGTTCACTTAAAATGTCTGCACTTGTTAGAATATTGATTCGTGTTTGGATTTTGAATTTTTGATTGTGAATTTGTGATGATTTGTTTGTTGCTGCTGGAATTAATGTGGAAAGCAATCTCAACCTCTGTGTGGATTGGAGATGCCTACAAGGGGATCTC